>JAWNLU010001467.1:405000-887923 GCA_035042165.1 Drosophila kuntzei
ATTTTCCATTTGCTTACCTGTAAGAAAAAGAAGAAAAAGTTTATTAAAATAATTATTGCAATTAATAAAAGTATTTTTTTTTTTTTTTAAATGCAGTCTTTTGTCAACTGCGATTTCTAATATTTTCAGTCTGGGAAATTTTCATTTTCCAACAAAGAATTAATTACGAGTCATACTAAATAATGAACCGAATAGATTCTATGACATATAAGAAAAAATAACAATTCATGATGTTTAGTAAGAATAGCAAGAATCATTGTGGTGAAAGTTTCGACTAGAAAAGCTTATAATTCACAACTGATTTAAGTTTCAAGGTGTCTGGAATTTGAGAAAGTTTGGTTTCAAATAGGAAAAACCAAATCAAAAACTGAATATTCGTAGCATTTTTCATTGATAACGAAATAGTTATTATAATATTTATATCCACTTCTCTGAAAATAATAATATTTGGAAATACTTTAAGTAATTTTAGTTGAAGCTCCATTTTGGTGATTCCTACGGAAATGCTATTAAGAGCAATTTGTCGTTGATTTATTTTAATTATTTCTTTAACTCGTTCAAGCGACAAATTTACTGACTTTAAGCATGACTCAATGAGCGTTAATTTGTCAATATAATTTCGCTCTCTTTCTACTACACTTTCGCACTCTTTCTAGCAGATAATTCTAAATACAACGACCTTGACAAAGCCGTTTTTATACATAATTATACATAATACACATAAAAAAAACAAAAACTTTTTTTTTGATACCCTTCAAGAGGGTATTATCAATTAATCGTGTACAACAAGAATTATAGAAAAAGGCGTAAAAAAAAATCAAAATTATATTTTGCATATGTTTTGATCAATCTAAAACCTAATTCCAGTGATAAATTCCCTCACATATCTTAGTTAATCAGATACATATCCGAAAAAATTAACTATTTTTCTATTAATAAAAAAAATGTATATAAAAAATTTATTTTTAACTTAAATCAAGTCTATAAATATAGTTGCTATTAGAGTATTTAAAAATTGACAAGCTAAAGATTTCTTTTAATTTTGTCATCGCATTGTTTTTTTTTTTTTTTTTTTTTTTTTTTTTTGATTATCGCAAAAATGTATATATAAAATAAAATACAATTGATATGCCTTATACGTATTTGCGAGTGTGTGTGTGTGTGTGTGTGCTGTGTCACCGGATGTTATACAAATAATTGCCAAGTGCTAACTGCTGATATTGATGCCCATATAGAAATTGAGCGTCATTTATAGAATAGAATAGAAATGAAAACGAAAAGAAATTAGTAAGCATGACGATATGCACATGTCTGGTCTATTCCTCAGGGTCAGACTCATAAATATATACATATATAAGTATTTACTTGTGTACTACTTATCTATAAGGTCTTATCGCCAGTCCAAAAACAAACAAAAATAAACAAAAAACACAAAAAACTCCCAAAAAAAAAAAAAAATAGTGAAGAGTAAAACGCCCCGCTTTAAACTCGTCTTAAAAAAACTACGAAACGAATGAAACAGCAGCAAAATTATACAAAAAAGAAGAAGAAAAAAAAAGTAAAGAGGGGATACCAAAAAAAAAAAAAAAAGTCAGAAACCGATCAAAAGAAAGTAAGAAATTACAAATTTATGGCGCGTTCATTGTCATCGATCGTCGGCTATTTTCGTGGCATCTCTCAAGTCTATCTCCCTCTATTTCTCTCTCTCTCTCTCTCTATCTGGCTTGGATCTCTCTCTCACTTGGTAACATTCGAATGACTCACAGCACAACAATAACAACTTACAATTGTTTGCAACGTCGTCGAGTCGCGCTGTTGATTTTCCAGCTTTTTTTCCGATGTTTTTTTCGTGTTTGTTACACTTGCTAAACAGGTTATAAAAACTTCTTAATAAACTTGGCTTACAACAAATCATGTATATTATTTTACGCATATACAATTTCCAAATATTTATTGTCTTTTAAGTGTAATTAACGAAACAAAAAAAGGAAAAAAAATAAAATTTTGTAGTTTACAGTATGTAACGTTTAAAATTTTGGTGAAAATCTATAATTTAATTGCGAAATAACAGAATTAAATTTACGCTATCAAGTTATAGTAAGATAAATGTATATATTGTGTTAAAAATGATCAATAGCCATTTTTGATTCAGAGTGTTTCTTATGTATGTAAATTGGGAACTCTTATTTAATTCCCTAAATTAATCGATTAGCATCAATTTTTATTTAAAATAAGTTTTTCGATTACTGCTATCGCTAACAAAACGAATAGTTTTCGTATAAAGTTACAAATAATCAAAAGAAAATGTAGTACGCTATAAAAAGGACTTCAATAGGTTTAAGGGTGACCATATTGCCGATAATAAAGTAAATAGTTCTCGAATAAAGTATAAAATAAGCAATAGAAAATTTAGTACGCAATAACAAAAATATCACGCGGCTAAACAGGACTTTAATAGGTTTAAGGGTGACCATATTGTCGCCTTAGCAGTTAAATTGGTAAAAAAAATCACTGCGGGGCTAATTGCATATTTAGAGTGGCCATACTCTATGCTTAGCTATGTTTAGTAATACAAAAAATACGACTATATTACTGCATGGCAAATTCTGTGAGGAGCAAATTGCAGTTTTAGAGTGACCGTATTTCGAGTTTAGTTACGAGTTGCAGCAATGCAAAATTAATTAAACGTAACATTTGCCGAATTGATTTCACAAATGTAGTGATGAAATGGAGGGCGAGATTCAGAGTGACCATATTTCAAAAACTTAGTAATAGAAATAAGTTCATATTAAGTAGGACCAAGATGCAAAGCACTCGATAACACTTGATTAGCTTGCAATGCCGCGGTTAATAATAATAATTTGATATCTTCCTAATAATCCCCCAAAGATTTGTATATTTTCTGGAATTTCCAATTGTCTAGAAATATTTGTGTAAGCGCATGAAAAGATTCGTTTATAGAAATTTCTGCTACAATTGTTGCTGTTGTTGTTGCTGTTGTTGTTGCTGCTGTTGTTGTTGCTGCTGTTGTTGTTGCTGTTGTTGTTGCTGTTGTTGTTGTTGCTGTTGTGGTTGTTGCTGCTGTTGTTGTTGTTGTTGCTGTTGTAGTTGTCGCTGTTGTAGTTGTTGCTGCTGTTGTTGCTGTTGATGTTGCTGTTATTGCTGCTGTTGCTGTTGTTGTTGCTGCTGTTGTTGTTGTTGCTGTTGTTGTTGCTGTTGTTGCTGTTGTTGTTGCTGTTGTTGTTGCTGTTGTTGTTGTTGTTGTTGCTGTTGTTATTGCTGCTGTTGTTGCTGCTGTTGTTGCTGCTGTTGTTGCTGCTGTTGTTGCTGCTGTTGTTGTAGTCAATTGCCGAATCGTTGACGCTGCCGCTCGATCAACCTTTGCAAATGACCCAAATTTGGCGCAATATTCACAATCGCTTCGGGTGTTTTGTTGTTGTTGCTGTCGGTGGTGATGATGTTGTTGTTGTTGTTGTTCAGCGTTTACTTCCAGTTCGATTTCGACTTCGACTTGGACTTGCCACTTGCCGCACTTGTCGTGCAGCAGTTGAACGTTGTTTGGTTATTTTTTTTTTTTTGGCTTTTGGAGGAGACAGACGAGGGGGGCGAGAGGTCGGTTGAGGTTGTGTGTTGTGCTTTGGTGTGTAGTGTTTTTTTTTGTATGTCCAACGGCATAAACGGAGCTCATACAAAATTCTGTTGTAGTTTCGCTTGTTGTTGTAACTAATTGAAAGTTAATTTGCACATGAATGCAACTGTGAAACGAACCTTAAGCTTAAGGCCCGCTTTGAATGCTAAATTGCCCCTGATTTTCTTCTTGAACGGATTTCCATTTGTTTCTTTGTTTCTCTCTTTCTCCAGCTCATTCTGCTGTTGTGTTTGCTTTAGCACTTTTACTTTTTCAATTTCATTTGCAATTATTTTGGTCAACTACCGTGTTTGTCTGTCACTCTGTCTCTCTGTCTGTCTGCCCTTCACATCAACAAATCGAAGGTTGTTGGCTGTTGTTACTCCTCCCTCTCTTGGCTAAGACGTGTCGTCCGTCTTGTTAACTAGATTTCACCACAATTGTTATTTGGGTTTATGCATTTTTGACTGAATTTCGCTGATCGCATCGTTTGATCGGCTTGAAAAAAGGGTGAACAATTGGCGACTTTAAAGAAAATCCTTTAAGTCTTTCAACTTCCTTAACTTGGTCAAACTCAAAGCAATTTAAAATGTATGAAAATTTGTACATTTTAAAAAACCATTCTTGAGATTGGTAGAAAAAGAAGCACTACGAAGTAATATCCCCTATTCGCCAAAGTTTGTATTATAAACAAACAAATTATGAAAATTTAAAACTTTGATAATACTTCAGTTTTAAAGATTGATTTTGAGTCATGATTAATGGAATAAAGTGAAGAAAAGTGTGCTAAATTCTAGAAAGTACACTGAGAAAAAAATCAAATACTTTCGTAGTTGAAGAATCAAGAATTTCCGGTGTCAAAAGTCAGCCAAGCCTGAAAATTCTTGATTCAAGAACGAAATTCTAAATTTAAGATCTTCTGGAAATTCTTTTGTTTTAGGATTGTTTTGAGAATATTATGGTCTCCATAAATTCCCAAAATACTTAATATTGAACTGTTTTTTCGTTAAACTAGGAGAATTTTGAGAACATTTCGCAAACTTCAAAACCTGCAAGATTCAAGTCCTTTGAACTCTATAACTGATAATAAAAAAACGTCTTAAAATAAAAACATCATCTAAGCATTTTGTACCAAAATAATATGATAAAAGTGATCAAAATTATAAATGATCATCAAAAGTAAGTGATATAGTCTTAATTTTTTTAGTCACTGTCGAACGGATCCTCATATCAGACAAGCCAGAACCATTTGGGAATTCTAAGCAAGCGAACGCATAAAGAATTAAAGATCTTGATTCATATATTCATATTGTTCTTACAGAAGTATTTTTTGATGAGGATTAAGCATGATTAAGATTTAAGAACGAAATCGTCTTCATTTAATATATTTAATTCTTGATTTATACATTTTTTTCTTATTTTTTAATGTTTAACGTCTATTTATGCCTCTAAGAACGAATCACTCTACAAAATTCTAGACCGAAACAGGATCAATTTAAGAAATTTTTTTCCTGTGTGTAGTTTTCCAAAGCATTCAACAATTCTTGCTTATTTTGATTTTTGCTACCCTTTCTGTAACTCACTCAATTGCTCGATAGGTCATGATCATTAAAATATTTACGATTTTTTCAATTCTCTTTTAAACAAATTCAAAATTTGTGACTTGACTAGAATTCAAAATTTAAATGCTATAAAGTCTCATCTAGTTATCATATTATATTTTTAATTCTATAACTTCAACCCACTGATTTGCAGTGCTAAGTTTGCTTTTGGCTTATGCAAAGCAGTTAGCAGGTAAATAGTTAACAATTTTGTTGTGGCCAAACCAAAAGTGGTAACACATGCCCCGATGACATTATCAAAATGCGAGAGAGACAAATAAAATAAAGAAACGCAATCCAAAATTTTATATACATATAAATATTTTCTCTCTCTCGGCAAACTCGATTTGTGTGTGTTTCTTAAGTTAATTGAGTTTTTGGCTTTATTTGGCCAAGATTGAATATATGTGACACATACATACATACATATATAGAGTTGTCACTTGGGCTGACCAAACCAAACTACGCCCATGCAATTGTTAGCCAAGGATTTACCTAATACAGTTTTCGTTTTTTTCAATCCACAGATTAAAGTTATACATTAATCATTTAGATAAATTATTTTTAACTGCATGGGAACTTTCAATTCTTTTTTGTTGCAACTTTTTAACAATTTTTATACTTACGAGTATCTCTCAATTGAGTATTTCTCGCATAGTACTATATACATACATATTAAATAATCTCTATTTTTATACAATAAAAGTCATGGGCATTTTTTCTGATGCCGTGACATCAGCAACATGACTAAACTAGGGCAAATCTTTTGTGATCGTTCTTCCAGCCGTTGTTGTTGTTAATAATAATATTAATATTGTTGTTGTGCGCAGCCAACCAAATGTAGCAGTATTCAAAAAAAATTATAGCAACTATTTGTTATTATTATAGGTATTATCATATAGGGAGTGCTTACGTATTGTTTGCTATAAATTCTAAAAGCCTCATGTTCATAAATAAACCCAAGAATTAAGAAACATGTTTAATATTTTTCAATTTTTTGCAGGGACTATAACTGTTAATAGGCAAAGAAATCAATTTAAATGATTATTAAAAACTTTAATTAAAAAAAAAATTTAATAATTATTTTAAAAAAAAATTAAAAATAATTATTATTGCTGATTTTTGTTTTTTCAGTCTGTTTTAGGGTTTTTGATGACTTTTTTGAATAAAAGTCTTTCAAGACTATTATTTTTGAGGATTAAAATAAAATTCTTTAAAGATTTTTATTAAATATCTTCGATAAGACTTAAATTCAAAATTAAAAATCCAGTAACAACAAAGACATTTTATGAACCATTATCCCCTACAAGCTTACTACGCTTTTATTTATGCCGATCGGACTTTTAAATTTATCAATCAGAAACAAAAGTCTTTAAAGACTTTTATTCAAAAAAGCATTAATAACTCTTATAAATGACTGAAAAAATGAAAATCAGTAGTAATAATTATTTTTAATCCTTTTTTAAATCACAAATAATTATTAAATTCGATTCACAAAATAAAGATTTTAAAAAACCATTAAAAATTATTTTTAATTAAAAAATTCTTCAATATAAGTTTATGAGCTGTTTGCAGAGATATTATAATTACAAAAAATTGGTATTTTTGAAATAAAAATTGAACCTGGTTCTTATGGTTGATTTTTGATCAATATCGATTATTTTCAGTCGAATTTTTCCGATTAATGGTCAATTCAATGTTTTAATTGGCGATTTTATTATCGATAGCTCCGATAAATTTTAGATAGACTCTAGTTTAATAAAGGTATAGAAGTAAGATATTAACAAGCTTAACAATTGCAAACGTCATTGTTAGTGATGGTTAAATTTTAATAATCACTGGTGTCCATCACCAACGATATTATGTAAGGAAAGTATTTTGATATAAAATTAATCAGTCAAGTTTCTTATTGAACTCAAAAGTTTGTTTTTATCAATAGTCGGAAAATTGATATGGAATAACGATAAGCAATGTTATCGATAACATGTTCGATGGCTTCGATAGTTGCCTTTCTAAGCATGCAACCTCTCAAAATTTTAAAAACACCAGTAAAAGAATCTTTCGCTATACTTTACACTGCCTTTATTTATGCGGCTTGTTGATACCCTTTAATTATTATATTATGCATTTTATTGTTATGTATAGATTCAAACTATGGTATAAATGTGGCAAACTGTTTAATGGTTTGCTGGATTAAAAATAGCATAAACAACAACTGACCAATGGCCACCTGGGAGAAAAGATTGCTCAGTGCAAAGTACTCGCTACCCTGTACCCTCTATCGGCAAAAAGAGCTCACAAGCTGTGGAACAATAGCTAACAATGCATAGATACGATTTAATTTTGGCCCAATGTGTGATAAAAAGAATGCCGCCAAACACTAAAAAGAAACCAACGTAGGGAAAATGCGACGGTGCGAGGAAAACAAGGAAAATATAGAGAGGGAGAATGCGATGCTTGGGCATATCATCATGGTACATATATCGTTGAACACTTTGTACACATTGGAAAAATCTATGAAGCGTGTAGAAGTAAGTGAGACTAGCTAGATACCCTGTAGGCGGAAAAGAGTCAACCGCTATACCGATTTAAAATATTAAAATAAAATAAAAATAATATAATATAATATAATATAATATAATATAATATAATATAATATAATATAATATAATATAATATAATATAATATAATATAATATAATATAATATAATATAATATAATATAATATAATATAATATAATATAATATAATATAATATAATATAATATAATATAATATAATATAATATAATATAATATAATATAATATAATATAATATAATATAATATAATATAATATAATATAATATAATATAATATAATATAATATAATATAATATAATATAATATAATATAATATAATATAATATAATATAATATAATATAATATAATATAATATAATATAATATAATATAATATAATATAATATAATATAATATAATATAATATAATATAATATAATATAATATAATATAATATAATATAATATAATATAATATAATATAATATAATATAATATAATATAATATAATATAATATAATATAATATAATATAATATAATATAATATAATATAATATAATATAATATAATATAATATAATATAATATAATATAATATAATATAATATAATATAATATAATATAATATAATATAATATAATATAATATAATATAATATAATATAATATAATATAATATAATATAATATAATATAATATAATATAATATAATATAATATAATATAATATAATATAATATAATATAATATAATATAATATAATATAATATAATATAATATAATATAATATAATATAATATAATATAATATAATATAATATAATAATATACAATTTTACAATTTTGCAATTTTTCAATAGCTTCTCAAGCTGTCACATTAATTTAAAATTTTATTTCACTATGATTTTTCTAGCGTTTTTGTATAGCAAATATTACAAGCTTTACATTATTACCATGATGATTATTGTAAATTTTATTTTATGAATATTTTATATTATATTTCGCATACCCATTCTACAAGTTTATAGGGTATCCAAAGAATTTCACGTCTGCTAAAAAACCATTTGGTCAAAAGGCGATGCTGCTGCTGTCTTCTGGGGCAGACACGGAGACGCGGCTGATGGTTCAAAGTTGTTCCTGTTGTTGTTCCTATTGTTGTTGTTGTTGTTGTTGATGCTGCTGTTGTTGTTGTTGCCACACATTTTGCGCCAAATTTGAGTCAAAACACATGCATGCAATACGCGCCAGTTCGTTTGCCAGCCGCATATTTAAATTTAGTTTAAATATTCTGGCATCTTAGTTTCTATATCCATTCAACAGAATGAACTGACAAACGGGGTATATTGACATATTTCAATTGATACGATTTTTTATATTAATATATAATATTTACTCTTATAAATCTGTGAAACTTTTAAATAAAAGATTTGCAGATTCTCTTTTTTTTTAATCGTTGAAACTGTTTGAAAATAATCATAATCTAGTGATGTATAATGAATCGATATGTATGAATCGAAAGTTATAAAAAGAAAATTAAACTTCTTGTGAAGAAATGTCTTTCCTTATATCGACAACAACCAGAATTGTCACCCATTCAAAAATAAAAACATTCAAGCTATAATTCTCATCTTAAATCCAATTAGATGTATTTAAAATTATTTTTGAAAATTCATTTTAAATATAAAGATAGCAGATATAAGCTTAATTAGACTAAAACTTCATTGTTCGAATTTGATTATTCAATTAAATGAACTCTAGCATCTTTCGATGGCGAGAGTTGGTATCGATAACAAAAATTAAAGTGGAATTCGGAACAGGTCGGTTTAGTCATTGCCGCTCGGTTTTATTTTTAATGCAACATTTTCAAATATACTTCAACTTTAAACAGTTGATGTTGTGATGTTAAACGATTCTAAAAATATTCAACATTAGTACAATTTTCAGTTCATAAATTTAGGGATTTACTTTAATGGTTTACCTTTTGGAAAATGATAATTCTTGTCGATTTGCGGAATTCGGAACAGCAATCAACTCGATTAGCGGCAATTTCACTCGTTTTCGGAATTCGGAACAGGCCCAATTAGATTTATTATTATATTTATTTTATGTATAGAAAAGGTTTTACACGATTTTTACTCGCTAGTCCGTTACATTATCTGCCTATTACAGGGTATTCGGCTAACATGCTTCTTGAGCTATTTCTCCTTATTTTGCTGCTCACTAGGGGAATTCTTTTTTTTTTCAACAAAACAAAATGAAATATCTATAAAAAACGTAAAAATTTGTGTGTTTCGCTTTATTTTGGATGCCTTTTTATAAGTCTCTCAATATAAAGAAATGGGGAAAATTCATAGTTGTTGTTATTGTTTGTTTAAAGCATTTTTGTATTTGGCGTTGCCTTCTTTTGCACTAATTTAAAAAACAAAACAAAAAAGAGTAACAAAATAATTTGTTGTTCTTCTTATAGAACGGATATTTGGCCATTGAAAAAATTGGGTACTTGTTGGGGGTTTGTTTTTTTTTTTTTTTTTTTTTTGGTATCATTGAAGGAGAAGGCGAAGGCCGCCTTCTTAACAACACCATTCACAATGGCAGCGTTACTTAAATTAAGTGCTAATTGTTAAAACACTTGAGGAAATGTAGTTTATTTTTCTTTTTTATTTGCATGTACATATGTATGTGAATATTGTTTTGTTTGTGTGTGTGTGTGTGTGTGGATGCGATTTTCCCTACTGACGTCAATTTCACTGCGGCTTTGTTTGTTGGACGTGTTCTCTTTGCTTTTGTGCTTGCATTTGGAACATGTTCATTGGGCGCTTTCGAACTTTTTCAAACAATCTTCTTTTAGTGTTTTCATTCATTTTCCATATTTTCTTTCATTTTCTTTAATTTTCTTCATTTTTCTACAATGTTTCTTTTCTTGAAGCGCGTTGTTTTCGCTCTTGGTTCAATTTATTTGACTTTCGACATGAGCAATTAATATTTGTATAGAGTTTTTCCAGCTTCATTGAGAGTAATTAATGTAATGCCAAAGTAAAATAAAGTAACTAATAAAGCTATCGCTAGTGTAATCGGTTTAACTTTCGATTTAAGCAATTATCGATAAAAGTTCGATAATATACAATGTCTTCGATAGATATTACAACATAATTCCAGATATTTTTTCAATGCAATTATTAATGTAATCGATAAGTATGGATTGAAAAAAGTCTTTAAGCAAGAACTTAAGAAACTAAAGAATATAAAAATAGAGTATGAAAGGTCGATAAATTGCATAAACTTGTCCTTTCTTATGTCATTTACAATCTTTAACCACATTATTTTGCAATTCCGTACAAAGAGCATTGGTAATATCTATTTCTAGCGCTCAGGCTCGTGTAAAATGCGATTTCTTGCGGAAACTTACAGATAAGAAAAAATAAAATAAAATAAAAAGATTGAAAGAGAGAGAGAGAGAGTGAATCATGCAATAAATTTGTTGACTAGTCGTAAACGTTAAGTAAGTAAGTATGTATAACTAAAGAGATAAGACAACAAAGTCCACAGATGGATGATAACACAAGCTAGCTAAAGGGAAGAGGAAGCACACGTTAATAAGTAACACAACGATGATAAATCCGCGATTCCAATGCGCAGACATCAACAAGTACAAATATATGTATATGTGTATGTATAATAATGAAACCGAGAAGAAAACATACATATGTATGTATGCATGTATTTATAAAAACAAATAAAGAAAACGGTGAAAACTTTGCATTTCGTGCAATGGCACGTATTGAGGTACAAACTGTAGATGAGAGAAGAGGGATGGAGAAAGAATGGTGGTGATAGCGAGGGTTGGGGAGATGCTGCACCCACGTCGATGCTGTGACAGTGACGTGGCATGTGTGTGTTGAGTGTTGTGTTAGGTTGTGTGTAAGCAACTGCACTTGCGATTATCAGGCACACACACACACCCACACACACACATGTGGAGTTCGTGATGAAAATAAGCTGAGAAATAATAAAGAAATACGCGACAAAATACAAATAATGACATACAAGAGACTGTATGTTTTTTCCTTATATACATACATAAATTCTATTATATTATACAACTATTTTCATAAGCACAACTTATATATCAAGCTGAAAACCGGGTTCGGTTCGGGTTTTTAAGAATCCCTTAACCGATCATGAATTGATCCCATGCAAATTTGTATCTTTAAACTTTAATCTTAGATAAATATGAAAATATAGAATAGTAATCAAATGTGAATTGCACACTGTGACTAGTACACTAATTTATAAGGGAGAACTTGTAGAGCCAGGATTATATTTAATAATAAATAAATAATTAAATATCATTATTAATAAAAGGTTTGGTTCGAAAAAAAAAAGATAATTTAAAAAATATTCTGCTTTTCTAATATTTCGCAACTATTTATGACTTCGAATAAAAGTAAGTCATATTTAAGTCTTCAAATAAATTTAAATTATTTTCCAGATTCGAATATTTGTAGTAAAAAATTTAATTGGTTAAAAAGACGAAATAAAAATAAAATTAAATCAATAACTATATTTTTTTTTCGCATAAAATAGAACCAAGGTTCGAACCCAAACCTTGAGTTTGGAAAGTATATAAACCGATTCGCGATCCGAACCCAAGTCTTGCTCAACCGAACCGAACCGTTACCAACATTCCTGTGGTTTGGAGCCTTGATACACTTAATTGTCAATGATTTGAAAATTCAACTGACAACATTCTGAAGTGAAAAATTGAGATTTAAAATTTTTCAAAATATTGGAGTACATGTTATTTTTGAAAATAAAAAAAAGGAAGAATCAATATTGAATCTTGTATTCTATATTGAAATCAATTTAAATAATGAAAAAGACATTCCACATGAAAATCGATTGATTTGCCACAGAAAAAAACAAAATTATTGTCAAATTTGGCTTGGTTTTTTTGACAACAAAATGAATGAAATGATCGAAAACTTTTTGAAAAAAATTGATATTTATTCCATTTAAATGAAAAGGAGTAAAGGATTTGTTTAGCAAATTTTGGTATTGAGTCGAATTAGAAACGAAACCATAAAAATGTTATTCCGGTTCAGTTTTGACAGAGTTATTAAAGTTTTAATTTGATGTGCCACCTAGGATTATTTATTTTTTTAAAGCGGGAAAACAGGGAAAAAGAAACAATAGCATTAAAACAATTACATATATTATTTTAATTTGTTTCATCTTATCTAAAAATCTGTCTTAATGCTCAATTAAGTCATCAAAGAAAGCTTATTCAGTTGCTTTAATTTAAGGATTAGAAGTCTTCTTATTTGATTTGTTTGTTAATTAGTCTGAACAAAGAGACATAAATATAATATAATTATATGTATTTATTTACATATACATAGCTATAAAATCTATTTGCATACTATGTCCAGCTGTAGAAACTGTGAGCATTATGAGTTTACAATTTCAAAATGCACTCACATATGCCACTTTTAATACAAATAAGTATTCTTGTGGTCTGTCAGTTTCTCAGTGGGCGGTAAAAACATTAACAAAACCGGCAATAAAACTAATTATATTTATACTCTATACACAAGTAAAAGACTGTAAAAGGCATGATAAATCTGTGACAAAAGCGAGCTAGAGACACTGTAAAATAATGCTGATGAATCTTAAATATATAATTACATTTTCGATCAAATTTTGTATGATATAAAATATAATTGTCTCATAAGTATCAAGCTTTGAAGTTGTACAGGGTATCTACTATTTCAGCACATCTCAGTTGTTATGCACTTTAAATAATAGTAATTATAATAATAATATTAATTATTATTATTTTTGCCCGTTTACTTTTCATTCAAACTTTTATTATAATCATTGTGTTATCGACGTCGCATTTATCGATAAATTTAAAATTACACGTGACATGAAAAACTATCGCAAAACAATTGATTTTGCATTGATCTTTGGCCTTCGACAAAGATCTCGATTATTAAATTGTATATCGATATAATCGATCTTTAAATGACAAATGTAACGAATATTCAAAACAATTGAAATTAATACTTGTGTACATAAAAAGAACTAATCACTTCAATGAACACTTCATCAATATAAATTGTAATCTCAATGACGTTATGGATCTATCAACTTGACTATCAAATTATCACGTTATCAACTTATGGCGTCAATGAGAAACTTGATAACTTGATCGTTGGTCTAAAATAGCCACGAATCGGGTATATCATTAAACAATTTCAAGTAGCTGAAAAACATCTAAGTAAGTATATAAATATATGAAAGAAAAGGAAATACAGGGAGGGAAATAAACTGATGAAATAGATTGTTAGCCAGTTCCTGGAATCGAGATAGTAAAAATTACTTGTCGTAAATTAAAATTTTAAATGACTTAAAATAGTAGATAATTTCCTAATTTCCCATTTTAGCTGATATTAGATTAAAGATAAAGAAGATGTTTTGATAATGTATCTCTTACTTTAAGGAAATCATCGTCACAAAGAATTTAAGATAGAAGACTAGATCTAAAAAGAAAAGTAAACCATTTAAAATGCATATTCGGCAAACATTCATCGAAGGAATCCCCCATTTAAATTGTTTATACTACAATTGTGTTTGGTAACAATCTGTTTATAGATCATTTGATGCAATATCTTTTATTGTAAATTGTAAATTGTAAATGAATTGTTTCGTTATGCTTTCTTTCAACCGATCTTTTCAGTTTTCAGCTGCTTTTGCATAATCATAAAAAAAAAAAAGAAAAATAGAAATTGTAAATTATTTATAAAAATTGGAATATTCGATTGCATTTGCGTCAGCGCCCTTTATCGGCATATTTGGAATTCATGTTTTGTTGCTTTTACAAATGATTTTTGTATACTTTGAAATCCGCTTTCCATTCTTATTGTGGTTGTTGTTATTCGTTCATATATTTGTTTCATTTCAAGTGCTGAAACATTCATTCATTGGCACGAACTGCACGCATCTGTTGTTAGCCATACTTATATATGTACATACACTGATAAAAAAAATGTTCTAAAATCAAGATTTTGGTCTCAGAACTAAGAATTTTGGTCTAAAAAATAAGTCGAGAACATAAAATTCTTCAATTTAGAAAACACGTCTTGATTTTAAGAACATTTCAAACAAGAATAAGTTCTTAATTTAAGACCAAACAATCTTAAATTCTCAAACCAAGAATAAAAAATAAGGCTGGTGTTTTAAACTTTAAACTGATTTTTTTTTTAATATTTATACTTTTTTTGGATTTATTTTTTTTATAAATATTCCGATTATATGTTTTATATTTAATATGACATATTTATATTTTCTTATCAATTTAAGATTTTTAATTCTTAAATTAAGAACTGCGAATTTTTACACAAATATTCTTAGTTTTATTAATTTGGTCTTAAAATGTTCTTATTTTAAGAACAAAATATTTAAGATGAATGTTCTTGATTTTTGAAGTTGGTCTTTTTTTCAGTGTACGTATATATATATATGTATATTTATAGGGTAGGCTTTATTGTTGGCCAGGCCATATCATATTATTATTTTTGCATTGACCATAACTTTAAATACAAATATTTTTTCTTTTCATTTTGCCCACAATTTGTTGATGGCATTTTTCATAAATACGCGTGAAATTCGAAAATTCGCCAAAATGCCACGACGAATGTGCATCATTAATGCCAAAATAACAATATGTAATAACAATAATAATAATGACAGCAACAACAACAATTCTACAAGCAACAACTTACAACATGGAGAAGTTGTAAGTACAAATTCCCAGAGATTTATCTCTATCTCTCTCTCTCTCTCTGTGTGTATCTTATGCGGAAATGTTGTTCGTTGTTTACAAGAAAATTGTTTTAACATTTTTTCTTTTTTTTTGTTTTTTGTGCATCTTTCTTTGTATATACCCAGTTATTATAGGCAATGGGTATAACAAGCTAGACCTTAAATATGTAACATCTCTAGTTAACTCTCCCACATATTGGTTGTCTTTTTAAAAACAGAAATCTTAAGTCTTCTTTAACTTTCTAGTCAAATTGTTTTAAAGAAATAAAACACCAATTTCAACTGCCATGTAGGGTATCTGTTAATCTATAATAGTCTATTACAAATATGTCTGTTTTTATATGTCAGTTGTTCTATGTTGTTATCGATAACTCGATAACAAAACAGCTGTTTCAATTCAATATCTACAGCTGTTATATTTTTCATTGTGAAATCAAACTAAGAAACTAAGAAATTTTAAGTAAATAAATAAATGTATAGGGTATCAATGTATCGACTTGATAAAAAAAAAATAATTGTTATGATTGTTGTTGTTGTTGTTACATCTGTTATTGTTATTCTTGTTGTTGTTGTTGTTTTGTTATATGGTTTACGAAATTGTGTTTTTTGTCTTAACCCTTTTTTGTTTTGGTACTACAATTTCCAGCTAACTAAAGCGACTGACAAACTGACTGACAGTTGTAACTGACACAATCCGTTTTGTTTGTCATAATTAGCCGTCCGTCTGTCTCTCTAGCTGTCCGTCTATCTGTCTATTACAACAATTTTGTGGCCGGTAGACAAGTAAATGTCATCGTATCATTCGCATAACAGAAAAACTGTTTAATTAAATTGTTAATCTACAAATTGAAAACAAACAAAAAAAAAATCTAAAGAGCAGTGACTTAGTTTTTAACTTAGTTAGTTAGTCAGTTGGTTTTTGGACTTTGAAACTTGGTCGATCTAATTGCTAATTGTTAGCTCGAGGTCATTGAAATTGCGGCTAAATGCTCGACCCAAGTGTGTAAACTAAACCAAAATAAAAAGAATAATAACAAATAAGTCGATACGACAATCTAAAAAAAACAAAATAAAATTAGTGGGTCGTTCAAAAAGTCATTAAATTTAACAAAAGACTCGCTAAAATATTTATGTAGTTTAAACATGAATCTATACTCACAACTATCTATTAAACAGCCCTCGTAAGATTTTCTGCTATTTGTAGATCGTTAGGTAGTTGAAATTGTACACATATTAAAGAAAATTTAACGACTGAGCAAAATCATATTAACTTGTCGATTAACCCTCGCAATTTTCCGACTAATTTCCAATACTCACTGATCCACCCTCGTAAGAGTTCATTTAATTTATAGGTCAACTCTCACTAGAATTTCTTCAATTTATAGATCAAGAATTAATAAACTCGCAACTTCTTGAGCGACCCTCGCTAAATCCTCAACCATTTGCCGATCATCAACGGACCCAACAACAAATTAAGGCGTGTAGTGGAGGGCAGGAGTGAGAGAGAGAGAGAGGGTGGGGGGCTAATGCTCAACTGTCGTCCACAATCGAAACGATGCCACGCCCCAAAAATGTCGTTTGGGTCACGATAATAAACAAATATTTAATGCGTTTTAATTGCAACAAATCGGCTTAAGGCGTTGCTCGCATACCACGGCCCGTGTGTGTAGAGAAGGGGGCATGTGGCATGTGGCATGTGGCAGGTTAACACACCAAGGACAAGGACAATGCCAAAGGGTTTCTGACATCGCTTAAAGGTTTTATCACTCGAATTGTCTGTTTCTTATAAGATAGGGTATCCAGAGAGTATTCTGATTTTGTCTATAATTAACAGCGTAATCGAAAGCGTAACCTTTAACCGATATTAACCGATTGAAATTGGCAACCGTAGCTGAAACCTTAACAGAAACAAAACCTTTTTTATTATTATGCCCAAATTATTCAAACCGAATTAACCGATTCATAACCGATTCATGAATAACGGCTGATTTCAGTTTGATCAAGCATTCGTTTTTTAAGGTGTAATCATCGTTTTTAAAACTAATATTGATTTTCAATTTAAACATTGATCTTTTTAAATAGATTTTAAATTTGTATATTGATAGAAATATAAATATTATCAAAAGAAATTTTTCAAGAGAAATATATAATCTTTTGTTTTTTAAGATATTTCAAGCAAACTCACAGATCGTTGTGCTGTAAAACATTCTGATCAAATTAGTTTAAATCTGACTATTTTATCATAGGAACAATCGATCGAAAATCAATTTTTAGATAAGCAAAATATCTCAATATATCTTATAGATTGTGTATATGAGTATCTTCTACATCCTGACCAAAGTTAACCAGTCTAAAATTGAGTACAATGCCTTGCAAGGGTATCAAATCTTTGGCGTGTCAAAGATAACGATTCATTCTTATTATTTTTATAATTTTTCTCTTTCTCCAAGTCTCTCCCTCTCTCTTTCTCTGTATCTGTATCTGTTGCTGTGCATTGTTCGTTGTGTTGTGGAGGAGTCAGATGGTTTCTTGTCATTTGGCATTTAATATTTATGAGCCAAAGGCTGTTGAGATCTTCACAGATGATGATCATTGTCAAATTGGTGACTAACACAATAACCTCACCATCATCATCATCATCATCAGCATCTTTTTCTTCATAATCAGCATCTTCTTCCACTTCCACTTCATCTGCATTTTCATTATCATGATCATAATCAAGCATTATGATCATCGGCGAAGTTCATCACGTAGCAGGTGAAGCTAAACTATGCCTCCCTCTCCCTCTGCACTCTCTTTCCCACATCTCTTTCTCTCCTTCTCTCCGTCTCAAGCGTTTGTCACTTTCACATTAAACTTGTCGTCTCCTCTTGATTTTTTGATTATCATTTTTTTTATTTAGTGTTTATCTTTGTTTTAATGTCGACGCTGGAGTTGACTGGAGACTTATCGAAATTTATCGATAATAAACCAAATATTATAATCGCTAGTTCAGTTGATTGCCATGAAATGTTATTTATAAGCAAAATTGCTTTGGTGATCGGCTATCGATAAATGGAGTAAAACTTTAATTTTTTCCGATAAAATGAAAAAACATCTTTTTAGGATTATTAAACAATTTTAAACATTTTTTAATTTTCTATAGGATATTTCATAGTCTATCACTCCCAAATAAAGTGATATTTTCTTTTCTTTTATTATTGCTGCGCTGTAAATTGATTTTTGAATCATATTTTTCTGACGATGCGTGGCGACCGTCGCATCGAATGTATGAAAAATCAATTTTTCATGTTGCATTTTCTCTGCGCATTTTCGCAGACAGTTTGACAAATGTGTCAAGTCATTCATTTGTTGGCTTAGAATGAGTTTCGACAGTTTCCTTCTATTTTTCATTTCTTTGTCATGTAGAATTTGAGCTGTATATTCTATATGTAGATTCTAAATTACACACTTAAATTACAATCATATGATAGATATTATTTCATTCCCAATGTATTTGAACTCTTAACGAGACGGCCAAAACAATTGACAGTCGGGAAAGTCGTCAGGTCATTCACATTAACACACAAAAAACAAAACATAACAATAAATAAATAACTGTCAGCAATTTTTGCTCGTTTTGAAACGGCAACAATCATCGATCACATAACCCAGGTGACAAAATATTAACATGTATTGTATATTAACTATACTGACTTGTAATTGTTTAAAATTTATAACGATCATAATCATTAATTTTGGTATTCAAAGAGATTAAAATAAAAAGAAAGTGATACAGAATAACTATGAAAAGTAAAATTTTAATCGATAACTGTCGTCAAACGTTTACGAATAAGAAAGCAAAGAACTCGAAAAAAAAATGTAACGCATCTCATTTTTAAATCATCACCATTAATTTTAGTATAATTAAAGAGAGCAAACTAAAAAGACAATAATACCAGAATAACTATGATAAGTAAGATTTTAATCGATAACTGTAGCGAAACGTTTACGAATACGCAAAACAAAGTGGAAAATCATCACCATTAATTTTAGTATAATTAAAGAGAGCAAACTAAAAAGACAATAATACCAGAATAACCATAAAAAGTAAGATTTTAATCGATAACTGTAGCGAAACGTTTACGAATACGCAAAACAAAGAGGAATTCGAAAAAATTATGTAACGCATCTCATTTTTAAATCAATTTCGTAAGTTTAATTACATTTTAATTACAGTCGATAAATTCGTTAACTTATAATTATGATACAGACAAAACTTTTCCCGAGATTGAGAGAAATATTTCTTCTTACTTTTTGTAAGATTTGAAATAATAGAATGAAAAATTGAACAGATCGTCGGTTCATAAATAGCCATAAATGTAGTCAAATAGAACTACAAATTTTAGTGATAAATACAATAATAGAAGAATCGTACTTGATTCTCTCAAGACTTTGTTTAGCATCGCAAATCAATAGATTCAAGACTATTAAACACCTTAGATAGCTGTGCTATCTTGTATCTTAGTGATAGCTTAGCATCTCAAAGATAAATTGGAAAGAGCAAATTCCCCGTAACAAAGTGTGATGGACAATTACAAAAGCAAGAAAAAAATAGTTTTATCGCTTCGTAGAATTGAGTTCTTTTGAGTTCTTTGAGGTTGACCAAACGGGTAATACTTCACTTTCAATGGAATTCATTTTAGCCAATTTTTAGTTGCTTCTCTGGTGTTGTTGTTTGTCTAGAACTTTGTTCAGGTTTAGATTGTATTTATCTTATCTTCAAATGAGAAGTGTACTCGTATATATATATATATATATGTATATTATTTGGATTTTCTTGGCATTTAGTGAGGCCATTTTAGTATATGTACTTAATGAGTGTACGTATGTATTTGTTATAAACAAAACTGCGACAATTTTAGCCAAAAAGCTCTTTTGCGGACCTGTCATTCGACTAAAGAGTTTTCGTTATGACAGAATCATAAAAAATGCTGCCGTAAGACGAATGAAACTTTAAGCTCAAGTGTTACGAGTGCGCAAGTGCGAAATTCGATAAGTGTAAAAAATTAAATATGTACACATACATACATATTTGAGTATGTAGATCAAATCGATTGGGTAAATATTTAACTTGGCTTTTTGGCTGTTGGGCAGAATTTCAACGGCTTTGCCATTTCCACTTTGAAGCCTCTGCGCCCTGCACCGATCAAGTGGCCAAAAGCGTCGATAAGCCGCCATATCGATGACTGTGAAACCGCAGCGATAAGTGATCGGTAGAAAAAAGTGAGACTTGAAGTTATGTTTCAACAATAACAATAATGCTCTGTCGTTAAGTCAGCAATAATCAGCTAAACTAAAGAAATATCGACACAAGTAGATTTATCGATAGATAAAACTGGCACCAATTTAAAAAAAAGTTACCACAACTTCGATAACTACTGATTGGGAGGTGTAAATGAAATAATTTCCAGATTAATATTCATTTAATCAAAGCAATAGTTGCAGTTATCGATGACTTCGATAACACAAAACGTACACACATCAAATATTGATAGTACCGATAACATAAAAGTGTATGTATCGATAACTTTATATCGATATCGATATAGAACATCAAACAAAGCGACACAGACATTTATCGATAACACTGATTACAAGAAATTCGCACTTATCGATAACCAAATATAATTATAGCTTTATTATTGAAAGTACCGCAACTTGCATACAATTTGTAACTGTAAAGAAACTTCCACCCATTTATCGATAACAGTGATAGGCTTAAAACGGCACAACAACTTTCTATTGACACTCTTCTGGGCTCGCCAAAAAAAACTGAAAAACAAATGCCCAAAAAACAATAATAATAAAGAAAAAAAATGATTTGCGCAAAACTAAATACAAATAAGTGAATAAATACAACGGGTACTGAACTCGAATTCAAACTCGCACCTTGAAAATTAACCAATTGAAAAAGAGCAAACGAAGCAAACAATCGGTTTGCGTGTCTGTCTCGCACTTTAAATAGCTACTCCCAAAAACAAAAACAACAACAACGATGACAATAATAATGAAACAACAACAAAGGGAATGATTAAAAAAAAAGCGGAAAAAAAGAAGGAAAGAATCTAGATGTCAGGTGTGGGTAGAAACTTCATAAATAAATGCAAAAATCTGACATAAATTACTAAATAAGTAAAGAAATAATAAAAAAATAAAAGTAATAAAAGATCAAAAAAAGAAAGCAACGATTTTAACAAGCCAAAGTATAAATACCCTATACAAATGATATTTATAAATAACAACTTACTATATATATTCTATTTTTAACCTTAACTTGTTGATTATCAAAGAAAAAATCTATTTTTTTAGTTCAATATTTATATTAAAAAAAAAAAACTTATTTGAATCTTGTGTTTGGCTGAAATATTTGCAAAAATATTAAAGTTTTCTTTACTACAAATTATTTTTATCTGATTATTCCCACAGCAACTATATTGATATTGTTTTACCATTTTTATATATCTTCAATATATGAAATAACTTTATAGTTCCCAGGTTAGGGTTGAGTTTGATACCGAAATTTGCAGTTTTTTTTAAATAAGACTAAATTTTTAACAGATTATTCTTCCGGTTTTCACTTTCGGTCACATTTTCCGAAAGTGAATATCTTTAACCTGGTCTTAGTTAATTTCGGAAATAATTTAATCTTAGTTGGTGAACTTAAGTCCGATTAAGCGAAAAACTATTATTTTAAAATAAAAATTAAATACGTTTCATTAAATGCTATAAAAAAACAAGTAGAAACTTTAACAGGCATGTATATAATATAATGAACCGATATCTATAAATATTTATAGCATATATAAATATATATATTTTATAGAATTTAGTATATAGTATATGTATTTATTTATCCAAAGGGAAAAACAATTAAACCACCAAACCACACATGACAAATCTGTCTGAGATCTCAAAGTCCGATGTGAAATACCAAAGTTGGTAATGGGCATTAAGGAAAGGGGGACAGAGGAAAAGGGGGAAAGGGGAATGTTAGTAGATTAGAAGTAAATGTATTAGTTAATCGCCTAATGCGCCGATTAGCTACGTAAACGATATGTATACGTATTTATTTATGTTAACCATGGGGGCCCATATGAAGATCGTTGTGTTCTGACCCGCACTATGAAGGCAAACAGAGGGAGAGCGAGAGAGAGGAAGAGAGGGAGAGCGCGCGAGAGAGAGAGTGAAAAACAGAGAGAGAGAGAGAGAGAGGGGGAAGCGAAATGGGTGCGTCATACATATTCAATACATATGTTGATATTGGGGCTGGGCCCAAGACGTGGTGCTGGTGGTGCTATTGATGATGGTGGGGCAGGTGGGGCAGGTGGGGCAGGTGGGCAGGTGGGGCAGGTGGGGCCTGTCAATCAACAAGCACCGCCACTTCTATGGCTTATCTAAAGTAACTCAACGCGCCGCTAATCGATCATTCTCTATCTTTTCCCTGTCTTGCATTCCCTCTTTCTTTCATTCTTTCGATCTTTCGCTCTTTCTTTCTATCTATCTATCCGTCCAGAAAGAGCAACAAATAGATCGCATGCGAGAGCGAGAGCGGACGAGATGAAATATGTGGCTGATAAGCCGCAGTTTTAACCAAAAAACATACAAAAAAAAAACTCGTTTCTCTTGACCAAGGCTAAGCGAGGGGCAAAGGGGGCGGCAAAACGATTTATCAAGCCGAAAGCTAAAGCAAAACAAAGAGAAAAAAAACATTAAAAAAAATAAAACAAAATCAAATGATTCATACCAAATTCAAACGTAAAAACGATGCGTTGTTTAGTTTCAGATTCGAGAAGAACGCCGGATACACACAGATACAAACACACACACACACACACACATACACACACACACACACACACATATGCAGAGAGCGAGCAAAGAATTGTTGCTTCTGCTGGCCGAAAGATTGATCGCATTTCAAACAAACCAAAGGCGATCAAATTTTATGCACACTCAAATCTCGCTGGAAATAAAGCCGTTAACATTTTGCATCACACACACACACACACACACACACACACTGGCTGCCAAGCTAAATCTTTCGGCGACTAACGCCAAGATATTAGTAGACCTGGCAAAAATCCGCATCGGGTGGTCAGTCTGCAGAATTCGACCCTTTCTGCAGCCTCAACGATGCTTCAAGTGCCAGGAGTATGGGCACATCGCAGCAAAATGCACCAGCAAGGATGATTTACACGGAGTTTGTTTTAAGTGTGGAGAAGCAGGGCACGAGGCTAAGATCTGCAAAAATCCTGCAAAATGCTGTCTGTGCACTAAACACGGAGGAAAAACTGTGGATCACGCGATGGGTAGCTTTCGATGCCCTGCGTTTCGCGAGGCACTGAGCAAAATGCGATGCTAAGGTTACTCCAAACAAACCTTAACCATTGCATTGCAGCACAAGCCCTGTTGGATCAATCCTCCAGAGAGCAGCGCATAGATGTAGCCATTATCAGTGAGCCACACCACCAGAAGTCTATCTACACCACAAGATGGATTAACGACACTAGTGGGAAAGCTGCGTTGTGGTCATGTGGAGACCCTTCCATGCCGCTAACGGACACAAAGCAGGCAAATGGTTTTGTGCGAGCAAAAGTGGGCTGCAGGTGGATCTACAGCTGCTACCTGGCACCCAGTATGCACCTAAGCGAGTTCATAAAGGTACTGGAGGAGCTGGTGGATGATGCCAGGGGACGCAACGGAGTTGTTATTGCAGGCGACTTTAACGCCTGGGCACAGGAATGGGGCAGCCAGGCAACTAACGCAAAAGGCCAAGCACTTCTGGAGATCTTCGCAACATCAGATCTAGCGCTGCTGAATCACGGTAATCAGCATACTTTCAGCAGAGCGGGCATTGGCTCGATCGTCGACCTTACATTTGTGAGCGCACCTCTCTTTGGCGTAGCGCACTGGGAGATCAGCAACTGCTACACCGCAAGTGACCACGTTGCAATTTTGTGCACAATTGGAGACCGTTCAGAACCCAGAAGGCAGTTCACACCCCCACGGATGGCGTATCGCAGCGAAACTCTCGACAGTCATGCATTTTGCATTGCAACGCAGAATATCTCCACCACTGGGAGTGCTGACGACAGAGCCAGTCAACTCGCAGCTCAGCTGTCAGACGCATGCGACAACAGCATGGCACGGCGGAACCAGTATAGGCGACACCATGTACCTACCTACTGGTGGAATGCATGCATTTCCAGCGCCAGGCAAGCATGTCTGCACGCCAGAAGGCGATACACACGCTCTCGCGGCAGGCCACACTACTTGGCTGCCCAGCTGGAGTATCAAGCGGCAAGGCGAGTGCTCAAAACGGAGATTCGGAAAAGCAAACGAGAGTGCTTTTTGGAAATGTGCGATTCTGCTGAGTATGATCCTTGGGGCAAGGCATACAAGACGATTGTGAAAAGAGTTAACGCTGGGAGGCTGGCATCGCCTACTGACGGAATCGAGCTGAAGGCGATCGTTGAAACACTCTTCCCCCACAGACCCAGCATTATAACCAACTCCTACGTAGCGCAATTCCACTCGAATACTCCGAATGCTGTCGATTGGATCACGGTTGATGAGGTCCTCTTAGTGGCCAGAAGCCTCAAGCCCAGGAAAGCCCCAGGTCCGGACTGCATCCCGAATCGTGCACTTAAGATGGCAATCTCTCTACATCCCACAGTGTTCGCCGATCTGTTTAATGTATGCCTGACTGAGCGAATTTTTCCAGCGACTTGGAAAATTCAAAACCTGGTGCTCCTGCCGAAGCCGGGCAAGCCTCCAGGCGACCCGTCATCCTATCGACCGATCTGCCTGCTCGACACTGTGGGCAAAGTGTTCGAGAAACTGATTTGCTCCAGGATTGACACCGCAATCAGCAGATCAGGTGGCTTGTCACCAAACCAGTTTGGATTCCGCAAGGCAAGATCGACTCTGGATGCACTTGCCAAGGTTGTAGATACTGCCACGAGTGCAATTCAAGGAACCAGATGGCAAGGAGGTTCTAAGAAGTACTGTCTTATAGTGACCCTGGACATAAAGAACGCCTTCAACACGGCCAAATGGGACTCTATCCTCAAGGCGCTTGATGGCTTTCGAGTTCCCTTTTACTTGATAGAGATCATACGCAGCTATTTCTCAGGAAGACTGCTACAGTACGCTACAGCGGATGGATTATCCACTCACCAAGTGTCAGCTGGTGTTCCACAGGGCTCAGTCCTTGGACCGCTCCTGTGGAATATTATGTATGACGGCGTGTTGCGTCTGGATCTCCCTGTAGGCACCCAAATCATTGGGTTCGCCGATGACGTGGCAATAGTTGTCGTTGGTAAGGAGTTGCATGAAACCGAGGAGTCTTGCAACCTGAGCATTAGCCGAGTCCACCAATGGCTCTCATCAGTTGGCTTGGAACTGGCGGCGCACAAAACCGAGGCGGTTCTTGTAAGCAGTCGGAAGAGGGTGGAGACTGCTCGCATCACCGTCGGCAATACCACAGTCGAATCCAAGAGGGCTATAAAATACCTTGGAGTGATGCTGGACACGAGGATGTCGTTTCGTGAGCACACGGAGTACGTTCATCAAAAGGCGGCGGATTCTACCCGAGCACTCGCACGGATAATGCTCAATACTCGTGGTCCAAAGCAGCAGCGGCGTCGTCTCCTCATGAGTGTCACCAGGTCCATTATCCTATATGCCGCGCCTGTATGGCACAGTGCAGCCTCCGTGCCGAGCTATTGCCGAGGTATCTGCTCGGTATACAGGCTTAGCGCTATTCGAGTGTGCTGTGCTTTTAGGACAGTGTCCGACGAGGCTGCACTGGTCATCGCGGGGATGATCCCGATAACGGATCTAATCCTCGAGATGAAGGAGTCCTATGGAGCCACAGACCAACGGGTGCCAGCCAGGCAGCGAGCCATTAATCGATGGCAAGAAAAATGGGACAATACGGCTAAAGGTTGCTGGACACGTCGGCTTATTCCCGATCTGACGGCGTGGATTGGAAGAAGACACGGTGAGGTAAACTTTTACTTAACACAACTT
This sequence comes from Drosophila kuntzei, assembly GCA_035042165.1. Lineage (NCBI taxonomy): Eukaryota > Metazoa > Arthropoda > Insecta > Diptera > Drosophilidae > Drosophila > Drosophila kuntzei. Next base: position 431,688 of record JAWNLU010001467.1, read on the forward strand.
CTGTCAGGCCACGGATGCTTCAGAAGCTACCTTAAACGATTCGGGCACGATTCTTCTGACGAATGCCCAAGTTGTGGTCGACGCAAGGTAGAGGACGCACACCATATTATTTTTGAGTGCGGGCGGTTTGCTGGCCACAGGAGTTTGCTGGAGGAGGCCCTTGGCAGCCCCATTACGGTAGCCAACCTGGTCCCTTTGATGCTGGAGTCGTCGCAGAATTGGAGCGCAGTGTGCACGTTCGCTTCGGCGGTAATGATCGCACTAAGAAGAGCCGAGCGTAGCAGGAGAGCAGAGTAGAACAGATGGGGGTTTTGGTGTCTGCGAGGCAATGCTAAATAGGCTGTACCGCAGACACTTGACTCTAAAATTTGTTCCCACAATAAACTTATAAAGCCAGCATAATATTACGTAATTTAACTTAGGAGTTAAGCTTCAAAATGGAGAATAAATGAATATAAAAAAAAAACACACACACACACACACACACACACACACAGATACACACAGATACAGAACCCACACACAGATACATACATACATACGTACATACATGTGTGCAAACTGTTTACAATTAGATTAAATTGCTCCAACGTCAGCGTTAAAAAATATTTTTTTTTTTTGGTTTTCGGTTTCGTTTTGGTCTGGACCTGGTTTTGAATTTGAAGTTGTATATACCCTGTAGTCGGAGTAGAACTTTAGTGGGTAAGATAAAAGACGGAGAAAGTCTCTAAGATACGACAAGATCTTCATCAACTTTTAACTTTTGTACATAAATTGTAAATTACAAATAAAATAAAAAATAAATATAAATATATATATTATATAAACAGTTTGAAGTTTTATATACCCTGTAGTCGGAGTAGAACTTTAGTGGGTAAGATAAAAGCCAGAGAAAGTCTCTAAGATAGGACAAGATATTTATCAAAGTTTTAACGATTGTATATAAATTGTAAACTACAAATAAAATAAAAAATAAATATAAATAAAAATAAATATAAATAAAAATAAATATAAATAAAAATAAATATAAATAAAAATAAATAAAAATAAATATAAATAAAAATAAATATAAATAAAAATAAATATAAATAAAAATAAATATACATATACATATATATTATATAAGCAGTTCGAAGTTTTATATACCCTGTAGTCGGAGTAGAAATTTAGTGGGTATGACAAAAGGCAGATATATTTAGATAGGATATTTATCAAACTTTTGACTTTTGTACATAAATTGTTAAGTCAAAAATTAATAAAAATGTAAATATATCCCAAATTTATCATACACATTTTCCAAGACAAAAGTTCGAAATTTAACATCATATTTATTTTAACCTTCTTCTTCTTTATAATTCCAAAATTTCACATCAATCGCTTAATAAATTGCTCTATATAGTATCTGCTAATCGAGCAAGCTCTCTTATTTCAAACTTCCTATTTATGTATGCCAGACGCATTGATATTCATTTGATTTTTATTTTATCGATTGATACTGAAATACTTCTTGAAATTTAATACTAAAAAAAACGAGTTAAGAATAATGAGAGACATGAGCTTCAGACCTCAATGATAATTCAAAGCACAAAGATACAATTTATCTGGATAACAAAGAATACAAAATATAAAAAAAGTTCCTATAGATGATACGAGGATATACTGTAGAAAACACACGACAGATAACTCAGATAAATCTTGTTTATGTTGGGCAAACAAGATCTGCAGATAGCAAAGGAATGTTGAAGAAACTTGAAATATGTAGATTAAATTATTGATATACTTAAAAGATCGTTTAAAATAATAGATAAATGTATTGTCATCGTATCAGCAATGAAACTGAAATTTTTGTTTGTCTTTTGATTCTTATGCAAATGTTTAGAACACTTTCGAGAACTGGATTTCAGATTTCGACTAGATTTCATCAGCCACACCTAATCAGACTTCAATATATAGTTTGTTTATTTATTTTGTTTTTTTTTTATTTTTTATTATTATGAGTTTTATTTTATGAAGGTCGTTTTTGGGCATTTGCATTTGAAACTGGCCTCGCACTTTGATAACTAAACAGACGAAATGCTCTGAGTTGTTGTTGCCCTTTATCAAATTTTGTCACATTGACCTATATAATCAAAAAATAAAAAGGGACAGACAGTCAAAGAGAAAGACAGAAAGATAGTGCTTCTTAGAACGAGTGTTTGTATTCGTATTTGTATTTGTATTCGTATTTATATTTGAATTGATTGTACATCAATGCCTCGCAAACTGTTGACAAAACAAATACAAAGTACGGTGTATTGATTGTACGCCTTTATTTTGTTATACATATACTTTAAATCCAAATACCCTGTAAATTATTACCGAATTGTTGAGATTTAATTACGTATAAAGTCTATGCAGTTTTTGAAATAAAAACTATATCAGATTGTTTTGTCAAAGATATTAATAAATATTTATTTATTTACAGAATATCTTATAGTTGAGCTGATAAACTAATTTTAAGATGATCAAGATTTTAAAAATTCTAAAAGATCTTTAGCAAAATATTTTCGACTTGAAATTGCTTGATAAACATAATAATTAAATATGTACAGGGTATATTTTGATATGCTCAGTTAATCGAATAAACGAATTTGAAGTTCGAATTTAAATATCTTCATTTGTGATTTCAAAATGCTGAGCCAAACATTTGATCGAATGGTTTACAGGGTATCTCTAATTAAATATGTACAGGGTATATTTTGATTTGCTCAGTTAATCGAATAAACGAATTTGAAGTTCGAATTTAAATTTCTTAATTTGTGATTTCAAAATTCTGAGCCAAACATTTGATGGAATGGTTTACAGGGTATCTGTGAGCCGATTTGCAGCCAAGTTAAGCCAAGTTGGCATGTCTATTTGCCTGTCACAAACATGGAAAGGTGACAAACCTTATGAAGCTAATGAATCTGACAAAGCCGAAAACGAAATGAGCTACAAACTGCGAAACGAGTACCTCCTATGAATAACTGAACGAACTCAAGTGTGAGTGTTGGTTTGAATGTGAGTGTGAGTATGAGTGTGAATGAGTATTGAGTATTTCAAACTTGGACTTGGACTGTGATTTTGACAATGATGGCGCTACATGTTTGGTGAATGCGTTCAATGGCAAACAAATGTGGGATGAGAGTGGCCTCCTCCCCACACTCCACACACTGCACACTTGTTCCCCTACCTGAACTTCCCCACTCTCCACACACACGCACACACACACTAACACTTGTAGTGTTGACTTTGAAAGCGCGCCTAAGGCACAACAACAATTTGATTTGTTTACAGCTTTAGTTGCACTCAATTTGCGGCTGTCAATGCATTCCATCAATTCCATCAATCAAACAATCCATCAGTCAGTCGGTCAATCAAAAAACAAATTACAATTTCCAGCTTGTATATAGTAGTACTAACTATTTATGGTTGTATGCCTTATATTGATATTGAAATTGAATTGAAATTAAAGTTGAAATCCAAATCGGTAACTGAATCTCAAGCTAAATCCAAATCGGTTGACAAACACGCACGCACATCCCACAATCGTTTAACTTGTACATAATTAGTCGTCAAGGTTAACTTAACTAAATGGTCAAGTGCTTATCATTTTAAAACACGTCCGCCCGTCTCAATTCCATTCGATTTCTGATAAGCGATAAGATTGCCCTGACTATCGATAAATGTATGTACATACATACATACATACATACATATATAGATATGTTAACACATCACAAGATCACATTTAGTTAATTGTGTTTGTTATTGATCAACTTGAACTTGACTTGGGTGTGGTCAGTGGGCCATAAATTAATGGAATATCGCTCCACTTTGTTGCGAAACGTTTCCACTGTCACGTGAAATTTTCATTTATATATCGATAAATATCGAATTACTTATTATTAATTTCAACAATATTTAAGTTTTTAGTTCAACTCTGTAATAATCTTCATTCAATATCGATAAGTATCGTATAACGTATTATTTATTGCAACGAAGTTTCAAGTCATTACTATCACTAATGTTGAGCACTATAATAAATTTAATCATATTGTAAGTAATATCAGAACCAGAAACCTTTATTACAATATTGATTTATATTTAATTTACTGCAACGAATTTCAAATATTAAACTTTTAATTTTAATTCATTATATGCAAATTATTCGAAACAACCCGGATAATTCTAATTCTTCTTTAAAATCTCTATGTGATTTTATTATTTTCGGTTGGTTTTGATTTTTATGGTACCTGTGATAAATGTACGTATAATACTTATTACTTGAAATTCAGAAATTGGTTCCATCGTGATAACTTTCCCCTCTACAGTTGTAACGTGATAACATTTCTCTCACCAACAAAAAACAAAACATCATAAATCGTCTGCATTAACTTCATCGTGTAAACCTCAAAGTGAGTCGCTCTATTTCTATATCTATTGCACTGCTTTACAGGGTATATCAAGCAGTGCTTGTCAAGCACAGTGGGCTGTATTAATGGCGACTTATTAGATGCTGTTGGGACATATTTGCATTGAGCAAAAACAAAAAAAATAAAGGCTTGTAATGAATGTAACAGTGAATGTGCATACACATATTTGTGTGTGTGCGTGTGTGTGTGTGTGTATGTGCAAGAAGCTGCGATACCTGTTGCTGCTGTTGCTGTTGTTGTTGCTGTTGTTTGTTTTAAACGTATTATTGCTGCAACAACAATAACAATAGGCACTTGACTAACGATTGCTAAAACGATACAAACATTTGTACGTGTATATACATATGTGCACATGACATAGCTGCATATGTATTTGCTGCTGTACTTAACGACACTAACAAAAAGAACATATGTATACCTAGAGTTTATAAGGCAGCTAAACCTGATTTAACCAAAATCGTTAATTCTAATAAGTTCCAAAGCGATGTGTTTATGTGTTCATTTAAAACGGCTTAAAAAAAATCAACGACTGGTTTTAAAAAAGCAAAGATCGCAAATATGAGTTATGAATGCAAATTTTAACTAAATAAATCAATGTGAAGGAAATATGTTACGGCAACATGGAATACACCAAAATATATATTTTTGCCTTAATTAGAGATATCAAAAACCAAACACTTTTATTTTTACTTTTATTTCTGATTTTTAAAATAAAAGTTATCTAATAAATGTTATTTGACACTTTTAAAATAAGAATCACAAATAACTCTAATTTTTTATATTTATTGAAAAAGTCATAAATAAGTGTTATTTCGTAACTTTTAAGTAAAAATTTGGAAATAATTGTTGGATTGCAATTGTTATTTTCAAAGTTATAACATTTATGGTCCCTGAAAGTAAAATGTGTTTATAAGGGTGGTTTTCGTCAACTCGTTTTCCCTAAAAGCGGCTTAAGTCAACGTATAAACATAGTAAATGTTGTAGCGGAATGTAACTGCCGTTATAAAGGGGTAGGGGCAGGGGTAGGGGCGAATTGTTGAAATTGATTCTATGCATGTGTTCGCTCTTAACGATCTCTCTCTCTCTCATTATTCTTTGCTCTCTGGCTGCTGCTTAGAAATTGTTGCTCGTGTATTGTTTGTTGGTTTTGTTTGTGCTACTGGTTGACCTTGACAGGCATCGACAGACACAAATACAAACACACACACACACACACATGAGCATGCACGCATAAAGAGCGAGCGCGTTCTCACGCATCGCGCAACGCGCGTTCGTTTGCAAGACAAGGATAGAGACAGTAAAAGTGTGTGAGAGAGTTTTGTAGTACAATATGGATATGTATGTATGTAAGTATGTATGTGTACTCACCTTTAGCGGCACTCATTAGATCTTTAACCTCTTTGATAATGCGCTTGATCTGATGACTAGTGTGATCCAATTCCTTTTCGTGACGATTCAAATTATCACGAAATTCTGGACTATCGACAATACATTCCTCAAATTCCAATGGCTCCAGGCCGCGGCGAATATCTTTGCCGCCGCCCATTTTTAATAATTTTCTGCCGTTTGTTGCTGCTGTTGCAGTTGTTTTAGTTGTTGTTGTTGTTGTTGTTGATTTTGCTGTGCTGCTGAAATTTGTTTTGTGCTTAATTTTATTATTATTATTGTTATTAATATTACTATTGTTGTTGTTGTTGTTATTATTATTGTTGTTGTTGATTTGGGAGGCGTTTGAATTGTTGCGCCGAAATCGACGACGCACAAAGTAAATGTGTTTGTTTTTTAATTTGCTTTTTGCAGCTGGAGCTGTTGTTGTTGTTGTTGTTGCGGCTGCTGCTGCTGCTGCTGTTGTTGTTGTTGCCGTGTCGCTGAAGCTTTGCTGTTGTTGCTGTTGTTGTTGCTTGTAAGTAGCTGCTGCTGCTGTCGCGTTATAATTGTTGTTGTAATTGTATTTCTTTTTATTAGTATTCGCTGTCTGCGTCTCATTAGTAGTTGTATTTGTATTGTAATTAATATTATTAATATTGTTATTATTATTGTAATTATTAATTTTGTGTTGCGTCTGCTTCATAATTTTAAGCAAAACAATATGATCAAAAACAAATTATATAAATATGTATATAATTTATATTTATTTACTGAATTATTTCGCACAATTAACTAATATTATGCATGTAATTTTAATTTTTTTTTTAATTTATTTGGTGGGGGTTGCACTTTTTGTCAAACGAAACAAATGCAAAAACAAAATATATGCGGCACTGCAAAAACAATAAAAAGGAATTTCAATTAATTAAACGCACACAAAAACAATGCAAAGCAAATATAATTATATTACAAAATATGAAGAGAAAAAAAACAATGGGAAATAAACAAATTGAAAATCCAAAATAAATTGCTTTTGAACCGCACAGAAAAGCAACAAACAAACACAGCTGATGCATTAATTTTAAATGAAATATGTTTGTATTTGTATGTACATATGTATGTACATATGTACGTATGGATTGGGACAACTGTTTAAACAATAACATTTAACATTAAAAAAAAGGTTGCAGTTTTTTTTATTATTATTATTATTTATAATACACATAGCAAACACATTGAAAAAGCAAAGCAAAACACATAATACAATTGTTAAAAGAAAATAATTACATTTAGTACTAACTTTTTGGTTCTTGCAATTGCATATTTTCAATTTGAAGACAGTTCAAATGCAGCAACAACAACAAACACAGGCAAAGGCTTCACAGCACTGGCAGCGCAAGAGCAAGAGAGTGCGCTGTCTAAACAAGTTCAAAGAGAGGCTTGCGCTCCCTCGCTCACTCACGCACTGATGCTGCAACAACACACAGCAAGCAGTTGAAAATGTTAAGGTACGTTTATGCGTGCATAATAACATGAATCAATTGACTTTGGTAATTTGTTCCATTTAGGCAAACAGTTAATAGTTTGATAATAATCAAATTGTTGTTGACAATTGCATTACATTTGAAATGATTGCAATAACTGCTTTTTGCGCTAACAGGCACTGCATAAACGTAGGCATTAAAAAAAATATCGAAATTCATGTAGCGGCGCTGTTGTTGCTGCCGCTGCCGCCGCTGTTGCTGCCCTGCTTTCTTTGTTGTTGTTGTTGTTTTTTTGTTGCGGCTGCTTGCAATTTGACTTTGGTTTGCAGTTACTTTTTGATTTCCGTTTGCTGCAACTAATTTCATTTGCTAAAATCAAATTTCGCTCAACTACAAACACACGCACACGAAAACACTCTGACACACACACACATACCAGCACACATATGCAGTCGCGGTCGTTTTTAGCAGAAACTTGTTGAATATATGTACGTACAAAAAAAACTGGTTGCGCGACATCAACTACAAACAAACACACACACACACACATAAACGTACACAGTCACACGCATACATACAAACACTGAAACTGCACTGCATATTTGCGTTGTTTATATTTCTATTTTATTATGATTTTAACTCTTCTTTTCTAGTTTTTGCACAAATTTGCGTACACAGCAACACATGCACACTCAAGTACTACACACACACAAACACACACGCTGTGAAAAAGTGCGACATGAACTTTAATTTTTCCCACATGTGTGTATTTTATACAAAAAAAAACCAAATATATATATTGTAGAAAAAATGCAAAAGAAAAAAAAAGAAATTAATGAAACAACAAAATTACACACTTCATTGCATAATTTCAGCTGCTGCGGCTATTGTGGCGGCTGCTGCTGCCATTTTGATACGCGCGATCAAGTAAATACGCGTATTTCAAACGCAACACCGCGGCACACACGAAAAAAACAACAAAATGCAATTCTCGGCCGTCGGTCGCGCGACGTCGAAGTCCGTTCACGGCAAAAATCCAACAAGACAAAACCATAAAGCAACAATAATAACAACAGCACGCGATAATGCTACCAAGGTAACGCTATGTAAGCAACCGCCAATTGTCGTTCTCTCAGAGCATAACATATACGTTTATGACGTCACATATTTTTAATTTTGTTAGCGCGCACATAACAAAACCATAAACTCTGCGTTTCATTCTTCAAATAATTCCTTCATAGTTACGTTCGGATATTAGAAGTTCAATTGTTAACTTTTGTACGGTTATTGGATTTGACAAAACGTTTATTTTATTTAATTAATTGTGCGCTTATGACGTCAAAGTTTCATCTGTTCCTCTCCTGTTATGCTGCTGTTATCACGCTGTTACAGCATATTCTCTTACATTATGCACAAATAGCCTTATGCAGCATTCAAGTATTTTTCTAAGGCTTAGTAGGTTATTTTACTGTCATTAATGAGTTAATCAGCCATTAAATATTAATACTTTTTTGTATATATCTGGGTGCGAATTTAGAGAGTCTGTTTACTTAACAGCCGGTTTTCAGAGTTGCTATTTAGCGTGTGATCGATATGCGCACTGTTGTGGTTACGCTAAGCGCCGTGCATTTTACGTACGTATGAAGCTTACATTAGTTTCCGACCGATGGCGCTAGCTACTTAACGAATTTGTTCATTTGAACTTGTTAAGAAATGTAAAGAATTCAAATTCGTAAAAATTCCAACGAAGATTCTTCAAAAATTCTTAAATTCTAGCTTCAAAACTAGAGACATGACCCAAAAAATCGTCTTTCTACAATTTGAACAAAATATGGAAATGGAGCTTTTTCCCGGAACCAAGGCTGCCACTCCATTTTCTGAGAGCCAAGGTTGCCACACCCATTTGGTTTGGAGCCCAACATTTTTAAACAGTAAAAATTAGCGTTTCCAAATGTAATTTATATTTTGTATATTTTCAATATGTATATAATAATAGCAATTACACAAAATAATATTAATAGACAATAATAATATAATAATAATAATCATAATAGTACAATAATGATCAGTATATATATTTATTCTTTAATATAATCATTATTTCATCGCTCCTGAACGATAAGCAAAATTAAATTATACATTCAACATGCAAACATACAATAAAAAAAAATTAATAAAAAAACAAAAAAAAAAATAACACAAAAAAAAAATTGGGAGAAAATAATTGAGTGAATTCAGTTTGACGAATTGATTAAAGTTAAGATTTTACGTATTGAGACAAGGGGGTATATAGAATTAATTTTAACGAAATGAAAATAATAATAATAGATTATATGCTTGCAGTGGCATGTTTTTTTTTTTTGTTTTGAATATTTTCTAATATATGTTGCATATAATTATAGTTCGAATTGAATTTTGCTTCAATTGATTTTATCATCATCTTCGTCTCTGGTTGATTCGTTATGCGAATTGGAAAGTTTACTAGTTAGTGTTTTTGTGTGGATCGTGGATCGTGTTGTTGTGGAACGCAAAAAATTTCTAAATTTAAAAAAATTATTATGAAATAACGTTGCATTTATATTTTATATATATTTTAATTACTTTTTAACGTGCTACGTTAATGGATTTCTTTTCGTGTGTTTCTTCTTCTTCTTCTTCATCAATTTCTTTTTTTTATAATTTCTCGCTTATTTTTTTTCGATTTTTTTTTGTTATAATTTGCTTTAAGTTAAAATCTTTACTTTAAGTTGTAGAATGTTTCGTGAGTTTGTGTTTCGTTTTCTTTTTTTTTATACAAACAATTACAATTTCATTAAATCAACTTTTTTCAGCAGTAATAATTAGTGTGTGTGTGTGTGTATGTGTGTGGATGGTATGTGTGTGTGTGTGTTTGGCAACAACAAAAGCTGCTGCCAACAAAAATTTGCACAAATTTCAATTTTTAATACATTTTAAACATTAACTGTGCCTGCTTTTGTTTTTTGCTCTTTGTTATTATTATTATTCTTTTAATGTTTTATTTCTTTGCTAAGTTCAAAAAATGTGTGTGTTTTTGTTTTATTTGTTGTTCTTGTTGCGTCTTAAACATAAACACGTTTTTATTTTTATTTGCCGTCCTTTGTTGTTTCTGCTTTTGTTTTGTTTTATTAATTAATAAATTTTATTTATTTAATTTGTATTTATTTATTTATATATATATATATATATGTGTGTGTGTGTGTGTGTGTGTGTATGGTGTGAATATGTGGGTGTTTGTTGTTTGTGTTTTATGCTTAAAATGTAATAATTTTAATAATAATAATAAACTACGACCATTCATTTTTTTATTTTTATTTTACTTTGTTTTTTCTTTAACTTCTGCTGAACACTAGTTTTTGTTGTTGTTGTTGTCGCTTTGTTTTTGTATATATATAGTTTTTTAAATTATTATTTTTATTTATATATATATTTATGTTATCTTTAGCTTTTCATCATGTTGTTGTTGTTCTTGCTGTTGTTGAGTTGACGCTGTTATTGTTGTTGTTGTTGTTGTTGTAGCTCTTGCATTCGCTTAGTTGCTTTTGTAGCTGTTGTTGGATTAGAAAGAGAAGGATAAAGCGGGCGTGAGCATGTATTAGAAAGAGCTAGCATATTAGTTTATTATGTTTAATAATTCAACTTTTGAAAAGATTTACAACTAAATATTTAATTACAAGCAATTAGCATTTTTAGAAATGTTACAAATTTCAACAAAAACTTTCAAAAGTTGAAACATAAATACAGGAAAAATCAAATGTGGTTAAAAAAAAAAAAACAAGCAAACTAACCGAATTGAATTGTTATTATATTTTATGTGTGTCTCAACATTTTATGAACTAATAAATATATAACATTATGGTATATATTCTCTACGCGTGCTGTTGTTGTTGTGTTGTTTGTTGTTATAGTTGTTGTTGTTGTATTGGTCGTTGATTTTTTTGAATTCATTTTCATGCAAATTATTTGTGGGCATTCAATTGTTGTGTTTGCTGCTGCTGTTGTTGTTGTTGATGTTGACTACTGTTGTTGTTGTTGTTGTTGTTACAGCTACAATTGTGTTGTTGTTGTTGTTGTTTTGATTTTGTTTTTGTTTTTGCCTACATATAGGGATATCCCATGTTGCGTCCTGCCGCTGCCGCGGCCGCTGCTGCCGCTGCCGCAGCGCCAGGTGGATAATTTGTTGCATATTGTGGTGGTATTCCCATTGCTGGACCAGCGGTTATCATCAGCTGCGGCTCCATTTGTATTATGTTTTTATGCTCCGTTGTATCATCCTCCTTCTCCCGCTGCGCCTCATTCAACTCCAGTTTATCCACCTTTGTTGTATACTCTCGCAGCACCTGTAATTAACAATTTCATCAGATTTTATATATTTCAAGTTATATTCGTTATATTCGTTGTTTCGTTGTTTGTTACCTGGATCAAGTAGGGCATGGCAAAGTCCATGATTTTGTGCTTCCATGCCAGTTCCAGGATTACATCGGGACGCAGCAAATCGTAGCACTAAAAAAGTAATCAAATTATATATATTATCATACTTAATTGACTTTGATCTTAATATGATATTGTAATTGTTGTAAAATATTGTAAAATTCAACTACAACAACCAGTGCAATTTTTGTTTAAAATATACCATTTTTTTGTATTTACAATATTTCTGGAAACAAATAATAATCTAAAATTGAAGCATTTATAAATTTAAATCATTTGAAATGTTTATTTAAAGACTTTTCTTTAATTACTCAAATTTTATAATTATTTGCGCTTAATATAAAAAAATAAAGTTATTATATTGTAAAATTCAACTTAAAAAAAATCAACTATAACAACCAGTGCAATTTTTGTTTAAAATATACCATTTTTTTTGTATTTACAATATTTCTGGAAACAACTAATAAACTTAAATTGAAGCATTTTTAAATTTAAATCATTTTTAATGGTTAATTAAAGACTTTTCTTTCATTACTCAAATTTTATAATTATTTGCGCTTAAAATACAAAATTAAAGTTATTATTATTGATTTTTATTTCTTCAATCTTGTTTTTTTTTAATAAACACCTTTAAAGACTTATAATTCTGCTTGATAAATTTAAAAGTAAAAAAAAGCGTAGTAAGTTTGTAGGGGATAATGTTTCTTAGAATGTCTTGGTTGTTACTGGATTTTTAATTTTGAAATGTCTATCTTAAGTATTAGCGGAGATATCGCCAAAGACTTTTATCCAAAAGTTTTCAAATAATAAAAGTATTTAAAGACTCTTGATTTATTCCTCAAAAATAATAGTTTGTAAGGACTTTTATTTAAAAAAAAATGATCAAAAACACTTATAAAAGGCTTAAAAAATAAAAACCAACAATAATTATTAAATTTGATTTTTTAAATAAAAATCTTTAAGTAACCATTAAAAATGATTTTTTTTTTTGTTTATTCTTCATAGTTAGATTCTTTTGAAAAGCGAAATCTTCAACTTGATCTTAATAGGAACCAAATAGAATGTCTTCATGTTCTTTTACTCAATCTATGCTTCAATTAGTATCTCTATATTATCTTTTATATTACTTTTTGGATATGCTCACCTGATATAGACATGCCGCAAAGCAATCGTGTGCGTTGCGTTCCAGGAACCAGCCCAAGAGCTCCTCGGCAATCTCCTGTTTGCCGGACTCGGCAGCATATTCCATAGCATCCTTGTACAGTTTATCCTTTTTGCACAGCTCGACGCTCTGTTTCCAGCGATTGTTGCCTGTGTGGGGGAAATCAGATAAGTTTCGAGATGATTATAGCAAGTAAAAACACTACAAGATTTTCAATATATCATTTAAAATAAAGTATAGATAAAACCAGGGTATCAAAACGATCTTTGTACATCGGTTTCTAAACGGTTACCGGTTTTCTGTATGTTTCAGTTTCAAAAAAGACATGACCAAACTCAACGGTTTCCCCCCATTTCGGGTCCTAGGAATCGAACTGCATCATTATTTTTTTGAGTTACAACGATGGTTTCATACAAAATTTTTTTTTAAGTTTAAGAAAATTGTTTGGTCTCTATCTTCCATGGTATTGTTTTTTTGGTAAACTTACTTCAGCAAAGTTACTTGGAATTTATAGAGCTATAAGTTTTATGAACAAGCCAAGCTTCTAAAATGGGGTCTTGGGGCTCTTACAGATCAATTCAATTTAATTTTAACTGCTTTTACTTTATTTATAAAGTAAATAAGTGAATAAAATGAGAAAAATTGAAGATGTTAGAGGTTTACATTTCTGGAAAACTCCAGAATAAAAATGTTTGCAATTTTGTAATTGAAATTTAAAATGAAATTAATTGTTAATTTTCAATATAATTTTAACTGATTTTACTCGTATATAAATAAGTAAATAAATAAATAAAATGAGAAAAATTTAAGATGGTTAGAGGTTTAAATTTCTGGAACACTCCAGAATAATGATGTTTGCAATTTAAATGTAATATGAAATTAATTGTTAATTTTTACTGCTTTTAATCGTGTATAAATAAAGTAAATAAGTGAATAAAATGGGAAAAATTGAAGATGTTACTGGTTTACAATTCTGGAACACCCCATAATATTAATGTTTGCAATTTAAATTTAATATGAAACTAATTGTTAGTTTTCAATGTAATTTGAACTGATTTTACTCGTATATAAATAAGTAAATAAATAAATAAAATGAGAAAAATTTAAGATGTTACTGGTTTACATTTCTGGAAATCTCCAGAATAAAAATGTTTGCAATTTAAACTCAATATTAAATGAATGGTTAATTTTTAATTTAATTAAAACTGCTTTTACTTGTATATAAATAAGTAAATAAATAAATAAAATGAGAAAAATTTAAGATGGTAGTGGTTTCAATTTCTGGAACACCCCAGAATTATAATGTTTGCAATTTAAATGTAATATGAAATTAATTGTTAATTTTTACTGCTTTTAATCGTGTATAAATAAAGTAAATAAGTGAATAAAATGGGAAAAATTGAAGATGTTACTGGTTTACAATTCTGGAACACCCCATAATATTAATGTTTGCAATTTAAATTTAATATGAAACTAATTGTTAGTTTTCAATATAATTTGAACTGATTTTACTCGTATATAAATAAGTAAATAAATAAATAAAATGAGAAAAATTGAAGATGGTAGAGGTTTAAATTTCTGGAACACCCCATAATAAAAATGTTTGCAATTTAAATTTAATATGAAATTAATTGTTAATTTTCAATTTAATTTTAACTGCTTTTAATCGCGTATAAATAAAGTAAATAAGTGAATAAAAAGAGAAAAATTGAGGATGTTACTCACCCTTGTAGAGATAGGCCGCAATGCGACGGAATTCGGTTAATTCGTGCTTCTCGAGCTTCTGGGCCAGCGCAATGGTGTCAAAGTTATCGAAACCATCGATGGAATTGCGCAATCCCTGATAGTCCTCCTCATCGATGAGCAGTCCATTGAGGGCCTCATTGATGGCCTTGTTGTTCAGGGACTGTACAGATCGTAGATATGGTTTAACCAACGGCAGGTAACCGGTCTTGGAGAAATAGCTGACGGCACGTGTATGATCCATGCGTGGTGCCAATACCAATAGCATATCATTGAGTAGCAATGGCTTGAAATCCAAATAGAATTCAATTGCCTTGTAATACAACTCAATGTTGGCCACCTTTGTGATAATGTCCTTGAAATGCCCCTCGCGCCACGCCTCCGTGGGATGGGCCATCATTGCCAGCACGGCATTATCATATTCCTCATATTTGTCGTAGAGAAATACAAGCTCGGACCAAAGATGCGCCGATTCGGCGGCCCGCAACACTTTCGGTATATTGACGCGTGACCAGAACAATTCCAAATGTTCGCGCATCTTGGATGGCTTAAATTTGGAATAGAGTATAGCCAGCTCACTGAACATGCCCATGTGGGCGCGCTCCAATCCCAATGCCGATTCAAGTAATGCAATCAATTCATCAAAATAGCCACGATTCTGATAATAATTAATCAAATCCTCAAGCTCATCGGCATGGACAACAATATGCAATCCGCACATTTGGGCCAAACGAAATTCCTCGGCATCGACACAGGCAAAGCATACCTCCTTCCAGGTGCGTGTCGAGTTGGCTTTGCGGGCGGAATCGACGGCACCCTGGAACTCCTTCAGATAGACCAATGTGATGGCCAATCGGGCAAAGTTGCTCACATTGTTGTACAACAATTTGGCGGCATCGTACATGCCATCGCTGAAGCAACGATCGCCAATCTTTTGGATATCGGCATGATTCGGTCCCGATATGAACTCCTCAAGATCAGCAAGTCGTCCAGTTCGGGCATACGCATAAATCAATTCACTTTCAATATACGATTCACGTGCCTTTTTGCGTGCCATTTGCAGATAGCGTACAAGATCATCCCATGATTCCACTTTACTGGCCACATCCACCACATCCATATAGGCGCTGGGATCATCCGCTTTAATATACGAATCAATTGCCTCCTTCACCAATCCCTGTTGTAGCTGTGCCTTCGCCAACTGCGACCAAACGGCGGGCTCATTGCAACGCTCCGCAAATTCATTTGCCCGCTCCAGATTATTAACCTGATCGATGAGCACCTGAATTGCCGATGTGTTCACATCGAATTTCTTAAAGATGGCAAATGCCTCCTCATACAATTGATTGCTAATTGCAATATTGGCAATATCCGGAGCATCATAGTTGTCCAATCGATTGATATAGTCCATGACACGTGTGCGATCCGCTTTGATGGCCGTCAATATCAACAGATTCTGTAGATTACGATGATCACTAAATACGGATGAATCCAATATGATCTTCTCAAGCAATTCAATCAATTCATTGGGCAAATCGGCCGTCATGAATGCCTTAACCGTCACCGATATATCATCGGGATCTTGAGTCTCCGATAGCGCTGTTTGTACCACTTGATCAATCAGTTGACGCTTGTAGGGATTGGCCTCCGACAGCACTTCAGCCCAGAGTTCGGCATCGCGTCGTCCAACCAGATATCGTGCCTCACTCTTGAACAGCGAATTCTCATTGCAAACGGCAATCAATTCCCCGATCACATTGTCCACGCTCATAGGCAACGCAGGCCAGATGAGGATCACGCTTCTCACAATAGCGTCCAACAACGCGACTATCATAATATTGATTCTCTTTGAGGAAACGTTCCGGATTATTGTTAGAATCAATGTAGATCTTGGCCAGTGCATTATGTGTGGCCGGCTCAACGCAACCTTCATGGACACGGGATTCCAGCCAGGGCAATAGCAATTTTAAGCGATTACGCTTCTCCACCTCCTCGACCAGTTCGTCCGTTGAGAATTGTCCCTTGACGACAAGAATTAGATTCTTGATAATATCCTCACTGCAATCGACATCGAGTAAACCGCCAACGACGACGGGCAAACGTGATGGATTCACTTTCTGTACATAGATCTCAATATATTTTTGCAAATTATTGCGATACAAATAGAGAACGAGATCGTGGACAAAATCGAAACGATCACAGACAATGATCAGGGGCAATTGATCCGTCAATTTGGCCTCCTTGAGGAAATTCTTGACACGCTCCGGATTATAGCAATTGGATTCGCGACAAATGCGTTCAACTTCCTTGATCTGATTGGTTTTACAGGCGGCCTGAATATATTTAAAATGCACCTCCGGATCTTGCGAGAAATTGACAATGCTGCTCAAGAAATAGAATAAACCATCGTAGCTCTTGAAGCTCTCAAATAGATCAATCAATGCCTTCGTTGTCAATTGCTCATGATATTTGGTGGCAATTTGTACACAAATTTGTAAATTCTGTCTCAGATTTGCCGTTAACATGGCCTTCAAGCACTCCAATGAATCCTCCACCGATAGTGTGCCAAAGAAACTGACCAACCATTCGGCATTTAACATATGGGTGTGAACAACGGCACGCTTAATATCATATAGATCCGTATAATGCTCCAATGCACGCTGCAATAAACCGGCCTTCTCGCACAGTTGGGCAATGTGCGCCCGATCGTAATGGGTGAACATGGCATTGCCCAAGATGGCATCTGCCACTTGGGGTGCCGACATTAAATTCATTTCAAGTAGACGCGTTTGTAGTGCACCCTCCGCGGGGCGATTGTGCTTGAGGGCATCGAGTAGAAAGGCGGTGCATTGTTGTACCATTGAGTGCTCCATAAAGATGTCAACAATTTGATTGATATCCGCCAGTGGCTCCTCCTCAGCGACCAGCATTGAGGCAAATCCAGCACCTTGTTCCGGATTGCTGCGCATCACCGAACGCAACAGGAAGATATAATCGGGTGTATAGTTAACCTTTTTCGCATACAATACAATCTTTTGGAATTGACCCGTTTCGGCAAAGCATTGAATCACCTTATTTGGCACATTTGCACGCAAATAGATGGAGAGGGCGAGCGTTAGATCCGATGTCTTAACAAGATCACCCAATTCTTCGCTACACTCGAGCTTCTCCTCCTTGAGCCACTTTTCACACAATTGCTTCTTGCCCTGCAATAGAACGGGACGACATAGCTCCAATGATTCAAACTTATTCAATTTCCCCTGATCGAGCAGTATGCCAAAATATTGTAATAATGGTGGTGTTGTCGATCCCGCCGGTGTTTGCACCTGCTGGAAACGTTGAATCGTTTGTGGTGTACGCAAAATTGCCTTGGGCGCCAATGCGGCAACCTTGGCGGCCTCCGCATATTGTCCGGCCGTAAAGAGTTTATTAAATTTACGAACAAATAGATCTTCAGCACCAGCGAGATTATTACGGACAGCCATGCGCAGTGCTAGATCGGGATTCTGGAGTACGGTATTAATGTAGGGGATGATTTGCTCCTCATCGACAGTTACGGATAATACTTGACCCTTGCGATTGACACCAATGATGCCGCCGCTGGCCTCGTGCGGTGCGGTCACAAAAATCGTATCGGCCGATATGCGATTCATGTAGATGCACGTGGCCGTTTCCATATCGTACAGATGGATATATCCATATTTGGTTATCAAATAGATTGTATCGTACTTGGCGGAAACTTGCATTGCAACGGGAAAATCATTTTGTGCCTCTGGTGGAAAGAATACATCGACGGCCTTCTTTGGAAACGGTTGATTACCATTTGGCGGTGTGCCCACCTCAATGATGTGCAATTTGCCACCGGTTGCCGTGCGTACGGCAAAGCAAAATAATGTTGTCGGCTCCTTGTTACCCTCAATTTTGAAGGTGGCAAAACTGGCGGCATGTCCCTCAATCGCTTGAGATACTTTACGCTCCACCGAATACAATTGCATGGCGCCAGCGACACGACTTGGCAATGCCGAGATACCAACAAGGAGTAACCATTGCTGTGATGCATTGCAACGATAATTGATTATCTGACAGCCATTGAGGGAGCTATGTCGATCAAACATTTTCTGTGGCATCGAATCACCCTCCATGGACCAATGAAAGACGCTCGTTTCGGTGACCAAGGCGAGCGTATTTAACGATATCCATTTCCAGAACACCACATCCTCGTTCATCGTGTGCGCCTTCATTTTCGATTTCATCTCAATGTTGAATATCTGCAGCGTCTTTTGCGCTACAACAAAACAAAACATAAATATAATAATTTGTAAATTGTATTTCTATAATTGATCAATCAATTCTGTTGTACCTTTGAGCGCAATCACCTTGCTGGCCGGATTCATAATGGCCGAATCCGCCGATATGGGACGTCGCGTTGGATTCGATGAATCGTTCATATCAATGATAACCACTTGGGCGGTATCATTGCTCTTCTCCCGCACACAAATGAACTTGTCCGACTCCATTGTGAGCGTGCTGAAGGAGAACGATGTCGGATTGATCCCAACATTTGTGAGCTGCAAACAACAACAACAATACATTCCATATAATACAATGATAATATCTTATAAATAATTACAATATCATAATAATAATAATATCGTGCCCACAATAAGACTATATTTTACAAACAGCTTCTTCTTTTATTTATTAATTTATTTATCAATTTAATTAGAAAATATGATTGTAAATTAATATTTCAAATAAGTTATAAAGAATTTTTTATTAAAGTAATAAGTAATAAGTTATTATTTATTATTTTATTTATCAATTTAATTAGAAAATATGATTGTAAATTAATATTTCAAATAAGTTATAAAGAATTTTTTATTAAGTAATAAGTAATAAGTTATTATTTATTATTTTATTTATCAATTTAATTTGAAAATATGATTGTAATTTAATATTTCAAATAAGTTATAAAGAATTTTTTATTTAAAATATTTTATATTTTATTATAAAAATAGAAAATAAAAGTTATGGTTTAATTTGTATATAAAAATTGCAATACAATAATTATTTTTTATTTTTATAATATAAATTAATTTTAATAATTAAATTTTTTATAAAGATCTATATATGATCTGCCTCTTTTAGTTCAAAAGATATTTGAATTCAATTTTTAAAATAAAAATTGAAAAATAACTTTAATTTTTATTATAAAAATTGAAAATAAAAGTTATGGTTTAATTTTTATATAAAAATTGCAATATAATAATTATTTTTTTATTTTTATAATATAAATTAATTTTAATAATTATAAATAATTTTAAAATAAAAATTTGCAAATAAAAGTTTATCATTCTTTCGGATTTGACGTAAAAAAATAAAATATGTCTATTTATCTCGCTGTTCTCGGAGGCTTTTTTGTTCCTAAATTTTTTTAAACTCATAACTATTATTATGGTAATAATATTAAGACTAAGGGTATTCGCAAAACTTTACAATTAATCCAAAATTTGTTGCAAGAATTGGGGAATACCCAAGAAAAATCCAATCAGATCAATAAATATTATTCCTAGTTTAATCACTGCGGACGGCAGTCCGCGCTAGTGACGAAAGCAACACATAGTGTGCAAAAGGCGACTAGCAATATATACACGCAGAATGGAAAATTTGCTATGACTGTCCGATCGGATTGAGTTATATACCGATCGAAAGGTATGACTTTACCTAACAAAAGTGCATACTAAGACTTTTGGTAACTCACCTGGTTCGTAAGATATGGGGGTGTAAGTGGGAGGGGCCAAATTTTAATGATTGCAGCTAGTGGGGCCGTTGGAGCCTTTTGGTAAAATTTTATAATTTTTAAAAATTCTTATTAAAAATACGCGTCGAATGATACCTTGATCATTTCAATCCGACATTTGGTTCAAAAGATATATTAATTTGAAGTTTTTAAGGGCCTTCTCAAAATGAGATGAAAAGTTTGTTTGTCTGTTTGTCCATTTGTTTGTTTGTACGAAGGCGCTGAAAAAGCTAAATTTTTCTGATGAGGAATTGTTTCTTATCAGAAATCTAGAAATGTTTGTTCTACGACTTTAGCGGGAAATAGCTAGTTTAGCGGGAAAAAGCTAAAACGTGATAAATTTGAAACACCCATTGCTTCCAATCCAAGAAAGCTAGAGATGTGTTCTATATGTCGTTAGAAAGGTATATTAGAGGGCTATCAGACGTGCCTTGAATATTTTTTTGCAAAGTGCTCAGGTAAAACGCTACAGGTGAAAAAAGAATTTTTAGCTTAAACTTTGGCGATTTATTAGAAAACGGTTCCGACGGTTTTTATTAAATTTCAATATGTTGTAACATATAAAATTTCGCGTCTTTTGATATATGACACATGTGTCTCAGCCATAAGGTTTGGAAGATATTAACGGTAAACTGAATATATACATTTTACTATTTACTATATGGTACTAAATAGAAAATCAAGCTTTGGTACAAAAAACTTTTTTGTTTTTCAAGGTTTCTCAACCAATTTGACAAAGTATGCATTTAAGTAAGTCTTACACATTATGTCCAAATTTAGTTGAAATCGGTCCACTATATCATATAGCTGTCATAGAAACGATCGGTTAAAAATCAAGTTTTAGTATGAACAACTTTTTTGTTTTTTAAGGTTTCTCAACCAATTTGACAGAGTATGCATTTAAGTTAGTCTTACACATTATGTCCAAATTTAGTTCAAATCGGTCCACTATATCATATAGCTGTCATAGGAACGATCGGTTAAAAATCAAGTTTTAGTATAAAAAACTTTGTTGTTTTTTCAGATCTTGATCACACTGTCAACATACGCATCTGGGTTGGTTTTATACATCCTGACCAACATTGGATAAAATCGGTTTACTATATTATATAGCTGCCCTATTTATTTTTTATTTGAAGTAAGCATTTTGATAATTTTATAGCAAAATTACACTGTCAGAATCATATTAAATTCCAAAAATTTCTGATATCTTCCAAAAAACTTTTTAACAAAGTAAAAGTCTAGTGACGAAAGTCTTTCCCTGCCCCAAAATTTCTGATATCCCATTTTGTGACGAACGATATTAAACTTAATATATAAATAATTATAAAATAAAAAGTTTGGCATTCGGCACTGCGCATTAAAATTATTTTTAGGTATACAGAATCAAGATCTTTATGCGCAATGTTCCGAATGCCAAACTTTTTATTTTATAATTATTTATATATTAAGTTTAATATCGTTCGTCACAAAATGGGATATCAGAAATTTTGGGGCAGGGAAAGACTTTCGTCACTAGACTTTTACTTTGTTAAAAAGTTTTTTTTTGGAAGATTTATTTAATAGTGTGAAGAGAAGACTGTGATTTAAATAGTTTATAGAGCATTCTAATTTTGCTACTTAATAAGTTGGTATTATCCAATATATTCTGATCAAATTTGGTTTGAAATCGAACTAATAACTATATATAATACAGCTGACATAGGAAATCGATCGAAAATTTAATTTTTTACTAAAATCTTTTTCTTTTTTTTAAGGTATTTTAACCACATAATTATTATAAGAGCTAGATACACCAAACTTGCTATACAGATTCCTGTATATCCTTAGCAGATCAAGTTAATTACAAGGGCAATTTGTAAGCTATTTCCGAATAAGTTCCGAATCAATATCTTAGTTTCAATATGACCAAAAAATGTCATTATAATCTTATAAACTCGAAGGTTATTCCAGAAACAATATTTATTTAGTAATTTTATCTTCAATCATTAACATTATTTTTATTTGCTTTTTTTACAAATAAAATACAGGGTGTCTCAAAGTCGGGTCCGCTCGGTGTAGCCTTTTCTAGCAGTTGTTATTTAACATTCGCATTTTCTCGTGGTTACAGTAGTTTAATAGAGTTTTATAATATACAAAATGTTAGTAATTGTATTTATTACGTTCTGTGATTACAATTTTAATTTTTAAATATGTAAAAATATTTTCTAGTCTAGTCTAACGTCTAGACGGAGCTCAAATCTGCTTTTAACAGATCAAATCAAATCAAATCAATTTAGATTCAGAATTTCATGATCAGCTTATCAGTTGAATAAATCACAGCTACACCCCCCGTGTCTCCGTACTTTCTTCCCGTCTCTCTTTTCAATTCTTTTCCTCTCCGATTCTAGCAAATATAAAACGCAATTGTCAAACCCCCTTGATAACCCCCCATTTCCCCTCCTCGCCGTCACATCAAAAAAAGAGACTGATCGTTTTGGTAAACAAATGAGAAAAGTTCAAGGTTTTGCTATCGATTAAGCACTCTCGCTCTCTCTCTTTGTTTTGCTCTCTTCAAAATGTCACTCAAAATTTGATTTCCTTGGCTTGTGTTATACAAATGATATACATATGTATGTATGTGTGTGTGTGTGTGTGTGTAATTCTTTAAATGCAATGCACTTGAACAAAGACGAAACAAAGAGAGAAAAGTATAACAACAAATAAGAAAAACAAAAACATTTGGGAATTTTTCTGAAGAAAAAAAACACCAAAAAAAAAACACAGCGCCCAAAATGGCGATTTGCCATTTTAATTTAATTATTATGCTATACTAAAGTTAACAACAACAAAAAGCACCACACCGATAACGATAACAAGCAGCTAAAAATGAATGAACAATTTCTTATTTTCAGATGGTTATACATATATTTTTTATATAATATAATTATATGATATACACTTGACTGGCAGTTAACCGGCATTGCCCGCGCTTTTGACAATCCGCAAATTGGGAAAATCATCAAGTTTAATTTCCCTACTAAGGAGTGTAATTTTCCAACTATCTTTATATCTCTAATAAAAAGGAAATAAACCAAATGAATAATAATTATTCTTTTTCCACTATATATTATATATATGTATAATCATCTCTTCATATCCTTTTATTTAATTTTGCAAAATTCTTTACAATGTTTATTTTAGTTTTTTAGAAATGCTGTCAGACAAGTCTTTGATAAGAGAATTAAACAAGAGAGCAAGAAGTATGCTTATCAGTGTTGTTTGCTAAAGCTGTGCCTGGCACATACACCCCATAAAAAGTGGATAAAAGAAAGAGTCATATAAATAACAAGCATTAAAAAGATGATATAGAAATATCAGCGTTTCTATTATCATTTAAGCGTACATACATAATAATTATATGTACATATTTAAGTGAAAGTGTTACTATTTAAATGGACATGCCTATAATTGCAGTTACCCTTTGAAACATTTTTAATTTAATAAATGAATTATGAATATTATACATCAAATCAGAAATGGGAAAAACGGGCATTATCAAAGCAATCGATTCATAATATATATACATATATATTATAGCATATATATGCTTTATATAAGTACGATAAGATAAAAGATATCGTCTCGTTATCAAAATGCATTGATTTGACATGATAATCTCCAACTCTATCTATAATTCAGACAGAGATACGCCCAGTTATCAAGTCCATTAGTAACTCTAGCTGAAATTCCAATAAACAAACACAACACAAACAATTGTTCATAGAAAGTTTTTGACGAGCATTAAGGGGGCGTTCATTGTATGTATACAAAAGAAAAGTATATATCTGTTTGTAGATATGTGATTATAGATAAATATATAAATGCTTTCCAACTAAATAGTGCAAATGTCATTGCAATCGATTTTCGCTTAATACGATTATTGATCTGAATTTGACCTTAAGCATTTAAGTTCCCAAATACAAAATACGATATATGTACTTCATGAAACTGGGGTAACTTGATATAAAGTGATGCCAAGGTGGGATTTTCTATTTTATTTGCGTTTTTTTTTCTTCTCTCTCTCTCGTGTTTTCACATTTTTTTATGTCAATTACAAATTAACATATGCTCATTTCGCACTTAGTGAGAGACGACGACGACACACATAAAAGACGGTCGACTGCGTGTTCCATAATCAAATTTAGTCTATACGCCCCGCTTGATACTTCTTAGTAGGGTGTCTCATAATATGAGCACAAGGGTGATATGTTATCGATAGTCGAAAAGATGACTAATATTTTATTTGTTTTTATCGTAAAAGACAACAAAGAAACATTATAAATAATGTAGTCAACTTACTTTAATTATTAATATAACTATTACATTTTTGATATTGAAAATATGAAAATTTTGATACATATGTATGTAATCGATAATCGATAAGATGACTAATATTTAATTTCTATTTTCTTTCTTTCGATATATATCGAATTGTAAAGCATACATCCTCTAGAGGCCAACAAATATTATTTAGTGTGGAAATGAGACCAAAGATAAGATAAAACGTTGCCCCATAAAACTGAACCGCCCTAACGCGTTGCAGCCGACTGACTTTCTGACATGGATACAAGTGAAATTAACAACAACAATAACAACAACGACGATGACGATAATAATATGGGCAGCTTCATTTGTAAATACATACAATATATGTGTATGCACACGCACATAGTAACTGTAAATACTTGTGCATCTCCTACACCAATGACAAGAAAACG
The DNA here is from genome assembly GCA_035042165.1 of Drosophila kuntzei. Lineage (NCBI taxonomy): Eukaryota > Metazoa > Arthropoda > Insecta > Diptera > Drosophilidae > Drosophila > Drosophila kuntzei. Next base: position 456,908 of record JAWNLU010001467.1, read on the forward strand.
AGAACGGTTTAAAATACAACAAAAAAAAAAAAAACGAAAAAAAAAGAATGAATCTTTGATTTATTCAATCAAAGCGAGAAAACAACAAGCAAGCGGCTAAGCTTAAGTTACAACATGCTACAGTGTGGTGAATAAGGCCACTTGTGTGAAAATACACGTACACAAGCTAGTGCATGTGTCGGTGTGTGTGTGTGTGTGTGTCTGCAGGTCGTTTATTTCACCACAGCGCCTAGTAAGAGTGGGAGGAGTGGATGTGGGGAAAAACGTAACATGTTGCTCTGTCAGCCAATGAACTTCCTTCAACCAGTCTCAAACAAAATGCACATAGTATAACAAACAATTTGCATAAAATACGAAAAAAACAACAGAAAAAAAAGACGAAACATTTCAATCAACGTTTGCTGCATTTCCTCTTGCATTAAGAAGAGAAAAGAAGAAAAAAAAAGAAGGAAAAAACCCAAAAGCTTTCGTCATTATATTGTGAAACCGGTTTGGCAACACCAACTTCAAGGCATGCAGGTGTGTGTGTGTGTGTTGTACATGTGCATTTACTTGTTTGATTGTATGTGTATGTGAGCCGGCATTTGTCACCGGCAACGTTTGCATGCTCTTTGATTTCCGAGACACACACACACACACACACATATTCATCTGTGTGTGAGCATATTCATTAATAACAGTTGCATTTTGGCATAGATACCGAGTGGGATAGAAAGAGAGCAAATATCTGACAAATTGGATCAACTTGCTGATGCCACAGCTGCTGTTTTTGTTCGACAAGTTAGTTTATCAGCAAAAAAATCCGAAATCCAAGACCCAGCAACAAACATCCACACATAGCGATAAACACAGTGGGGAGAGAGCGTGTGAGAGTGAGCAACAAAAGCGGACAACAACAACGAAGGCGTCTGCCGGCTTGCTTCTTTCCGAGTGACTCATTCGACATTTTCGTAAGCCTGAATAATCATCGAAACGGAAAAAGTGAATCGCTTTGACTAGTTTGGTGAATACCAAGAAATGTCATTTACGCATTTCATACTTTGGCTCAAATATAATTTTCCCAACGAAACACAAATGCTTGTATTACAATGATTTCTATGAAAAGTTACCTCAACTTTTTTTTAAAATTTTGTACGTAATACAGCGAGTCTTAAAATGTATTACTGTGTTACATTCAAACCAAATTTTAAAAGCTCTCAACTATGAATTTATATTATGCATGCATACAAAATTTTGTATCTAATTTTCAACATTTTCGACTATTACTCGTTGTTGCGATCTAAGACAATATTTAATAATGACATGCATTTATTATTTAACGTGTTGTAGGAAATTAAATAAATAAAAACCAAGAAATGTTATTTTTTTTTTTTTGCATAAAGTTTGAATAATATTTTTCTTTGTCAAAATATTTAGACCCTTTAACCACAGTGCAGCGAATTTTCTAATAAGAAATGTTGCATTCCCATATATTTCAATGGTGGCCATATGGTAAGAAGCAGAACCTCGGTTGGGTCAACAAGTGGTTTGCCATCCGAGATTCTGAATTTTTGTTCTGTGGCCTGTTTTCGTACTCAAATTAAATGGACAAATAATAAGTGCCCCCCCCCCCCCCCTTTTTTACACTCCCTTTAGTACTTTACTCACCTGTAAATGCTCTTGAAAGCGTATGGGTAACGGTTGCGTCATCTTGACTGGCTATTGTGGCGCGCTCTCTCACTCTCTCTTGCACACGCACACACTCTCTTTCTCTACGATTGAAGTTGAGAGTTGTTGTTGGCGGCTGCTGCTCTGGTTGTTGTTTTTGTTCTTGTTGTTTGCTGCTCCTGTCAGTTAGTTTCGGATGTTTCTTCTTCTTGTTTTGAGATATTACACACGCACTTTTATTATTGTTGATAACGAGTGTAAGTTAGAGCGGTACAGAGAATACGAATACTGTTGTCTGCGTCAACGTTGACGTTGACTTTTGTTTTTATTTTATTGCTGTTATTTTTCTTATTGGTCGTTCGTTGTTGTTGTTTGTTATATTTCTTTTGTTACTTCGTCTTGTTTCGGATTTTTAGCAATTTTCGTTTCGCTTTACTTGCGAAGATACACCAAAAACTGTGCAAAAGAGAGAAAAAAAACGAATAATTTTTACATTTTTTTTTTTTGTTTAACTCGTCAAGTGCTATTGTAAATAACAAAAAGAAAAACCAAACCCAAATACAATTTGCAATAATTAATAGCAATATATGTATGTATGCGTGCATATAATTACGCTGCAAAGTATTTGTTTAAATTTTTGCCATTATTATTAGAAAGTAAGCGGCGTTAAGCGTCACCGCCTCTAAAAACACTAAATAACAGCAGTATAGTAAAAGGGCAACGTTTTTCCCCTCACAAACCCACACACATACAGGGACACATACACAACCGAAATGTAGCAGAAAACTTCCTTGTTAACTGTTGTTATTTTAATTTAACTCTAACTTATATACAATTTATAATATTTATTCACTTGAATTTTCACATAATAATTGCACCACACTGTCGGCAAGTATGAAAAAAAAATATATATATATCTATTGTATATTAATGAATCGACATGGGCGACAACACTGACAGACACAAATAACAAGTACGAGAGTCAGTGACAGAGCGGCCCCTATGGTGTGTTACAAATGAATACACCACAGCTACTACTTCTTGCTGTTGGTGTAAGCTCGCTGTATGCGCTTGTATTGGTGCATGACAAAGTCAAATATTGAAATGTCAAAATGCGCGCCGTACAAGTGTGACCACATACATTACAAAAAAAAAATTATTAATGAATTAAGGATTTTAATAAGAAACAAATATTAAATACGCAATTCAACAAAGTTCTTGTATATTTGTTGAGTATTTAATGCCCCTCATTTGTTTTATTATGAGGCAGCACTGCTGCTTCCTCATAGCCCACCACACTGTCAGCCATGTTGAGTTGCGCTCCGACACACTCACACATACTCGTACGCTTTTTCGTGCTCATGCAAACGCAGAGACACACACTTGCATTGACATATGTATGTACGTGTGAGCAGTGAAAAATTGCTATGCGATGTACTTATGTACGCACATATAAAAAAAAACACTTTTTGCATTGATTTTTGCCACGCAGCAAAATTCACAAGACCCGAGTGCCAAATTTAAGCAAAATCGAATCTTAAATGCCCCAAAAATGCGCGCACATAAGACCACAATGCAGCGCAGTTGCTCTTAACACGTATGCCACATAAACAAAAAAGAAAATGTTAATATGAAAAACACCGCCCACTAACACATTCGACTCTCTGGCATGGGCGTAAAAACTGCAGTTTTTCTTTTCTTTGTTAGCGCCCGATATTTTGCATTTGAATTGGTGACAATACGATCGTGCATGTGCATATTGTAATTTTCTTCTATTTGAACCCAAAAAACGCCAAACCAACGACGGCAAAAATTTTATATAGTCGTTGTATTTTTGTGGGAGGCGAAAGCGTACCAGTTTATTGCTGTAGTTTAACAATTGCACGTCTGGACGAACACACGACGGATACGATTCACATTGAACTCTTAACACATTATTCTTATTCGTTAAAAAATACACGAAAGAGCAAAAATTACATCGAAAAAAAATATATGAATGAGACGACGTCGGCCACTGTAGAGTTGTACGATTAAGTACAAGACGTTGCCACCTCGCAGAAAAGAGTTGCCGTTTACTTGAACGTTGCCGGACCTTGGAGTTCGTAATTCATAGATCCTTGAATATGCTAAAAATCCTTTTGTAAAATAATTAAAATTTCAGAACTTCTACCCAGAGGGGTGAAGAATGTGAGTTTCATTCATAGAATATCACCTTTACATTATCTAATTTCGAAATTAATTTCATTCAAAACAATTTAACATTTTATTTAAATTGCGCCAATGGTCAGCATTTTTGGATCGAACTGTTAACGATTCTGAACTCAGTTCTGCTAAATGAGGAGCATTAATGTTAACAAGAAACTTAATTTAATGGATTTAATCAATGACAAAATAAACAAAATAATGGAAATCATATCCAAATATAAAATTTGTTGTTTAAAAAATTAGCTATTTTCTTAGCTATTTTTCATTGAAAAGTTCAGCCATTTTTTGATGCTCCCAACAGAACAGCTATGTTTTCTTCTTAAAATTTGGCAGCACTGTATTAACAGTTTACAGTAACAGCGGTGGCTATAACCGCGCAATTTAAACAACATAACTGAAAATTAACATTAACTAATAATTAAGCAACAAATTATTAAATTTGATGGAAATTTGCAATGCGAAATTAGATAAAATCAAGTGCATTATTTTTATGAAGGTTGAAAGTTCGTCACCCGTATGCGGAAGAAGTTATATTATTAATTCTAAAACAAATATTTCGAAAATTCGACACCATTCAAATAACAATTTTTAAACTTCTAGCTTCTAAATTAAAAATTCAAATAAATGAAAATTTGTTTTGTAACATTTTATTGAAAGGTTGCCAGACGTTAATTTTTTTCTGGGTGGCAGCTCGGCTTAAAAAAAAGGTGGCTATTTGTTTTAGCTACTTTTTTGATGCTTTCCCACCAGAAACATCTATTTTTTCTCAAAAAGTTGGCAACACTGCATGAGAGAGAGCATGAAGTTGGCAGTGCGCAAAGTAAATTATACTTAAAATATCCATTTAATTTAAAAACACACATATTAAACAACAATTTGTAACGAGAGCCGTGCACGCGGTAACCGTGTAAACAGTTTATTGTTATTGTTATTGCTATGCTAGTGAGACGCCAAGCATTGTTTGCGCATTCGTTGATGTTTAAAAAAACACGCGCGTTGCGCGTCGTACGAAACATATTCAAAAGTTGTTTGCTACTTGGTGTGTGTGTGTGTTGGCTTTATTAAACATTAACATTGCGAAAAATCAATATACATTGTGTTCGTTAGTCTTGTGTGTTCGACTTTGTGTATGTGTCGCTGTGTGTGTTTCTGTGTTTGTATGTGCACCGTAAGGCTTAATAGTGTTAGATTTTTGTTAAACAAATAAGGACGCCAGGAGGAAGGACGGGGGCAAACACGCGCCCAACAACACATCCAACAAACAACAAGACGGCCAGCAATATAAGGTAATAACAATGTAATTACATACAGTATACATAGGCTCATACATATGTAACTGTGTATGTACATCCTTGCAACTAAATATAAACAGTCGACGATGTCGGTGCCACAAATAAATAAATCGCATCAAACTGAACCAAATATTGTCTGAGTATGCATGTGTGTGTGCGTGTGTTTATATTGTTGTTTAATTGATGCCTTTGTCTCCCCAAGCGAAATTGCCAACTCCATTTTAACAAGCAAAATAATGCATAATTTTCGCCTGACGCGACGCTGACGCTCTCCCGGCTTCTTTATTTATTTAGTTTTTTTGGTGCTTTTTTTTTTTTTGCAGCAGCAATTCTTGCGATTTATTTTGCCCACACAGCACGCACATACACACATACGCTACATGCTGTTGCCTGTGTCTGTGCTTCCTTTTTGTGCTTCAACTTTATTGTTGTTGCTGCTTTTTGTTTGTTATTTCGACATGGTCGTTCCTTTAAAAAACGCACTGTACAGCCCGGCATTGTGAGAGAGTGCGAGCGGGAAAGAGAGAATGAGAGAGAGCCTAAGTGATATTTTGCTCTCTTTCTTCACATTTTGTCTTTGCTTAGCTCTCCTGCAGCGTTTTTGCATTGCATGATTTTTTTTTGAAAGTGTGCGTTTCGTTTTGCCTTTGGATCGGCAACAAAAACAAACTAAAATTATTAGTGATATTCCTTTAACCGAAAAAGTAAATGTATCTAGGTTCTATAGATTTTCATTTTGATCGTATTTTATGCCATAAAACTTTTCGGAAATGCGAAACCAAACAATGGTACAGCATAACAGCAAATATAAATGCAGCTAGTTACAAATTGCAAATTATTATTAGTTTGTAGAATTTCGCTAAACTTAACCTAAAGACGTTTTGAAATTTTGCATACATTTGGATTTAACGTCTTGTTAAATCAGTTAAAAGCTGCTTGCTATGCCAATGATCTTGTCCAAATTTATCGATAACTTAAACGCTATACAGGCCGGTCAGTTGTCACTGGCAATTTCATTTTGATTTTACTTTTCTTTGGTCTCCTGCAACGGCAGTATTCTTTTTTTTTTGTTTTCTTGTTTTTTTGCCGACAACACATGTTCTCTCATACCAATAGCATGCATACATATGTTTTTTTTTTGTGTGTGTGTGTAGTTTTGATGGCCTGCGTATTGCTTTTGCTTTCGTTTGCTGTTGCTTCATTGATGCTTGTTTTTACAGCTGAAGATCATTCAAAAGCAAATGAAAGACAAAAAAAGGATGCCAATTTTTTGTATGTATGTGGCAACGCCAGATTATTTAAATATGTAACTGTGAAATAGTAGAATAGGATAGTATACAACAAAAATATATACATTTGTGTAAATGTGTGTGTGTGTACATTCGCGAAAATTAAAACAAGTTTTCATCCCCCAATTATGAAAATTGTGTTGCGAATATTACAACTTCGTTCTGTGCTCAGCCTTGCTGCGGTTATTTTTTGCTGTCAAACTTTAGCGCTTTGTTGTTGTTTTACTCGTGCTTTTAATGCTATTTTTGTGTTACAGTCTCCTTTGTGCTGCCGCAACGGCGTCGTCTTCTCCATACACATACATGCATTAATACTCATACATCTGTATGTAATTCTTTTTTATTGTTGTTTCCTTTTACTGGAAAATTTGTTGTTTTTATTGCTGCTGCCAATTTTGCTTTAGCCTTCTTGTATGAAAGAGCGAGAGCGAGCGAACGAGTGAGCGCACAGGGGCTGTTCGTGTTTTGCGCTCAACGCTCTCTCGTTCTCTACTAAGAACAAGGAGTTTGTTTTTGGTTTTTTGTTTTGCGCCAATTGCGAATTTGCAGTCAAAGATAGAATGTATATTTAAAGATATAAAAAGCATCTTCTAAAAAGAAAAAATAGGAAAAAATCAATTTCGAATAACTGTATGTTTATGCAGTCTGATGCATTTTAAATAAGCGTTACATTGGTAATTTATTGATATATCTTGAGCAAGTTTCCAATTGGGATGTTTACCACATGCCGTGCGCTCTTTGCTGCTTGCCTTTTTCGTTTCTCGTTTATTGTTTAACATACTATTTTATATCCCTTTTCGCGACGGTCTCATGCACAAGTAGAATGCGAAACAAACAGGTGCAATTACAGTGAACACATTTATTTAATATTAAACCCGTTTTGAACTTATTAATTTAATTTATATTATTAAATTATAATTTTTTAAAAAATATGAAAACAATCTACCATTATTATTAAAAAATATATACAAAAATAAGCTTTTTTTAATCGTTAAATATTAAAAAAAATTAATATGATTTCAAATGATGTAAGTTAATTTTCATGTTTATATAATTAGACATATTTTTCCAGATTTGTATTAAATAGCCTAAGATATTAATTAATTAATTCAAGTGTATAAATTGTTTAAATAATTTACTTGAATATGTTTTTGAAAGAACATTTCACAATTTGATTTTTTGTTCAACTTTAAGTTTTTGGCAGAAAGTTAGACCCCACCTTTCTGTGAGAATGCCCATATGTATTTAATTAAAGTTTATAGATAGCTTGTCCCACTATGCGACTTTATTTAACTTCCTTTGCTCCATTTCCTTGCCTTACTGCGCATACGCGCTCTCTCGTTCTCACACACAGTCTTTTGCTCTGAATGCTTGTGTGTGTGTGTGCGCCATGCTCCCTTGTTTTTTGTTGTTCCTGCTTTGCTCGCTGCTTCCTTTTCAAAATGCTAAAGTAAAGTGCTCAAAATTGCTCTGCTCTTCTGCAGCAACAACTTCAGCAATGGCAGCATATTTCTGTTCCACTCTCCCGCACCAACACATTGCCGCTAACCGCAGCAGCAGTAACAACAACAAGCGGCAGCCTGTGTGCTTTCCTGGCTCGCTTCGTCGTCGTCTTCATCGTCGTCGTCGTCGTCGTCGTCGCCGTCGGTTGTTGTTATGCTTGATTTTTATTACTTTACTTTTTCAGTATAATTCTTTGTCTTTTGGCGTTTGTTTAATGCAAAAAAAAAAAAATAAGAAAAGGAAAAGACCAAGACAAGAACAAGAACACATACACATACTCATGCAAAATCGTACACACAGTGGCACGCACACATGCAAGAGCAGAGATACCAAAAAGGAAGAAGCACAAACTACATTTTTAAGCACAGACAGGAGTCTGTACAAAATAAAATTTTTGCGCAACGCGCGTTGTCACATTGCTAAAAAACAAAAGGAGCGAAGAGGCTGCATTTAACAAAAATCATTACAACAAAAACAAGTAAAGCGACAAAAAATTGTTTAAAATTTTGTGTTCAGCAGCCGCTAATTTAATTTGTGTTGTTGTTTTTTGATTATTTTCTTCAAAAAGAAAATCAATTTTCTTTTGTTAAATTTGTTGTTAAAAAATGTGTAGTTTTTGTTTAATTTTTCCATCTATTTTCATTTGGCGCTCGCTTTGTTGTTGTTCGCGTTTTCAACTGCAAAAGGAAATTGCCGACAACAACAACAACAAAAGAAATTGGTTTCTTTTTTATTGCTAATTTTCATTTAATTAATTATTCAAGTTGTTTGAGTGAATGTGTTTTTATTTTTAAATAAAGTGAATCTATTTTTCTTGAGAGTCACAGTTGCTGTGAACGAATAACTCGTAGATCGAAACGAATACTGTGAATGAATATCATATTTTGAAACGAATACTGTGAATGAATAAATGATGGATTTCAATCTGTAAAATACTTTTTGAATATGTGACTGAGTTTGGCTTTTAATGGTACGAATAATGTGAATGACTGAATGAATGTGACTGAATGCCAAATGAGTAATGTGAATAAAGAGGTTTAAGGTAAAATGTATAATGAATAAACGATCGTATGGATGTTTGAATAATGAATACATGAGAAAATGCTTTTGAATGGATTTAATATTTATTTGAAATTTTTGTTGTATATTCGTTTGCTGCAAAACCGTTATTCAACAATTATTCACTTATTAATATGTATATTAATATTAACACTTCAAAAAATAAATTAATTTTTAATTTTTATACTGAAATTTCAATTATTTATACATTAAACATTTATTAATCTATTTATTAAATTTGTTCTGTGCTTTTTTAAATGAAGAAAATGCTGTTAATAAATTAACAAAAATATAAATTTAAAAATTTTAATTATTCAGAATAAAGATTTTATAGTTTTTGAAATGAAAAGATTTATCGAAAAGAAATTGAATAAATTATTTATAATTATTTTAATGAGTAAATTATTTAAATACCTTGAAATTTATTTAATTGTTTTGAATAAAGATTTTCAAATTTAAACCCGGCAATAAAATTAAGGATACCATAATATTTATAGCTTAATAAATTGTTGATTGTAATCAGGAATCGCAAATAAGTCTTATTTTATTATAAAAAATACTTTAAACACTTATTTTTCAATTTTTAAAATAAAAATTATAATTAAATTAAAATTTTTATTTAAAAATCATGTATTTTCAACCAAAAATATCCTTTAAATGTGAGCCAAGCATTATGAATGTTTTTAGATTTTGAAAATTCACTACTCGGTTGAAAAGATATTCACATTCAATTTTTATTTGTAAATTGTAAATTTTATTTTTTATTTTTATTTTATTTTAAAAATTGTAATCGTTACGATCCCTAATTATAATCATATAAAAATCATTATAAAAATCATTAAATTTATACTTGGTTGAAAAGATATTCACATTCAATTTTTATTTGTAAATTGTAATTTTTATTTTGAATTATTTGAAAAATTTAAAAATAATTTTTGCTTTTTAATTTTAATTTTCAAAATTATAATCGTTACGGTCCCCGATTATAATCATATAAAAATCATTTTAAAAATCATTAAATTTATACTTGGTTGAAAAGATATTCACATTCAGTTTTTATTTGTAAATTGTAATTTTTATTTTTAATTGTTATTTTAAAAATTGAAAAATAATTTTTGCTTTGTAATTTTAATTTTCAAAATTATAATCGTTACGGTCCCCGATTATAATCGTATAAAAATTATTATAATAATTATTATTATAAATAAATAAATTTGACTCTTAACTCTTTGAATCATTTGAATGTTTTGAATGACTTTATTAACTTTTGTTTATATTTTTCTCTTGCAGTTGAACGAGCCTGACATTTTGAGCTTCCAATCCGAGAGCTTCCAACGGCTTCTATTGGAGTTGAGAGACTGGGAAGACTGGAAAGTGGAGACTGTAGACTGGAATCTGATTGATTGTGTTGGAAGTGAGGGGGGGAGGAGAGAGGATTGAGATTCGGATTCGGATTCGGATTGAGATTCGGATTCACAGCTGCAACACGATGAGTGCCGCAACCCAAGAGTTCTGTGTGCGATGGAACAGTCACCTGGGCAGCATTGGGGCTGCCTTTCCACAGTTGTTGGCGGGTCAAAGGTTTGTGGACGTGACCTTGGCCTGCGAAGGTCATCAGGTGCATTGCCATCGACTCGTCTTAGCCGCCTGCTCCACATACTTTGAGGCCATACTGGCCGAGAATCCATGCAAGCATCCAGTGATTATATTACCCAGTGAGATCAAACTCTGGGAAATTCAAGCGCTTGTCGATTTCATGTACAAGGGCGAGGTGAATGTGACGCAGGCGGGACTTGGACAACTCTTACGTTGTGCAGAACAATTGCGTATCCGTGGATTATAGGATCGGAGGCGGCAATCAACTACAAACAGTTGCAACAAATGCGTCAGGAGTTGGCCACAGGAGACAACGTCGTCACTCAAGCAAGATGCACAACAGCAACATACACAACAACAACAGCAGCAACAGCAACAGCAGCAACAACAGCAACAACAACAATTGGACAGCACAGAGACGGATGATACGGCCACCAATTCAACAACATCTACAACAACCACAAGCACAACGGCGTTGTCCGCCAAGCAACAACAACAGCAGCAGCTACAGCAACAATTGCTGTTGCAGCAGCAACAACAGCAACACTTGCAGCAGAAGGAACAACGCCAGCAACGACAGCAAACAAATGGCAAAGATGCGCTGCAATTGCAATTGTTGCAACAACAACATCAGCAGCAGCAGCAACAACAACACCAGCAACAACAACAACAACAAACAAATGCTGGCTCCTCGGCAGCAGCTTCCAATAATTCGAATGCACCAACTGAGGATGATTCCGCCGATGATGCGAGCAACAATTGGAATGCCTATAGCGAACACTATGAGGACAATAAACTTAGCGTGCAACTGTTGCAACAACAGGAACATCAACAACAACAACAGCAGCAACAACAGCAGCAGCAACTACAACAGCTGCAACAGTTGCAACATCATTTGGACTCGACCATCGAGGATGATCACAATTATGTGGCAGCCCATGATGAGGATAATGATAGCAGCGGTTTTATGACTGGAAATGCAAGCAACATGAATGTCGCAACTGGTTTATCGTTGAGCATGGATACGGATTTGGATACCAGCGCCAATACATCGGGCTCATCGTTGTTGCACAGTTCCATCGATGGTTATACATCGTATAAACGTGTCCGACGATCGGAGGCATCGTTAGCGCAGGCAGCGAAATGTGTATCCAAGGGTGAAACCTTTCAAACCGTTAGCAACATGTTCAACATACCCGTCTCCACCATACGCTTCTATATGGCACGCAAGGGCATTTTGCCCAAGCGTAAACGTGGTCGTGGCGCCTCCCATGCGGGCAGCACAATAACCACAACGAATTCAGCGGGAAATTCAGCCTCATCCGGTTCGGGCTCCGGTTCAGCATCAGCTTCAGCGGCAGCAGCAGCGGCGGCGGCGGCAGCAGCAGCAGCTGCTGCCACAATGGCAGCGGCGACAACGTTGGGCAGCTTATCGCAAGTTGGTGCACATCATTTGCCACATCATTTGCCACTCGATGTCATACAGCTGAAGCGTTTAACAAATGCAGGAGGAGTGGGAAGTGGAGGAGGTGTTGTTGTTGGCGGTGGTGGTGGTGCAACTAGTCCGACATCAGCAACAGCTGCTGCTGCTGCTGCGGCAATGGCAGCTGCCGTTGCATCCTCATCACCTGGCTTGGAAGTTGCAACTGCTGCCGGCGTTCCCTTCCATCTGCTCAGCGATGCGGCCGCCTTCAAACTGAGCGAACAGCAACAACAGGCGCATATAATCTAACCGCGATATTGCATACGCTTCCATCTAATCCATATGTGAAACGAGACGTCAAAAGACAGAGAGAGAGAGAGAGAGAGATAGATATATATATTTATATATATAGAGAGTGAGAGAGAGAGAGAGGGGGAGTATGTGAGCTACACTCCCAACAGCTTCATTAACACATTTCCCCGTTCAATTTCCCTTTTCTACTTTCCATTTCCTATTTCACCTACACATTAACATTTCCTTTTTCCATCCACTTGAATTTCCTCAGCAACAACTCAACTTTTGTGAAATTTCCCTTTTAAATTTCTTATTTCAATCTTTCAAATTTCTTCTCCATTTACTTATGTTACTCGACTTGACGACTTCAATTCAACTTTTCCCATTTCAATTTCAATAGTTTTCGTTGCTGTTTTCCATTTCAATTCAATCTATAAATTCATACAACTTTATTGCAATTTCTTACAACATTTTTCCCATCTCAAATTTCCTTTTCAATTGCCGCTTTCAATTTCAACTTCAATCTCCATTTTTTGCTTTGCTTTAAAGGCAAATTTCAAGCGTCCTTTTCAAACGTACAATGTGGAAATAATAATTATTTTTATGTATATATAAATATCAGATTTATATAAATATATTCTAGATTTTTAAAAGAATTTATAGTGAGCTATGTACTATAATTAATTTATATGTGGCAACTCTTTTTCCCGCCCAATTCCAATGCCTCCTCCTTCCCCCATAATTGTACGTATTTGCTTCTAAGATTTAGCATTAGTTTTACATTGTATTATAATACATGACCCCCCCCCAATCTTTAACTCCCTATTCCTCCCCCCTCCACCCACACAACAAGAAGATGAAGCAGAAAGAGAAAAAGCTCATTTAACTATTTTAAACAATTAATTAATAAAAACATTTAAAAACAAACAAACAACATTTTGTGCAGTTAACAGACAGTACAATAACAATTAAATAAAAAAAAAGCGCCTGTAATAAACAACATACATATACATTATTTTCTCACTCTTTTATCATTTACTGTTAAACAATGAAAGTCTGCAAAAAGAAAAAACAAAAAAAAAAAAATAATAAGAAAGAAAAGTCATAATTGTAATTGTAATTATTAAAATGAATCGTGTTCCCATTTATTTTTTTTTTTTATCAATTTCAAAACAAATTTATACACAATAATTTATTTATTCAGAGGCCAAGTAATATTTTTGTATTATTTATAAGCAATTTATTAATGTATTTTTAATTGCTTGTGCTTAAATTATGTAATAATTGTATAAAAGAAATGATTTAATCCAAAAACAAGACTTATTTGTAGTATTAAATTGTCAAATCAGTATAAAAAAAAAAATGGGAACACAAAAAAAAATTTTTTAAAAATATATTAAAAACAACAACAACCAGAACAACAATCATTAGCGCTTAAGAGAGACACTCACACAACAACAACAACAATAACAATAACAACACACATTTAATATAATTGTTGTTAAGTCATAAATATGATATTCATTTTAAGCAATTTTCATACTATTATTATTATTATAAATTATTTTCTTAAATAATTGTAATTAATTATGCATTCATTTCTTATGGAATGAATTATTGAAGCTTCAGAAAAGTGCATTTATGCTGTGTAAAGACTAGTAAAAGACTTTTATTTATATTTAAGTTTCGTTTAATATTCATATTTAAGACTCTTCATTTTAAGACATTCAAAAAAGTTTTTTTTTTTATATATTTTTGTATAAAAACAAACAACACATCATGTAAGTTCATTTTACAATTTATACGAGTAAAAACACTCAGTCTCAATTAAAAGTTTGCCATATTCTTAATATGTATTATGTTTACAATCTTCTTTTTTTTTTTTTGGTGTTTAAAACATAATCCTCATTTAATAAGTAAAAAGAAACAAAGATGAAGCAAAATTATGTGGATTTCATTTCAAGCTCGAATTTCAATTTATCGACATCGCAACTTATCGATATCGATATCGAACTTAAATTCGAATTTGTACTTGTTGCCAATTTTCGTTATGATCTCTCGGAAAGTCGTAAGAAATACCCTATGTTTGTACGTGTTTGGAAATGTTGAACGAAAGGCATCATATGCAACATATATATATACATATTTTTTTTTTTCAAAGCAAAACAAAACAAATACCTCGTATACATTGAGCATAAATAACAGTAAGCCATATAAATAACACAAAAACACCAAGAAGCATAGAAAGTGCACTGCAAACAAGCAAACAAACGATTAAATAATTAAAAGAAAACAATAAACAAAAGCGAATAACGCTTATTTTACACAGAAATGCAAGTAAAACTAATGAATTGTAATTTATTATGAACCCAAACGTTGTTACAATAGTCAGAAAAAAACAAAATCCATAGCAAGCAAATATATATAAATATACATATACATATATACATATATTTTTTAAAAACCAATTGTAAGATATGCAAAATACTAACAAAATACAATACAACTGTTGTGCTGCAGCTTGCTATTAAAGAAATGTATCTATTTTTATTAAAAAAAAAAACGAAAAGCAAAAATATAAACGGAACATATTTTTTTTTAGGCTGCATCTTGTAAAAAAAAAACAAAAAAAAAACACGTTGAAATCTACAAAAAAAAAACAAATAAATTGCGGAATTATAGTTCCCACACATTATTAAAATCAAATGTAAGTATTATGTATCAAACACAAAAATCGAAAAATTGCAAAAAATACAAAAAAAAACATATACTATATTTAAAGTACATATATAGAATGTATACATTAAAAAAGAAATAAATTAAGCCAGAGCAAAAAATTATAATTAAAAAAACACGAATAAGCCAGCAAACGCAAAGTATGTTATGATGCAAATAAAAACAGTTAAATTTATGTATAAAATATAAAATACGAAAACAAAAAAAAAACGCAGATGGTATTTTAAATAAAAATTGAGAAATTTAATTGCAGAATTCTGAAAATTTGAATTTCTAACAGTTATGCGATAACACTTAACATTGGAGTTAACAGCAGCATAACAGTTTGCCCAGTATATGGCATAAAATGCTGTATTACTAACATTTCTATAATATCATGCTAGTTTTTATGTAAATTAAAGAGAAAATATAAAACAGTTAATTGCTTTGTTCTTTTTTATACATCTACGATTTTGGCATTATCTATAATTGGTATTTGTCTTATCGAATGCTGTAATCGATGTTAGCCAATTTAACTTTTTTCCCGCCTGATCCCGCCAATCGCGACAAAAAGTGTGAATTAGCGGATGGCGGAAATTTTAGCTTTTAAAAAACAACTTGAATTATTCCAAATTATAATAACTAGATTACTATTGTATATACATGCATACATTTTTGGTTGGTTTTGGGTTGTTTATTTTAATTTTTTCTTTAATATTGATTTACAATATATAGGGTTGAAGTTAACACTTTTTGCCTGTTACAAACATTTGTACAAAGCCATTATACCCCTTTTGTGGATGCAGGGTATTAAATCAACCTAAAAACTATTAAAGCATTTTCTCTGACTTTCTTGTAGATTTCCCAGCATTTTCTAGCTATTCCTAAATGTTGATATAGATTTTGTAATCCAAGAAGAGTTGGCAACACTGGTCTCTTCATTTAGTTGCGCATTAACAGCGCTGTTAAATTTAACGCTGCAATCGATACACAGGCAGCGCTGTTAAATTTAACGCTGCAATCGATATACACACATGGCAAAATAAACAAAACGTAAAAAGAAATACTATAAACGAAAACAAAAGAATAAAACGAGGCAAACAATAAATGTTGCGTAACCGATTACTGCCACTGCAACATGCCAGTATCAAATTTCAGCTGCAGCGGGCGAAAAGCAACAGTGCCGGCAGCTCAAATGCCACACGCCAAAGTAAAATTCTAGGCAAACTCTTTGGGAGTCGTGTGGCAGGCACAAAGAAACGTTGGTATCCCAGCCACGATGCAACAACAACTGGAACTGGAAGCAGCTATCAGCCACCGAGTGTCGTCTTTCAATCATCGCAATTTGGGAAAAGCAATGCCAATGGCACTGGCAACGGTTCCAAACAAAATACACGACGCATGTCCGTCTTGAATAAACTGTTTATGACCCATATTACGGATCTGCTTGCCACTGGGGAAGCAGCGGAGTCAATATTAGGACGCGGTCTGCAGGTTAGTCATGTTAGAATCATGCCAAAGCATCGATCAATCGATTTATTGCGATTTTAATTCTTTTTTTTTTGCTAATAAATCGATGTTGATTTATTTTTTTTTAATTTGTCTGGAAATCGGAAATAAAAACCGTAATCGAAAGTGTAATTTTAAACCGGTATTAACTGATTAAAATTGAAACAATACAATACCGAATCCAGAAATATTTAAAGCGGATTAACCGTTTAGTAACCGATTCATGTATAACGGTTAGTTTCGGTTCAATCAAACATTAAACAATAATCGATTTTCAAACTAATTTGGATTTTTTTAATTGAATATGGGTTCTATTTTGAAATCAAAACAATTTTTGATTAAAGTATATTAACTTTTTTTTAAAACATTTTTACAACTAATTTCATATCTTTATTTTGAAACCGAAAATACAAAAAAAAAACCGGTAACCGTTACGCAACCGATATATAAAGACGGTAACCGATATTCGTATCGATTGAAATACCCTGTTGGGAATTAATGATGCAAAAATAAATCAAATTATTAATTTTTTAATTTTGCCAAGCCTCCTGTGGGTGCGTAGTGCGAAATAACCAATAACACCTTTTAGTTTTCTGAATTATAAGAGTCGGAAACCTCAAATTTAGTATGTAGTTTCCTGTTGCTTTTATTTTGGGTTATATCATATAGTTGTCATTGGAACAATCAGTTGAAAATTTAAAAAAGCATCAACTCTGTGCCTAGGCACAGGGTATCCTACTGTCGAGTGCGCTCGACTCATACGATTCTTGAATATTTATTTCATGTGATTTAAAACTTGAATTTACTTGGACTACTTGCAGGTGTCACGGGTGAAGATCAGCTCGGATTTCAGCTGCGTCAATGTATATTGGATGGGCAACGATGCGTCACTGGAGACGGAGCTGCAACGCAGTAGCGGACAGTTGAGGCACGAGCTCTCCCAGTTGCGTCTCATGGGCGAAGTGCCGCGCATTAAGTTTGTCAGGGACAAAACCGGCAGCAACATCAACAATGTTGAAAACATTCTGCGCACGTTGAATCTAAAGCCTGTTGTGGACGAGGAGCAGCAGCAGCAGGAGGGAGAGGGAGCGGGAGAGGAGAAGGAGCAGAGTCACAGCTTTGATGTGGCACAAACGGCACGTCAGGAATTCTATGGCAATGTTGCAGCGCCAACGACAGCTGCTCTGCCACAGATGCGACACGATGTTTTGGGACTCGATCATCGTCTGATCATGGACAAGATCTTGACCAAAATGCGTAAAACCAAACAGGCCTGGGAACAACATCAGCAACAACAACAAAGCCATGACACAGCTGCCTCTTCCTCCCCAGAATTGTTGCGACTGCAACGACAAATGTCTGAAGCGGAAACGGAAGCGGAAGGGGACAATAAATTTGAGGCGTTTCTGGCCAAACGACGGGAACGTAAACAAACGCCGGAACGTAAAAAGCATCGACGTGATGAGGAGGATTTCATGTTGTCAGCCACATTGCCGGATTACGATGAACTGGAGCAGCGGGAACGTTACACGCAGGATGATTACATTCTGGAGGATGACAAGGATAATAATAATAAACCTCACAACTATCGCAATTCCTAGTCATAAACCAAATTGTTTCTTGTTACTTGTTAATAGTAATTATAGTTTGTTAATGATAATAATAATAATAATAATGTATGTCGATAGTATTCGATAAATAGCAAGTTAACAGATCTTCTATATAGCGTCTGATCTTTTAATTTTTCTTATTTTCATTTCTAACTCATCAACAAGTATTGTATTATATTATTATAATTATTAATTTCTCAAAATCAAATTCGAAAAAATTAGAAATCGCTCTTCCATAAAATGCATATTTTCAACTTAACAAAAGTCATATCTTTTGAGTATTATTTATAACCGACATTTAAAAAAGAAAGGTTATTTATACCAAAAAATAATCTTATATATACTCTTTATAAATCACAATTTCGTTGCTAGTATGCCTACAAAATATTCTGTGATCTATTCTAAACTACGCTATTTAACTTGAATACTTTCATTGATAGAAAAATTAAATTTTTCAGAAAATGAAAATTACACTAGAAATGAATATGAAATTATTATACAATATAAAAAATGATATAGTGAACATTCTGCCATTTTTTCTTAAATTTCCTACTGAATATTAGTATTTCAGGATCATTTTATCAGAACCGAGAATTGCTAAATTAGGATATTATCTAAAACACTAGCAGGAAGGCTACAGTCCCGTGACTTAGGGTCTTGAGTTTTGTAACATATGTTTTATTATTGTATACTATATTTCGATTCTGTTCTCAAAATTTCATCACGATCGGATTGTAAATTCGGCACTTATTCAAGAAATTATTTGGCACGGCGCTTTTGGCAAACTTAAAAGACCCCTTGTACTTTTTAATCAAAGGGTCTAAAATTAATATGAAACTATCATGATTAAGTTTAAGCATTATTTAATAAATTTAATAAATCACTTGCCTATTCAAAGCTAAACCCTATTTAAATTAGTAATACTCAAGTGTAGTGTGGCATATAAGCTGGGAGCCACTGTATAAAATATGTATGCACGCACACATTAGACTGTATATAGAATATATATTATATACTATGTCTGTCTCTGTCTTAATGTAAACAGTATATACATAGAATATATATTATATACTATGTCTGTCTCTGTCTTAATGTAAACAAGCGAATTTCATGAACAAATGCCTTTAAAACGCATTATCTTATCTTTGTGGACTTCTAGAAACTAAAAAAACTCCATTTAAACATACAGTACATACGTACATACTTAACTCTCTCCCCAGGTCGTGTCTAATTTGTAATTTAAAGCATAAATTTATTTCATTCATAGAGAGGAACTCCTCTTCCCCGCAAGTTTGCCATCAATGGCGTCTCCGCTCTATTCTCTCTTGTGTACATGGCATCCCGTACAAACAGATACCTATCTCACTCGCACGTTGCTTATAAAGAAACACGTGCGAAAATTGCGCTCAACACATGCACAGTGTGTATTACACACTGTTTTCGTAGTAAAAAACTAGTTAAGTGTAAATTTAAAATAACAAATGCAGGCACTTTTACATTATTCAGCTAACAAAAATAAGAGCTTCAAGTTAACTTTTCACCCACTGTATTTATTATAATAAAAAGCAGAAAAAACTGTTCTTCATAGTGCGTCATTGCTGTAGCTCCTTTAGCACGTGCTGCGCTCGTCTAATAATTTTGTCTCAAATTTCAATACGAAATCACAGATAGTTTTATTTGAAAAACTAAAAAAAAAAATAAATACATATTTTCAGTTGCGAAAAAAAACAAAAAAAAAACACTACACTTGATATTCTTTGACGTATATAAGTGTAAACACTGCAGATTTTTATTTCATAGAAATAAATGTTTCAACTCTTTTTTTTTCTTTTGTTGTTTTGTGTTTAATATATTTGTCGTTGGATGGTAAAAACAAATTTTGAACGGCAACTCAAAGCATTGTGTGCCACTGTGCAATGCAGAAGATGTTGGAACTGCCGGCTGTCCTGCAAGTGGAAAAGAGACGAAACATTAAATGAGTGAATAATAGAATATATAACTTTAAATAGCAATTGGAGGTGGTGTTGAGGGGAATAGTGTGGCGACAAATGAATCAGTGTAAAACTTATAATACATCAACGTTTATTCTCAGTCGAAAGATGGTGAAAGTTTGGTTCATCACAAACATTTGCCATTGGCCCCACTGTGCTTCCTCCTTCTGCTCGCCAGAAATTACATATGCTCATTAACGTACCTTGAAAGTTGCTAGATGTTGTTGCTGCACATGTTTAAACGTATATACGTTTGGTGGATAAGCAATTGAAGTTGACGCTTATTCGAAGAGAGCGAAACCCATATCATCATCCTCAGATTCGGATTCCTCCTTCTTCTCCTCTTTCTTGGCTTCCTTCTTGTCACCACCGGCAGCAGCAGCTGGTGCACCAGCGGGGGCAGCAGCAGCGGCAGCACCGCCACCAACTGGCATCGACGAGAGCTTCTCGCGACCCTCCTTGATCAGATCATCGATGCTCTTGCCCTTGAGCTCCTTGATCACGCGGCTGAGACGCTCAGCGTCAGCCTCAATACCGACGGAGCTGAGGATTTTCTCCAGATCGGCATTGGCGGGGCTCTCTTGTCCACCGAGGACAGCCAGTAGGTATGCAGCCACGTAACGCATGCTACAAAAAAAAAATAAAATGAAAACAATATTAATCACAACTCAGTCAACAATTCAATTTTACAGAGTACAGCAATTTAAATCTTATGATATTATTGGCATCGCTGTTGCTTTTTATTCAATTCGTTGCACAATAATATCGCATTTAGTTGCAGCACAATTTGTGATATTTTTTTGGCGCACACTTACTTTAAGTCTTAAGTTCTTGACACGAAACGTGAGAATGCACAGAAAAACACAACTTTCGCCTAGGAGACCTTTAAACGAAAAGAACTATGCAATGCTTTGACACAAGCAGGTCACTTCCGTCTGTCAAAAATGACAGTTGAGCTCACATGCAACACTGCGGTTTGAAGTAGATGGCGCTTTGTCGCCAGAGTTGTATTTTCTATTCGGCTGTTAATTAACAGACTGTTAATGTTAAGTAACAGCTGTCTGTTATGTTACAATACAATTTCGATAGGAACGCGCGTTTTCAAATTAAATGTATGTCATCGATAAAGTCAGAAGCAAAACCAAAGCCGGACGAGGCGGACGTGTGACGCTCGGTGCGCGATATAGAGATTTGTAACTGTGCGTTGTCGCCTGCTGTGTGTGTGTGCGTGTGTGTGTGTTGGATTTATTATTTTGTTGGCCGCCGCCGCCGCTTACAATTTGACTCTTCGACCACTACAACAACTACCTACCGAGGGAGTGTGTGTGTATGTGTGTGTGCGTGTGTGGTAACAAGTATAAAAAAATTCAAATACTGGAACAACAGTAAAATAGCATAACGGTCTTATAACTGTTAGTTATAAAAACAAAAAAAATATCAAAATTCTTTTCGGACATTTTCGCCGCGTGTGCGCAACGTAACAATAAACAAAACAAGCGAGAACAAACAAAGATCCATACACACAGACATACAATCATACATGCGTACATACATACATACATGCGTACCTGGCAGCATTAAACGGAGCAACAGTCGAAACATAACCAAGAAGACACACGTAGGAACGAAGAAGCAGCAGCAACAGCAGCAGCTTTGATCAGAGCAGAGCAGAAGAAGAGGAGCATAAGCAGTGCGTGTGAAACTGTAAACTGTTTCGCAATCGAACGAAGACCAAGACGAAGAAAATAAAGTAAAATAAAGAAAAAAAAAAGCCTACCACGCGTCGGTCTTGTGTTCGGCTCCCCCCACCCCCCAACACCAATCAAATAGACTATCTGTCTGTCTATCTGTCTGACCGACCGACTGACTTTGCGCAGCAATAGACAAAAATTTCAAAAGCAACTAGGCAAAAGAAGCAGCACAGTCGGAGTTAGAGTCGCTGTCGCAGTCGCAGTTGACGTCGTCGCTAACGTTGTTGCTTTGCGGTGCGTGCGTATACATATACATGTGCGTTTGCCTGCCTGTTTGTGTGTGTGTGTGTGTGCATAAGGTGTGGTGTGTATACAAAATCGATTGAACCAACGCCGCCGCAGTCGCAGTCACAGACGCCGTCGTCTCGGTCTCAGTTGCAGTCGCAGTCGCTGTTCGCGTCGCCGTTACGCGATTTTCAACGCATTTTTTTCTTGTGCAGCGCATAAATATATTTTTACATATATATAATTCTCTATTTTTTTTATTGTTGTTTTTCTGTGTCGAATTGGGCTTTTGGATATTCTACAAATATTTGTAAATTGCAACAAAATTAATTATTGTTGATTGTGTAG
The DNA here is from genome assembly GCA_035042165.1 of Drosophila kuntzei. NCBI lineage: Eukaryota > Metazoa > Arthropoda > Insecta > Diptera > Drosophilidae > Drosophila > Drosophila kuntzei. Next base: position 479,365 of record JAWNLU010001467.1, read on the forward strand.
AAGGCAAGAGAAATGATGGATAAGTCAACAACAACGAATGCGGCTAATGCAAAAGCCGCAACAACGGATGACAACAGCAACGACAGCAGCAACAAATGCCACTGGGTGTGGCAGCAAGACCAATAACAGCAGCAACAACAACAATAGCAGCAGCAACAACACTACCAATGGCAACAACAACAACAACAGCAGCAATGTGAATGCCAGCAACAACAACAAGAATAACAACAACAACAACAATAGTGGCAACAATGCTCGTCCCAATAGCTTGCAACGTTTCTCGCAGAGCTGCGCTGTGGCAGCTGCAATGGCCACAACAAGTGCGCTGCTCGGCAACAACAACAACAATAACAACAACAACAGCATCATCAGGAACAGTTCCACAACAGTTGCCACAACAACTGGAATTGGCAACAACCACAACACAATGATTAACCTCAATATCAGCACAACAACCGGCGGCAACTTTGGCGTCAGCGTCGAGCCTCATATTACCGTTGAAAGCCTCAAGAAGATTATAGCCAAGAAACTGAAAGTGGCCAAGGATCGCATCTGTTTGCTGCATCGTGAAAAGTGAGTAAAAAATAATAGAAATTACACAGCAAAATAAAAAAATGAGAATCAACCATCATTTATTTATTTAGAAGAGAGGCAAACAATTAATTCGAATTTAATTTTAAAATTTTTATTTTAAAACAAACTATTTTAATTCAAAGTTAAAAACTTATAAAGTTTATAATATCGAAATATTCTTATTTACAATTCGACCCCTCTCACTCTCTCTTCCCCTCTCTTTCTGCACTGCTTTTGATCGTATTGTGCGTGTTTAACCTAAAAAGCAAGCAGTGCACACTTTAATGTGCCTTCATTAGAGTGACCATGTTGGTTAAAATTAATATTTATAAGAGTGACCATGCTTCTTGCACAAAGATCACATTTACATAGTTAAATTAATATTTCCAAGAGTGACCATGTTAGTTAGGCCTAACACTAAAGCGCCTTAATTAGGGTGACCATATTACTTATGCATAGTCTAAAAGGATATTCAAATCCACAATTTTAGTTGCATATGTATATAGTTGATATTATAATTAAAGTGACCATATCAGGCGGAGTTGGAGTTGTCTATAGAGTCTATCATTAAGGTGACCAGTTCGCATTGAAGTGCGAATTTGTTGCCATTGTTGCACAATTTAATGATGCAACATTTTGTTGCATGGAATTTCTCACAGTTTGTACTGATTTTCGATAATGAAAGGGGAGGGACAACAAGTGCTAACAGATTTTTCATATGCAACAGTTGCGTCAGCCGGAAGAGAGGGAAGAGAGAGAAGTTGTATTTAAAGCAGCTGCGACTCAAACACATAAATATTCGATATATTCGATTAATGCTAATTGTTGGTTTAAAACGTGACTGCTTTACAGTTGTATACATACATTTGTGTATGTGTGTGTATACATTTCTATATTGCCTTTGTTGTTGTTACTTTTTTAGAGCTTTGTTTAGTTAAATGCTTTTGATTATCGTTTTATGTTATCGTTTCTTTGTGTGTTTTTGTTGCCTTTGTTATATTGTGTGTGTGAAGTTGAATGTTGCAAAGCAATTAGAAAGAGAAACACAATTACAGGGTATTCTCAAAATGCTACAAATACACAACAAATTGCTAAATTAGTTTTATGTCATTTTATTACGTGCGACAAAAAAAACAATAAAATAAAAAAGAAGAAATTATTCGCAGCAACAGCGCTGCCAGCGTCGGCGTCAGCGTCAGCGTTCAGGCAGACTTACAACTAGTTGCATTGGTTTTTGCAGCGACATTGCCGGTGCAACAAACAAACAAAAGCAGCAGAGAGCGCAAGAGAGAGGGAGCGCACGCAGGAAAGCAAGCAGAGCATAAGCGAACAAACGAAACATACAAAAGGCGAAGAAAAGTAAGAAGGAAACAAAAAATGCGGTTGGCTTTGACTTTTCGGGCCCTTTTTAATGCATGCACTCTCTCTCTCTCGCTCTCTTACTCTCTCCCAGCGCGCTCTCACACTGCATGCAGTGCTCTCTCTGCCATGCGTGTGTGTGATTATGTGTGTGTGTGTTTGTATGCGGCCGTTGCAGCAGGTTAACAGTAAACATCACATTGCGCTGCAGCTTTAAAATGTTACGTTATTTTTACTTATATTGCTGTCGGTAGAAATTTGTTGGGAAAATGCATTTGAAGGGTTTCCCGGACAACACGCAATATGGAAATGGGAATAGTGTTGAATAGAAGGGAGTGTGAATAAATGCATTGCTTGGAGTCTTCAACTCTGCACTGCTTGACCAACTGTACTAAGCAGTGCCAGCAGCGTCAATTTGCTTTTGCTTTTGCTTTGTTGCCTCTTTCAGGGACATGCCTTTCACTTTGATACAAAAAAAAAATGAAGAAAATAAAATAAAAGAGAAAAAAATTGTGAAACTTGACTGATAAAATTTTGCTTGGCATTGTTGTATCGGTTTCTGCTTTTTGCAGCTTCGTTCAGTTGTTGCATCTGCTTTATGCCGCCTGCCACTTTACAACAACAAGAACAAGAGTGTCTTTCACACACACACACACACACACACGCTGGCAACTTTTGTTTCCACTTGCAGAAGTGGAAGCAGTGCTGTCTGTCTGCAGCGACGCCGACTGCGCAGCGGCCGTCACATATGTGAGAGAGAGTTTTGTTTTTTTTAATTTCATATTTGCTGCGCTGCTTTATTGCAAAGGCGGCTGCGGCTGCGGCTGCTGCGCTGCTCTTTGTTCTTTGGCTGCAATCAAAATTGTTGTTTTTGCTGCTGCTGCGCTTATCGGCGTCGCCTCTGTTGATGATGATGATGACGACGACGACGAGGATGATGATGATGATGGCAGCAGTCGCTAGAGAGCCGGGCTCTCCTTTGTTTGCTAAAGTTCTACGACCACCCAAATGTCAGATGTTGTTGTTTAACCCGCAGATGCCAATCCCTCCCCCCCTCCACACACACACACACCTCCCCCACATGGGCTTTTGTGCTGATAACGTGGCTCTAAACCGAACAAAACCACCACCACCACCAACAACAGCAACAACAACAACAACATCCATGAAAAGCCTTTTTGCTGAAAAGCTTCCATCCACCAACAGAGAAAGAGATGCACAGATAGAGATAGAGAGCGAGAGAGATAGAGATAGCATGTCTTCTAGGAAGTAAAAACTAAGAAGAAAATCGTTTGCAACTTGCATAAATGAATATTTTGTTGGTTTTAACGGCACTTGGAAAAGCCACCACCAGCAACAACAACAGCAACAACAGCAACAGTAGCAACAGAGAAAAGCCCAAAAGGAAAACCCAAAAGGGAAATAGGCATATGATTGTGGCAAGAGAATTTATGGGAAGCAACAACCACCACAAGAGACACCACCAAATTCATTGACACCATTCTTAGTATAACCACAAAACGTCTTCTATATATGTGTGTATTTGTGAGGCTATACAACCCTTTATTAACTTGTACAGAGCAGCTTAGATTTTCTTTAAAAAAAAAGTCCCTTTTGATCTGCATTCAAGTTAATAAAACTTTAAAAGTTGCAGGTTACTTAAAATTTTATAGTATTTTCAAACTACCAAAATTTCGGTTCGGTGTTCCGAACCATAAGATATAAGTTCAAGTCTTAGGTTCGGTTCAGGAATGGGTTTATATACATATAAACCTTTGCATCCAAGGTTTTAATTCGAACTTTGGTTCAATTTAATACAAACAAATATTTTCATTGTTTTCATTTTTTAATGATTTTTTAAAAGTCAATCGAGTTTTGCAAACAATCTTAATTTTTCTTCTTATTTGAAATCTCAAAAGCATAACATTTTTCAAATTATTTTTTTTTCCGAGCCGAAACTTTTATTTAAAAAATGAATTTAAAGGTTCGGTTCATGATCCGTTTCGGACTGCTCAAAAACCCGAACTGAACCGGTTCGGCTAGTTTCGGCTCAGAACCGTTTTGTTCAAAACTTGAAAAGCTGCAACTTGGGAAAATTACTTAAACAGTATAAAATTGATTAAAATAATCTTAAAAAAAATATAATTATTAGCAATGAACAGAAGAATATGCAAATTTAGAAGAATTATTAAAAGATATGTGAAGAATGTTGAATAGAAATAAGTAACTGGAATTCCTCGGATAATTTTGGATAAATTCAATAAAATACAAAAAAATATTTATAAGTAATTCACAACGGAATTAATTGTATAATTTTAAATGCTTGTTTTAATGTTGATCTCTCTTTAGTCAAATCTTGCAACCTTTCTAGGGTATCTGCTAGTCGAGCAGGCTGATCTATAGCAAACAACCTGCGTGCATTTGTATACCCGTTACTTAAAATTAAGTAAAAGGGTATATTGTATTCGTTGGTTTTATGTTGAATTCGAGAATAACTTTAGCGCGTTTGTTTTGACGCTTCCTTTTACATCAATTCCAATTGGAATTATAATGTGTGTTTGTGTGTGTATTTGATTATTGCGCATATCAGTAACATGAGAAGAGCATCAATTTACTTCCCACTCCATCTCCATCACCTTTCGTTCTTATCTGTTCCCACACCGTTTGCTCAAAGTGTTCTCGCCGTGCTTTTGTCGCAACGTCAACGTCGCTGCTTGCGTCGCTGTTGGCATCGACGTTGACGTCTATGACATAAGCTATGTTATTGTCAATGAAAGAAAACGCAATAAGAAGAAACAAACGGTGAGATTTATTTATTTCATTAAGTTCTATGTCTTCTATCGCTTTTATTTCATCGAACATTAAGTTTGTTAATTTTTTTGATGATCTGATCAACGGTTATTAAATTTGGATACATCTAATTATAATCGATACAAATATCGATAAACAAACATGGCCTCCTATTAACGTCATCTAATAACGGCATCACATAGCAGCAGCAGCGACGCGACGTCAGCGCCGACGTCATCAACTTTGGCAGCGCGCGAGATTTTTTTTGTTGCTGTCTTTACTTTATTTTTTTCTTCTGTGTTGTTTTCATGTGTTGAGTTTCCAGTGTTCAGCGTGTTGACTTTGCTCGCGTGTGTGTTGAGTTTCTCCTGACTGTGTTGAGTTTTTGCCGCGTTTTAGTTTTGTTTGTAATTTTGTTGTTTGTTTTGTTTTTGCTTTTTTTTGGGGCTTGTCACGTTGCTTGGGGGCCCTGGGCCTTGGGCCTCTCGCTCAGTCGCAGCCTCTGCCGCAGTCTCCTCTCTCTCTCTCTCTCTCATTGCTTTGTTAGGTCTGTTTGTTGAAGCGTGTAGTGATAGTTTTGTTGTTGTTGTTTTCATTCACAGCAAGACCTTGTAAATTATACTTACACACACACACGCACACTCATATAATACCTTAAAATACAATTGAAAAATAATTATCTACTTATTTAAGCTATGACGAAGTTTCTAATACCCTGTACTAAATACTTAAACTAAACAAAAATTGCAATTATGTATATTTTAGCTTATCACATTTTTTATAATTTTCCCTTTGGGTTATTTTTATTTTTTTAAATATGTCAATTAAAACAGCAAAATATATATTTAATAAGCCCATGTTTTAAATCCCCTTTACTTAAATTAAAACTTGAAAAGCGATTTTCCTATATCATAATATGTGTGCTTAAAAAATAAATAAAAATAATACAATTAATTATAACTTTTTTAATTAAAATTAAAATTGAAATTGAATTTTGATTCAATTATATTTATATTTAATTATGAAGCAAGATTCGAAATTATTTAAAAGAAAAAAATTAAAAATGTTTATTATTGATAAAAAATTATATTAGAAATTTATTTTGTTTTCGAGAACAATTTTAAGTCTGAAAATTTTCCATTCTTCGAGATAATTTTTTTCCGTTTAATTCCCAACTTCCAATTCTTATTTTAAATTTCTGCAAGTGTATATTAAATAAAATTTTGTATCGATAACGATAACGATAAGTGAATTATAAGTAGTAATTTAATTCGTTGTAAACTTGGATTACTCTAAAATACAATAGAACATAGAAAATAGAAGCAATTTAATTTGTTGCTTTTGCTGCGCAATTTTTACTTGTACTTGTAGTTGATTAGGCAGCACGCCCCCTTTGCCCCTTGTGCCCCTTGCTTCCCCCCTCTAGCCCATTGGGCCGGTGTCGACAGAGATCTTGTTTGAAATATATTGGACAGCGCTTTGTTCTGGCTTATTGTGGCATCCCTCTCTCTCCGTCTCCCGCTCATTCATACTGCTTACTTGTGTATACATATGTGTATGTGTGTGTGTGTGTGTGAAGATCAGGTTACACAAGATGCGACGCTGACGCTGACGTCGACGTTGACGTCTTCGCGCTGTGCTGCCCTTTGTGTGCTGCGCGCTGCTTGCACAACAAGAGCTGAAGAGGGAGAGAAAGAGTAAAAAAGTTTGTGTTGTAGGAAGAAGAGAGTTTTTTTTATTTAGTAATAAAGAAGAATGGATGAATGAATGAACATAGTGTGTGAGAGAAACTCGTTTAGTTGCAGCTGGGAAAGTTTAACCACACGCCATAGCAAGACAGAGAGAGAGAGAGGGCGAGAGAGATTGCGAGAGTGTGAATGAGAGAATAGAGGAAGGAGAAAAACAATAGAGCTGCAACCTGTGTCGTCTGTCTGCCTAAGCATGGCCAACTCCCTCCCCCTAGATGCCACTTGCCCCTTTTTACCACGCCCCTTGCGCCTTTCATGCCCTTTAGTTGCCCCTCCCCACCGTTCCATTTCCAAGCCCCACAAGTGTCGGTTTTGTCTTCTCACTTCCCTCACAAGCTGAACTTGAGAGAGGTCAAGGGAGCAAAGGGGTGAGTGTTGAGGGGTGGGGAGTCGAGTGTAATGGAATGGGGAAGGGGTGGTGGGAGCAGAGCTTATGCTTATGTATGGCCCTTGGCTGCCATTTTGTTATCATCTCTCTCTCTCTCTCTCTCTCTGTCTACATTGTCGTTTATCATTTGTCTCTATGGGCTTAGCCTTGGCTTGATTGCATTGTCCCTTAAGTGGACGCTAGATGGCGCCACGCCAAGCCAGCGAATAGAAAGAGCGAGATGAAGGAGAAGAAGAAGAAATAGGAGAGGCAGCAACAAAACTTACGGCGGCTGCTGCATTCAATAAATTTGCAAAAATATTTGCAACGCACACACACACACAAAATTGCAACGAACGTGAACGAGAAATGCTAGCCAAAAATAGCTAAAAATAGTCAAAAATAGCAAAGCTAAGTTGTTTTGTTGTTGTTGTTATTGGCTGTCTGCCTGTCTCTCTCTCTCTCTCTCTCTCTCTGTGTGTGTGTGTGTGTATCTGTATCTTGTAGCTACAACTAACAACAGCGTGTTGAGATACAGATACATATGTCTGTATATAAAATGCGCTTTGTTTTTGTGTATCTTGAAGATAGAAAAATAAAAATAAATCTACTTACATAGTTGCCAAATCGGATGCTAATGGCACGTTTGCGTGTTTCTCTCTCACAGTATATGTGTGTGTGTGTGTGTATCTTTGTATCTGACAGATACATGCATGCAAACATTTAGCTTTAATTATGCCAAATTGCACAAAAATATCGAACATTATCTATTTATACACTTACATATGTACAAACATTCATATATAGAGCAACAAGAGTTTCATCTTATTCTTCGTTTTCTTCTTCTTTATCATGTGCTTTTTTTTTGCGTGCGGTGGTTGCGTTTATATGTATGTATGTACGTATGTATATGTATACATCTGTAGGTAGGTGTCAATGCACCACAGATATTAAGCTGTGCAGATCCCCCACTTCACCCCTTTCTACCTACCACTCCCCACCCATCGCTCTCTTAAATATTTGCACTGTTTACAACAACTGTTGATAATTGAACATGGAAAAATGTTGTTCTGGTTGTTGTTGTTTTTATTTTGGGCAACAAAAGACTTTCAGTGAGACAATTGCAAAACAGCTTTAAAATCTGTGCACTGCATGATCAAAGCAAGCAGTGCAAATAAATAGTAATAGAGAGCAACAACAACAAAACAAAAGAGAGTGCCAGCAAATATGGTGGTCAAAGCAAAGCATTGCAATTGAAATATGAATTGAATTCAAATGAAAAAAAAACAACAACAGCAATATACATAAATGTGTACATACATATGTATGTTTTGAGTGCTCACTTATGTATAAAGAGAGAGACACGTTCATTCATTCAATTCAATTGAAAATTACATTCATAACGTTGCTTTTTTTATTTACTTTATTTTTTTTTGTTACTTCTTGTCTAAGATTTATCATGTGGGCGTTCATTGAGCAAATATCCAGTGCAATGATAGTAGAGAGAGAAAGAGGGAGAGTGAAAGAGAGAGAGAGAGATAGGGGTTAACAGCTAGTGTTAGCAACATATTTACATACAGTTAGTCAAAAAAGTGTTTACATTCTGGCAAACAATTTATAGTTATTTATTTTTTTTGATATTCTGGTATTAGAACAAGTTAAAAAAAGAAAAAATTATATTTAAAAATATACAAATTGTGTATATTGTCAAAACACTTTCTTGACTAACTATATGAACATTATATATACACACACTTCTAATTTACAATTGCTGCTGCCTTCCATACAACATTTTGTTGTTGTTTTTTCTTTTCTTAGCAAATTCTTTGTTATTGTTTTTTGCCTTTAGCTAAATTAAGTAAGCTGCGCTGCAAGTTTTGTTGCTGCTGTTGACGCCGACGCCAAACGTCAAACGCCTTCGTCGCATTTACTTTCAATGCAAAACGAAAAAAAAAACAAAAAAAAACAAGAATATTACTTACGGCATCAATAACGTCATTCAGCGCAGCGTAAAACTGTTGTTGCCTCTGCCTAAGCTTGCTCTGCTCCCCACCACGCACACACACACATACGCATACACACACTACACACTCACCTCCATACACCACACACACACACACATACGCTGTGATCTCGTCGGGGCCGGCCGGCAATTGTGTTTGCTTTTAGTATAGAGAGCGTGAGAGCGCTTTTGCGCTCTCTCTTTGCATGCACGCTCTCGCTAACACACTAATGAACGCCAGCCTGTGGGCCAGTGTTGCCAACTTTAAAAAATAAGCAATAAAGCTATTTTTGGTGGTTTAAGCTTTACAACAAAGAAATGTAAAATTAATAGCTGATGATTTTTCATGAATATTTAAATGTTTGCCTTAAAAATTCTAAATTATCTTTCAAAGTTCATCATAAAAGTGAATAACCAAAATATTTGTTATCGATATGATTAAATAATACAGATAATTTCAATCATTAATTAGTGATTATAATCGATAAAATGACACAATACCCCAAACATAAAAAATCCACTAAAATCGGTATTCATTTATTACATTTTTGGTGATACCGATTCCAAGGTCATATTTAAATCATAGAATTAATTTGAGTTACAAATTTATTGATTTAACAAACCTGGAATAAATAAAAATAATTAAAATATTGTTGTGTATTACATTGAACGAATGTTCGAGCCAAACTTCATTTTGTAAATCAAGTGATTTGCGAACCGAAGTTTAATCTAGCTGCAGCCTTGATAAAAAGCCAGATTTGACGGAAAAAAGCTGCGCGGGCAACACTGACTGTGGGGGCTATTTGTGTGCTGTGTGCTGTTTTTTGTTGTCTTTGTGTGTGTGCGCGCGCACAAAAGCAACGACGACGCGTCGCCGCGCTGTTGCTGTTGCTTTTTCTATTGCTTTTGCTGCTGCTGTTGTTGTTGTTGTTGTTGCTGTTGCTGTTGCTCTTGCTGTCTGTCTATTTGCATTTCAATGTTTGCCCTTTCGCAAAACGCCTTCCGGTGGCTGCTGCGCTGTTGCTGCTGCCTCTGCCGCTGTCGCTGCCTGTCAATTTGTTGATTAAAGCAACACAGCGACAGCGACGGCGACGTCACTGCCAGCTTCGCTGAATCAATAGCTCGAAATTAGAAGCAGTCTCTAGTTATTGTTGCTGTTGTTTTTATATTTTCGTTGTTAGGTGGCCGCCTTGTTGGCCATGTATAGAGGGCATGCCTGGGTATGGTGGGTATCGGGTATGGTGACTCTGTATGGTGAAAGAGAGGGGGTGGTGAAAACAATGTAGGCGGCGGTGTCGGAGGTGTTTGCTATTTTTAGTTGCTTTGCTGTGATTTCTCATTGTTGTTTGTTGCTGTCGATGCTGCTGCTGCTGTCGCTGCTGCTGCTGCTGCCACTGTCGACGTCGCTGCCCTCAGACCGTTGATTTCTTTGTTTAATTTGTCTTTGTTATTGGATGCTAGTCGCTCGCAAAGGGGGAATTGTGCTGGATGGTGGAGAGGAGAGGAGAGGAGTGGAAAGGGGAGAGGAGCGGGGATTGCCTCAACTATATCGCATATGCAAATCGCCGCTGGCTTTAGCTGCTGCTTTTTCAGCTGTTTTTATTTTGCAGCTCTCGTCGCTGCTGTTGTCGTTGTTTGTCATCGATTTTCTATGCAACCCTTTGACGTAAGCTTTTCCACATGGTGGTTGCTTTTTCTTATCGTTGTTGTGGATGTTGTTGGATGGTCAGGTAACTGGACAATACTTGCACTTGGCCATCATCATCATAATCATCATCATCCCCCTTTAGCCAAGTTGTAGATTTGTACATATAGAACAATTGAAAAAGTTGACCATATGGTTAAAGTTATCGCCGGAAATTAACGAAAGTCATCAGCAACAACAACAATAACAACAACAACTACAACAACTGAGCTGGTGGTTGTTGTAAATGTGATGCAAGAGCAACCCCAAGTTTTGAAAATCTTGCCTACCCCAAAAGACAGCCATACCCCCCTTACTCCCCCCTTATCACTCTCTTTAGGCCAGGCTGGCGATTAAAGCATTTTTAGGCTCTCATTGCAGAGATTGAGCCAGAAAATGGCAATGGAAATGGAGATTTTGGCTAAGAGTTGAGGCCAGTGTTGCAAACTCAGCTTTTATTCCGCCAGAACTGGAGTTTTTTTTGCATGCCAATCGCGAGTAAAGATGTGGCGTGAATTCTAGCTATTTTTAAAATAAACAAAAAAAAATTACTAGAAATATTCAAAATTGTTTTTAATAGATTAATATTGTATAAAAATAATTTATTTCATAATAAAAAAATAAATCGACTCGATTTTAGTATTGATCTAGAATATATAAATGTTTTATAGGATCGGTGTTGATTCCTTAACCCTGTTACATACATTATCTTTTTTTAAGGGATGCAGAGTATAAAAACCAAATAAGAACTATAATAGCTTCTTATCTGGCTTTCTTGCCGATTTCCTAGCTTTCTCTAGCTATTTTTAAATGTTGTTATAGCTTTTATAGGTCCTGAACAGCTGGCAACACTGGTTGAAACTAGAGCAGAGTTCTCTCTCCAATTGGCAGGCATGGCAACTCTGGCGCTAGGGTTGCCCTGCCATGTGGCAGTTTAGTTGTCAACTTATAGATTGCAGCATTTCTTGGTTACACTTTAAATCTTTTTACTCTTCCAACTGAGAGTACGTGTATGTGTGTGTATGTGTGTATGTGTGTGTGTTTAGCTTTATAGCTTTATAGCTTAAAGCTGCTTTTTGGCCCAGAGGGTTGCAGTGCTTAAAATTGTGTGTATCTAACTCTAGAGACTTGCAACTAATATACCCAACCACATGCCCAATAATGGGTATGAATTAATAATGCGACCAAAACTTAAGGGTATGTATGTGTATGTGGGTGTGTGTGTATGTGAGTGTGAATGACAGTCAAAAGTATCTTACAAATGTACAACCAAAAATTGAAATCTGTGTGTATCTAAATACATGCTCAGCATACAGAGAGGACCAAATTATCCAATTATTATATGCAATATCCGTTTGGTAAACTATAGATATCATAATTCATCCATAATATCAGTTTATAGATATAATTTCTAAATTAAAACTCGCAAATTTAATAGAATTATGCATAGATATACTTTAAATCATTTTATTAAAATTTTTAACTATATATTCGAACATCAATCTATCCTATTAATATATGCTATATCTGCTTGGTAAACTATAGATATCATTATTCATCCATAATATCAGTCTATTGATATAATTTCTAAATTTAAACTAATGCATAGATATATTTGAATCTTTTTATTGATATTTATAACTAAATATACTTATATCAATCTATCTATGTGAATATTTATAGACATAACAATCTGTATCTAAATGTATATCTATCTATGTCGATACTTATTTGTTACTATATTTCGTTGTTTATCGTTGACACAAATATTTATTTACGATGAGAGTTTCCTGGTACCTGAGTACACATATATACAAATATATGTATCTTCCATTTTTTTCATCTATCTGTTAACTGTCTAAACATAACTCAACAGTTTCCTACACCCGTTAAAAAAAGGTGCTGCTAACTTATCGAATAATTATAGTTTTTTTCAAGTTGCGCTTGGAATATGTTAAGAAATAGTTTTTTTAGTAGACGAGTTAAGTAAAAGGAGTTAAAAAGTAAATATAATATTTCCATTATAATTTTCCATATTTTCTAATTTCATTATTTTCATTATTAATATTAATTTTTTTTATAATAATAATAATAATACTTTTTTCCTAGCTAGAATTTGTATTTGAGCAATTTGTAAGGGTATTTGAACATCACCTAAAGCTTAAGCTATTTATTCTTTTCCGCTTTTCACAGTATATACTTAAATACATGTATATTATATACTATATCTATATAAAAATAACTTTTGTCGCATGCTTTTTTGTCTAATCGCAAATTTTTGTTGTTTTTACACGTGCTGTTTGATGATAAAAGACAAAATCAAAACAAAGGAAAAAAAGTGCCTAAAAGCAACAAAAAATATTCAAAATAAAAGTGAAAAGTAAGAGGAAAAAAAACAATTCAATTAGCAAACAAAATCAAACCAGATTTCTCTGTCTTTGTGTGTGTGTGTGATATCAAAAAAAAAACCAGATTAGAAAACAAATTTCAACTATGCGTTTGACACTTCCGTGTACATTATTTTCTGATTGTGTGGCTCGAGTGGCAGAAGGTGGTGCTAAATGCGGTGGTGTTGATGGTGTTGATTATGTGGTAGGGGGGTGGTGCAAAACTCAAATAAAACAAATTTTCATTATGCAATCGCAGAACGCGTGACGACAAAATAGCTAGAATTCTACATTTTTAAAGGCTTTGAGCATTGGATAAATCGATGAGATAGATGAAATACGTAAATTGATTAGATAGATAGATTAAAAATATAGAAATATAGATAAGAAAATGATGTAAATATATAGATAGATGGTTAAATGAATGAATGGATAACAAATAACAGATAAATAAATCAATATAAAGATAGATGGCAATAGTAGGAATTCTACATTTTTAAAGGATTGGGGCATCGGATAAATTTATTAAATAGATGAGATACAAAAATAGATTAGATAGATAGACTAAAAGTATAGAAATATAGATAAGCAAATGATCTAAATATATAGATAGATGGTTAAATGAATGAATGGATAACAAATCACAGGTTAATAAATATTATATAGATGGAAATAGTAGGAGTTCTACATTTTTAAAGGCTTTGAGCATTGGATAAATCGATAAGATAGATGAGATACGTAAATTGATTAGATAGATAGATTAAAAATATAGAAATATAGATGAGAAAATGATGTGAATATATAGATAGATGGTTAAAAGAATGAATGGATAACAAATAACAGATAAATAAATCAATATAAAGATAGATGGCAATAGTAGGAATTCTACATTTTTAAAGGATTGGGGCATCGGATAAATTTATTAAATAGATGAGATACAAAAATAGATTAGATAGATAGACTAAAAATATAGAAATATAGATAATAAATTGATGTAAATATATAGATAGATGGTTAAATGAATGAATGGATAACAAATGAAAGATAAATAAATATATAAATAAATGGCTAGATGAGTGAAAAGATGCATTAAAAGTTGGATACACATGATGAATTGATATAGATGATTGATAGCAAAAAATACATATGTATATTGATAAATGATGATTTTTGGTCAGTTGAATAAAAAAGAGAAGGATAGAAGAATAGATGATAGCTAAAATGATGTATAAATCAATGAATAGTTGCATTCTTAAATAGTTGGGATGGATCGATAGATGGTTGCTTGAATGTAATAAATAGTTAAATAGATACAGAAATATTAGATGGATGAATGGATAAATTGATTGTACTGAAGATATTAAGAATGATAGACAGATGGATAAATATATGTATGTTTGGAGTTATAGAATCCTGTATAATATTGTTAGTCACTTTTGCACACTATGTGTTGCTTTCGTCACTAACGCGGACTGCCGTCCGCAGTGATTTAAGATATTTTGGAGAAATATATATTTCTCCATAAATAAAAGATCATCATCCACATATTATCAATTTTACTTTACTACTTCATCAACTCTTTAATAACCTTGCTAAATAAAAGTCACTCTTTTTCTACAACTATAAATTCTGTATGATGATTATATCTTTACAGTTTCTCAAATAGAAGCGTAATTGCTTCCAACTAAATTTGATTTGAGTCTCTACTTAAATGTCGTAGTTACAAGACGAACATACAAAGAATTTGATTAGCAACTAGACATTAAACTGCGCAGTTGAAACTCTATAGAGTATATTAGGTTATTAGATGAGTATATTTCAGAAAACTTATAGTTATGTAATTATTGTGATATAACACGATTTATAAGTATCAAATTGGAACACTTTAACTATATCTTTAATTCCTGACATTATTCAATTATTATTATTATTCAGGGACAGTAACTTAAAAGCATTATTATTTATAACTGCTATATAATAAATAAATTTGAATTTATATTTAAAAATAGGGTAAAACTTTATTTGTTTTTTTAAAAACAAGAATTATTTTAGATTTTAATATAATATAAGTTGAACTTGTATTGTAATTTTTAATTTAAAAATTTAAAAATTTTAAAAATATAAATTAAATTATTATAATTATATTTTCAACTATTTTGGTATTAGTTAATATTTTTGTTAACAAATTTTCTCCACCTCACTCATATGTAGACTTTCTCCCTCTCACTTCTACGCTCTTTCTCCCTCTTTCTTGTTCCATTTGACGTCTTCATTTTCTACTCCAGTTACTTCTTGTTATATTTTGTGGGGGGGGGGAGGGGGAAATGTCCATGTACAGTTGCCCTTGAGTTTGACAGTTGAGTTTCTCCCCCGTTTGTACGTCAAGCTAAGAACATCCTCCCCCTCTCCCACCAGTTCCCCCTTTTGGGCCAGACATTTAGACGTCGTATTTAGTATTTGTGTATTTTTTTTTTTATTTTAATACAGTTTTAACTGCGCGGCTGCCACGTGAGTTTTGTTTTGTTGCGTTGTTACTTTTTCCGGTTTTTTGAGGACGCCAGCAGCGATGGCAGCATAGGCGTCAGCAGCGACACGACGTCAGCAGAGACGTCAGCAGCGACCCACATGGAGGGAAAACGTGGCGAGGCCTTTGGTGGTTGCTTCCTTTATGCGTTGAATGCGGTTGGTGGTGGAATTTCTCACTCTTTATGTGTGTGTGTGTATGTGTGTGTGTGTGTGTGTGTGTGATTTTCCTCTTCTTGTTCTGCTTCTTCTTTGTTTGGCTCTTCAATTGCTTATATCCTTCTTATGCACTGGCTCGAGTGTCCTGCGGAATAAAGGCCTAAAGGCAGTTAACATGATAATTTACGCAGCATGAACACACACACACACACACACACACACACACACACACAGATATATATATATATATATATATATATATATATACACTCACTCTCTCCTTCTATGTGTGTGTGCAAGGTGGTGGAATTTTATGTTTGGGTTTGAAATTACATAGCTGGAAAATGTTTAAAGCCATGAACAAAAGAAAGCCATAGCATTAAAAAGACTGCGAGATTGAGAGAGAGAGAGACAGATAATGAGATAGAGAGAGCGAGATCAATTTGTTGACTGTGTGTGTATGTGTGTGTGAATTAACACATAACCTCAACAAAATGTCTGCACTCCACATGGCACAGTTTGAGAGTCATCTGCAGTGTTGCCACAAGAAAACCAGTAATGAATAAAAACACATTTTAATTACATTAATATTAATTAAAATTAAGTAGAAAGACAAATAAAATATGCCTCAAAAAGTTCATGCATAAATGAGCCAAAGAAATAATAAAATAAATAAATAGATTTATAAAAAATAAATTAAAAAAAATAATTAAATAAAAAATAATTTAAAAAAAAATAATTAAAAGAAATACATAACAAAACATAAAATATAAATGGTGTTGTTCGATATACGTACTATGAATTAACTTATAATAATTAAAAAAGAAAAAAATAAAATATGTCTTATTGGTTTGTTTCTTAATATTACAAAAATATTTTAATTATTTTTAGTATTCAAATTAAATTTCGAGAAAAAGTAGAAATGCGAATAAAATATGCTTTAAATGTCAAATAAATAACAAAAAAAAAAAAATAACAAATAACAATAAAAAAAGTTTAACAAAAAAAAAATGTGTTTTTTGTGGTTGTCTTTAAATTCAAAATTTTTAAAGTGTTTTCGTATAAAAATCAATATTAGAAGAAAATTTCAAATTCAAGTAAAATATGTATGCTTACAAAAGTTGTTCTACTTTAAATAACATTTTTTTAAAAATATTTGTAAATAAGTTAAATACCTACATCTAATCAAAAAAGTGTTTTGACAAAATAAAAAGCACATATTTGTATTCCTTTTCTTTTTTTAAAGTTTTAAGTTCAATGACAATTATTTTTATTTTAAGCTTATTCTAAGAACAATAGACTAGAAGAATAGAATAAAAATTATAAAAAAATCATAAAATATAATATGTTTGTTGTAATAAACATAAACTGACAACACTGGTCACATGGCGCCCGCATAACATAGCAATCAGCAGCTGACTGTCTACAGTTGCAGAGCAACTGCTTGAAGCACACAATTTCACTTTAAAATCTGCTTGCTGTCGTGTGGAGTGGGGTGGGGTGGGCAAGCAGGGTGTGTGTGTGTGGTGGTTTGTGGTGGGGGGATGTGGGGTAAATATGTCTGTCGCTGTGTCTGGGCATTGCCTGGGCTTGGACCTCGACATCGGCATCGGCATCGGACTCGAAATCGTCACAAGTTTCCTCGTCGTAGTGGCCTTCGTTGGTTTCTGCCAGGCGTCAAAGTTAGCGTTGGCAGCGTCGCGGCGTCAGCGTCTGTCTATTGCGTAAAAGCAGCGACGCGACGCGACTCTCACGCAGACACCCCCGCAGACAAAGCCAAAACATACACACACACACACACAGTCGCCACACCTCACGCGTGTTAATGCTCAACGCACACGCCTCTCTGCTATGTACATATGTATGTATTGTATGTGTGTGTGCAATTTTTATGCTGCCTTTAAGCTTTTTATTAAAGCTTAAGTAACTTTAAGTCCAGACTGCTGCTCTGTTGCGTCGCTGCTGCTGCTGCGCTGCTGCCTGCGCTCTCTCGCCAACATGATGCTCTCGTCTGTGGTGAGTTTGGCACCTGCTGCTGCTGCTGCTGTTGCTGTTGCTGCTGTATGTGTGTGTGTGTTTGTATGTTTGTTGCTATGCCAGAGTAGTCAGCTTTCTTTTGACATTACGTTATGCGTTACGTAGCGTGACGCGGTTTATGATGCTGGACATGGGGACACTGATGCTACAGTGTTGCCTATAAGTATATACACATATATGGTTGTGCAACATGCCGCATGTTGCCGCAAGCAGTTTACGTAAGCAGGCAATGAATGAAAATTAATGTATGTGTGTGTATAATTAATGTATCTGTGTGTGCTTGTGCGTGTTACGTTTCTATATCGTGTGCGTGCAATGTTTGCAGCGACTGTGGGCCACGCCTCTTGCTGCTGACCCAAATACACGCGGCTTGGTTTTATTTTTGTTGTTGTTGTTGCTGTTGTTGCTCTTTTGTTTTTCGTGTGCGCTAACCAACAAAATCTTATCAATTCATCAATCATGCATGCAGTCATTTAACGTTCATTCGTTTGTTCGCTTCGTTTCGTCTCGTTTCGTTTGTTGTTGTTGTTGTTTTTGTTGTTGCTGTTGCCTGGGTTACCGCATCGACAGTAATTCGCCGCAACTCTCTCGCATACAAGCTCTCACGCTCTCTCTCTCTTGCCGCAACATAACCAGCAAGCAGTCAACTGATGCAATCAAAGTGACTGCGACGCCGACGGCGCAGTCACAGTTAACTGCGATGCTTTTTCTTTTACTGCTTCTCTCTCTGTATGTGTGTGTGTGTGTGTCTGTTGGCGTTGCTGCGTGCCACACGCGGCTTCAGCTGCCTCCTTTTCGTTGTCTGGTCAAAGCATAAAGTTAAGTAATTTATGTTGCGACGCTTCGCTGCAGCTTTTGTTAGCCTCTTTGTTCGGTTGCGCCCCTTTTTACCTCCCCCCACCCTTTGCTTCCACTGCTTTAATTGTGCTCCTACTAAAATGACGCCTATGGGAATAGGATCAATATGGTGTCTTTTTTTATACATACATACAGCTGCGAAAAAAATAATAGCACCACTATAAGACTTTGTCTTACGAGTCAAAAAAGATATAGTTGGAGCAGCGATTTTTCCAAAACTTTTTTTTTTCATAAAGCCTTGAATATCTAATACATAAAATATATATTGGGTTTCCTTTAGAATTGGAAGGTTGAGAGGGTTGAGAAGGTAGGAGGGTGGTGCTATTTTATTTTTCGCAGCTGTATGTATGTACATATATATTTTTTATATTTATATTGTTTTTATTTATTTATATATTTGTGTTATTTATATATTTGTGTTATTTATATATTTGTGTTATTTATATATTTTTTTTGATTAATTAATTTTTTAATAGATTTTTTGTTATTTTTTTTATGCTTATAGTTTGTTGGACAATTTCCTTCTTTTTTCCCAACCAAATGGGATTTACAAAATATCGCTCCCTAAAACCTGACTTTTGTTTCAACTCGATTAATTATGTATGTATGTACATATATAAGGTCTTGTTATGGCTCCTATAATGGCTTCTATAATGGCTCCAACGTTGTTGGCCAAAACAAATGCAACGAGTTATTTTCCCTACACAGAATTGATTATTTGTACATATGCATGGATATATGTATGTATAACTTTCCGGGGGTCAAAACAATTGACATTTTGCTGGGGTGGCAACTGTACTTTGTGTGTACATGGGGGGGAAATAAATTAGAATGCGGTAAAAGCTGCCTTTGTAGAAAGATATATGTACATATGTATGTAGATTGAAAATGACTTCAGTAAAGAAACAAGCAATTTAGTAAGCCACGTTGCCAAACTTCACGCAACGTGAGAAATTTTCAAATGTGCGTTAGTTTCGATAAATTTAATGGACAAACAAAAGATTGAATGGCTTAATCAATGCATTGTTGCCAAACTTCACAATCAAATTAATGACAGACGAAAGCTGAATGTTATTGCACTCGTTGTGCACAGTGGTTAAACTGTTTATTGACCGCCGTCTGTCGTTTAATTTATTCTTTTCTTTACTTTTCTTTTCCTTTCGTTGTTATTGTTTTATTGTTTGTTGATTTTGTCGTATTTTGTTAATTGTAGCAACAATTTGTATGTAGAACTCTTTATTGTTGCCAATGGTTGTTCTTGTTGTTGTGTTTTATTTGTTTCTTAAGTCAACAAGAAAAAATAAATAAATAAAGCAACAGTTGTTGTTGTCGCATTTAACACCTGCACAATGCAATGCCCAAAAAAATAACAACAACAACAACAACAACAACAAAAACAAAAACAATTTTAATTAAACTGAAAAAAGTGTCAACAGCGTTTAACTTTTGACTTTTTGTTGCTCGTTTTAACCCAAAATCCAAAAAAAAAGCAAAGCAACAATAACAAAAAAAAAACGAAAAATAAAAACAAGACTGTTACAGTCGACGGCAAGATACCTGTAAATTTGTTTATATCTTTTTGGAGACTTTTCTACATACTTTGATTTAACTTGTATTTTATTTCTTTACCTTTTACTTCATACGCTTTTTAGTTAACTTTTGGATTACAGGGTACAAACAGCTAAGGCAACAGAAATGGAAATCACAAAAAGAATAAGCAATAAGAAACCGAAACCGTAGCCGGGAGGGGATAGGGGAAGGGAGCGAAAAATGGAGAAGTTCTGGACTAAACCTGTAAAGTGCTTGAACTTTTAAAAAATTTTACTTATTGCGCTTATAAATTGCCAATTAATTCTTACCCCTCCCTCGTGGATTTTTGCTGCTGTCATCGCTTTACAATTTGTTGTTTTTTCTTTCTTTTTTTTTTCGTAAAGATCAGCAAATCTTTTGATCATTTATTATACTCGGTCCACTCCGATATCCATGAAGTAGGTAGAAAGATGGCTGAAGAACGAATATATATAAATTTATAAGAAACTTGTGCATAAAGGCAAAAATAAATTGTATAAACTCGAAACTGTACTAAAGACTATAGAACAATGGGGAAGTTAATGTAATAAACTATATATTGTTATGAAGAAGAAATAGTGGAAAAAGAATTAGTAGTAGTAAGACAAAGAAAAAGAGACGAATCGAAGTAGAAGAAGAAATTGAAGATGAAGTTTGAGGAGATGTTAAAATAAAAGTATTTAAGGCAACAAAAATGCGACACAATGAATTTCTATTAAGAAATATCGATTATTATTATTAATTACTTTAATAATATAAGTTTCTTACAAGAGTGATATCTTAAAGATAACACTAAAGTTATACGCAAAAATATAATGAGAGAACCCGCCTACAATCTTCTCGCTCCCAAGTTCTCTGGCTAATGCCCCGATTAAGTTGCAGCTCCTTTTGCTGTCTTGCCACCTCCACAATTTCGCAACTTTCATGCAAATTGGAGTCATTGTCTTGTATATATACATATTTAAATATATATATGTATAGCTACATATATAAAATAAAGAATACAACTTGACTTTTTTTTTGTTGAAGTGAAAAAAAAAAAGCATTGATTCCATTTTTATGCGCGTGCAAATTTCGATTGTTGCGTTCTTTTCTTCTTTTTCGTTTCTCCTTTTTTTTTTTTTTTATTTGATACTAAAAAGTGTCGCCAAAAGTTGCATTACGCATGCAAAGTGCTGACAAGGCAAATCAACAGAGATACAATTAAGGGGCCTCCGAACACCTTTCAAAACTGCCCAAAAAAACTTTTGGGTATATTACATGTGATAAATTGTTAGAGATATTACTAAAACAATAAATGCGTTTTTGTGCTGAAAAACGCGCTAAATTTGATATCGAACTGATATGGCCTATGTGAACTCAGCTGTCAGTTTAGATTTCTTGATGAAATTTGGTAGAGCTGTTGATTTAATCGAAATATGTCACATATGTTTAAAACAACCGAATTGCCTAACTATATCGATTGAAAAACGTATCGAAAATTACAGAAAATGAACCTGTAAAGAATGTTTTATGTATCTTCTGATTATTTTATAGGTATCAACTTATTTTTAAATCAAATCTATAGTAGAGTATTCAGATTCTACTTTTACAAATTGTAAGGGTTATTTCTTGTTTCTTGAGAAACAAACAAAATATCAAAATTAATTATATTATCCATAGCCCATTGAAATAAACAAATATGTATGTATGTATATAATCTTATACAGTCTTTCATACTATAGACAACAATAATGATGATGTTCAATGACTGTACAACAACTCAAGTGTTTGTTTGTTGTTCTTTTGAATTGTTTTAAATACAATCACAAGAAAATGTAGAGAAACGAATAAACGGCGTGCGCCTTTTGTTAATGTCTGCATCGAATTTCAGTTCGAGTTGATTTATTTTTGGCGTTTTATTTATAATAAAAAATAAAAATGAAAGAAAAATGATCGTTGAAAATAAGAATGGTTTTTGTGTGAACGACTAGATACCCATTAGTAAACGATTCTACATTAGAATTCATATGTAATTAAAATAATATAATATAATATATATACATATATATTATTATAATTATAAATGAATAATATTATATGCTTATGTTTTTATTAGATATAAAGTCTAGCGTAGAATCGTTTACTAATGGTTATCTAGGCGTCTTCCTTTTCTATAAATTCTTTCAAAAATACACTACAGATTCTTTCAAAATTTTCTCTTTTCTTGTAAAGTTTTCTACACAAGTTTCTTTATAATTTACTATCATATTTATTTGAAAATTTCTCTATTATATACTTTTTACAATTTATTTTTGTTCTTATATTCTTTTTACAATTTTTTTTCTTTTATTTTGTTTTTACAATTTTTTTTTTTTTTTATATTCTTTTTACAGTGTTCTTCAATAATTTCTTCTAAATTTATTTATTTATTTATTGACGACTGAGAACAGTCGGCAAAAGGAAAATTAAGTGTTAACAAATTGAAATAAAAATTAAATTAAAAAATTGCAATTAAACTAATAATAAATTTAAATTAAAAACTGAAACGAAAAATATGTTAAGTTATGAATAATTATAAAATATGAATAATTGATCCAACACTTGTTGCAAGGATTGGGAAAAACCCAGAAAAACCCAATCAGATCAATATGAAAATATAAAATAATTAAAAAAGTTCTCTAGATCTAATGTTAGATCTAATATTATATAATTTGTCTAACTTATTAACTTTATATAAGTAATTTTTCTAAATATAAGTCTATCAGTATTGTAATGTTTTCTCGAGTTTCTAAATAACATTTTTACTGGGTATTATTAGGACCACTCACATTACACACAATTAATTCAGCTATTCTCATTTACAATAGCGATTGTAATATTTCTTTCAATATTTCTTTCTCTCTCTCTCTCTCTGTTTTTGTCTCTCCGTCGATGCCAAATATATACTTACTAATGCCATCTCTTGTTTTGATTTATTTATTACAGAGAACTACAGGATGGAACGTTGAGAGATCACAATTTAATGGACGGTTCCAAGATTATTTTAATACCAAATGTGGAAACTGGTTTATTGGTAAGAGACAATACGTTTTAGCCCCTAACTTATAAGCATTCGATTAAATCTGTTATACATTTATATAAGTACTCGTATCTAGATATACATATATAAACATATATATATATATAAGTATAAGTATAAGTATAAGTATTTACATATGTGTATTCAGTTCATTGGGGTTCAATGTCAGGGCTGGTGCAAAATGTGGCGCAATCAACAACCGAGTAAAATCACAAAAGTCGCCCTTCAATTGCTTTTTGCTTACAAATCGATAATCGATAAACTTGAAAGTGTTTAGCTAAAACTGATGTAATCTCAAAAAGAAGAAACTTTTCTAAACAGCGATAAGTGTTTCCTGTCTATCGATAATTCGATAAATTTGGCATTAAAACTGTAAACAATATCTTCGCAATTTCTCTCTACATAAATTCATATCTCCTTCCTCGATTCACATTATTTTTGTGTATCGTTAAATCGATAAAAATAGAAATGTAATGTAACTTAGCTACAAGATTTATTACTTGACTGAAAGATATTGTCTCTTATTATCTATTATGGCATCGAATCTGTTAACTTGTGAGCAAGTCTCAGGCCTATCGATAAACCGATAAACAAGAGCTTAAATACAACTTTACTAAATGTTAATTTAAATACTTAAACAATTTATCATAAAATGGAATCTAATGTGAAGCTTCTCAGCTTTATTGTGTCAAATTTCAAATCTATCGATAAATCGATGATGTAATAGTTAAAATCTATCGATAAATCGATGAGTTACTTTTACTACTAATGCTAAAAAACATTAATCTCTCTACCCACAAAACAAGATCTATACTCAAATCTTCTTTGAATTTATTTCCTGTTTTTTTTTTTACTTTGTAGCTATCGATAAATCGATAAATATTGAATTATTATTATTGCTTTGTCTCTGACCAACTCTTCATTAATATTATGCATAATAGACACCCAATATTGGTTGCTAAGCGTAGATTTTAAATCGACTTGACAGCCCCTCCCCCCAGTCGAGTTTCCCCTTGTTGCCCCCATTCTCTACGCCTTTGCCTTTTTTGTTTTTTTTTTTTCAGCTGCGCATACAAATGCAAACTTGACCTTTAGATTGGCGTTGCCGACATTTGTCGTCGTACGAATTTAAAGTCAACCAACACTTTCTCATTAAAAACTCAGATACACACACACACACACACCTAAAGAAACCTTCAAAAGGCAGCAGAGAAAAGCGAAAAGTCAAAAAAATACAAATGTTTTCAATGCAAAACTCGCATTTCGTGGTGCGATACGAGTTGAAGAAAAGAGGAGAAGTAGAGAAGTAGAGAAGAGAAGAGTAGAGAGAGAAGGAAAGGGAAGAGTGTAGAAGGGGATGGGTTAGTTGATCAGACGAACGATTGATTGTCATGCCAAAGCGACCACCAAAAAAAATACAGATTTCATTTTGGCTTCATTTCGATTTTTGTTCAAAAATGTTGCATAAATTAAATGCCAAAAAAAAAAGCAGCAACAACAACATTAACAGAAGGCGGCCTGCATTTTAAAATTTCCAGTTGCTGAGGGGGAAAGGAGAAGGGGAAGGTGGTGGGGTTGCGGTTGAGGTTGAGGTAGCAGGAGTTGAGTGGTGTCGAGTTGTGCTCTCTGAGTTTGAGTCTCAGTTTAACCGCTAACCAGTTTCGGTTGCTCAGATTTCACAGCAACAACAGCAACGCAAATGACCAAAAAAAAATGTGTATGTAATAAAATAAATATGTAAATAAATTAAAATTTAATTAATGCCAAATAACTTTGCCAACAACAACAACAATGATTATTAATGACAATAACAACACGTAAAGTAACTAAAACACATGTGAAATCAAAATCACAGTTAATATTCACAGTGACTGTCGCTATACAAGTGTTAGCAATGGTGCGAGGGCAGCTCGAAGACTAAGTAGTAGTCTTCAGTACATGTACAATTGTAGAATGTCTTCTGTGGCCTAAAAGAATTGTTAAAAAATTGACTTTAGTGTTAAATTTATTAGTATTTTTAGAGGAATACAAAAAAAGTTATGTTTTCCCTATATTTTTGGTTTTATTTTATTACTTTTAGAGCAGCCCTCGCCCTGAAGAAAACTTCTAATGCTTCCAAATATATGATCTTAATTAATTAATAACATAAAATATTCATTATTTATCAAAATATTTTATTTTTATTTGTTTCTTGTTTAGAGCCCTCTCGAAAAAATAGTACTTAAATGTATAGAATTCATAGAAAACTAATTTCTGACCTTTAATGGTAGTTATATATCTTATACTTTAACTTAATTCAAAATTTAAGCCATTTTTATAATAGAAATTCCCATTTGAAGGCTTAAAATTTATCATTCGCATGCATATAAAGATGATTGTAGTACATAAAGCAAGTAATACTTGATCATTTAAGATTTCCATGCTAATAACTTTCATAATTAGCACATAATTCCATAATAATTACTTGAGTAATTGCAAAGTAATTAAGCATCATTAAGTGCATTTAATGAACAAATCGAATGATTATAGTGGAGCTTAGAATCGCGTATTTACATGCAGCACATGTATTACCAACTTCTCTTTACAACTTTGTCTGCATTTTCATCTTTTGCCATTGGCCTCTTTCTGATTTGCGGTTCTTTTTCAGCTCTTGTTGCTCCACTTTGTGTTTTGCACCGTTTTGATTTACCGTTGAACCGTTGGTGAGTGGCAGGTAACAACAACGAGCATGTGTTGCATTGCAACATGTTGTTCAACAAACTGGAAGCAGAAAGAAAGATAGAGAAAAAGATAGAGTGAGAGTGAGAGAGGGGAGCAGCTACACTGATAAAAAAAGGATTTTAAAATCAAGATTTTGCTCTCAGAACTAAGAATTTTGGTCAAAAAAATGTAAATATAAAAATAAATAAAATAAGAATAAAATTATAAATAAAAATATAAATAATAATATAAATAATAATATAAATAATAATATAATTAATAATATAAATAATAATATAAATAATAATATAAATAATAATATAAATAAAAATATAAATAGAAATATAAATAAAAATAAAAATAAAAATTTAAATAAAAATATAAATAAATAAAATTCTTAAAGTTAAATAGATATATAAACAAAGTTCTTATTTATAGACAAAACAGTTTTAAATAATCAAGACAAAAAAATTAAAATGTATTTTTCTATTGTTGTTTTATTGTGATATTCAATATTTTTTTTCTGGTTTGATCTTTTTATTTTAATAAATATTACGGAAATATTTATTTCCTTGGCTTCACATAAAATATGATATATTTATATTTTTATAGCAATTTAAATTTTTTTTCTTATATTAAGAAATGCGATTTTTTAGATTAATA
Organism: Drosophila kuntzei; assembly: GCA_035042165.1. Taxonomy (NCBI): domain Eukaryota; kingdom Metazoa; phylum Arthropoda; class Insecta; order Diptera; family Drosophilidae; genus Drosophila; species Drosophila kuntzei. The sequence continues at coordinate 505,845 of JAWNLU010001467.1, forward strand.
TTCTTTGTATTAGTAATTTGGTCTTATTTAAAAAACAAAATTTGTAAGATGAATGTTCTTGATTTTAGAAGTTTTTTTTTCGTTTTTTTCAGTGTACAGATACAGATAGATGATGAGCAACATGTTGTGCCACGCCCCAAATTGCTAATTTGTTATTAGCCGTTGACACAATTTGTTGCCTCATCTATGACTTTTCTGTCTCTCTCTCTCTCTCTCTCTCTCTCCCTTCTTGTCTTTCTCTCTCTTGAAAGTGCTCCCTTCACCTAGCGTTTATCAATATTTGCTCCATATCTCATGATCTATTTATTTGTCTTTTCTTCTCTTGACTTTTTGTTTGTGACATGTTTTGTCTCCAGTTCTTTTTTCTGTTTTTTTTTTTTTTGGTTGTTTTTCCCTTTTTTTATTGTTGCTGTTTTTCTTCCATTTTTTCTGTTAACATTTATGCTTCATAAGTCGCGTCGAGTTGACAGTCTTATTTTTTTGTTGTTCTTGAGAAACTGAAATTGGTTCAACGTGTGTCTCTCGAGAGTCTAGACACTAGACACAACACAACTGAGATAAACTTCTTCTGAAATAACAAATTATGACATTGAGATGCACTTAATATGGTATAACATCATTGATATGATCTTAAGTAAATCAATCTTTAAATATATCAAGAAAGCTTTGAATATATGTAAATTCATTTTTATTATTCAGTTTTTACTTGCTATAAGATTCTACTTATTTTTGGACGTTCCCGTTTTTATTCTCCACTTAAAATACATAAATTTCTCTTTTCTTTATTATCTATACAAATTTTAAATGCAATATTCTCAAAATAGTTAAAATGCTAAAAAATTCGATACACAGATTATAATAAAAAAAAACGCATTTTGTCGTATATTTTGAGCTATAAATTTTCGCAAACTTTGTCAAATTTTTGTTTGTTTAATATGTTGAAAAATGCGCTGAAATTTCTAAAAGTTGCTCCAATTCCAAACGTTCCACAAGCTTTTTACGAGTTATGCAGCTCTATATTAAAAAAAAAAAAAAAAAAAAAAAAAAATGGATTGCTTGCAACTGTGCAACAACAATGTTTGCCACACACTAAACCCACTGTGTGTGTGAGTGTGTATATATGTGTGTGTACTTGTTATTAGGAGTGTGTGTGTGTGTGTGTGCTGTATAAAATTTCATGCAATTTTCGTGAGGCGAACAAAGAAATATTTTGGCGTGCACGAAAATCCATAAAAACAACGAAAAAGCAACAACAACAATAACAACCATCGACAACAACAATAATTATTATTATTGCTTTTATTTGGCTCAAACGTTTTTCGTCTTTATTTGCATTTGAGTTTCTGGCTGCTGTTTGAATTTTTTGTTTGTTTTGTTATTATTGTAGTTGCCGCCAACAAAAGCCGATTATTGTGATAACAACAACAACAATAAGCAACATGACAACATCACAATTGTCGTTAAATGTGTTGAAAAGAAGAATTTGATTTGATGATCTTACAGAAATCTGTGAGAATCATTAGCGAGAGAATTTGCGAAACTTTCTCTACCAAACTATCGATTCTTTCCAAAATAAAATAAATTAAATATTACAAATATGTATCTTCAATTTTAATTTTATTTTAACTGGTGATTTAATCTCCTCTTTAGGAAGAAACAGAAATAAATACAAAAATAATTCGTCGTTCGTCTCTCGTCATTCGTCAATAATTCTCTCTCTCTCTTATTTTCTAAATGTTTCTGTTGGACTTTACTTACAATCCTTCATTCTACAATACCTTAGGAGATATTTTAGGCTCTTTTATTATAACCAATTTAAGATTACAAATATGTATTTTTAATTTTATTATTGAATTTGATGATTTAATCTCCTCCTTAGGAAGAAACAGAAATAAATAAAAATGTAATTCTTCACTTATTATTCTTATTGTCTAAATTTTTTTTCTCTTTGACTTTTCTTACAATCCTTCATTTTACAATACTTTTAGAGATATTTTAGACTCTTTGATATCTTACTATTAAACATAAATAGTCTTTAAACCAATTCTAGAGTATTCTAGTATTATCAATATTTATTTCTAATTGCTGATATTAATTATTCCTAAAGAAGTAAAAATCTACTTTTTAGATTTCAAAATTTACTTAAACTAGGTTTTTTTTTATTGTTTTTTTTTTCCTGTAAACCCCACAGATCTAAAGTGATCTAAAGTGACGCCTGTTCTTTGTCTTTTCATAAATCATTTAAAAAATAAAAAAATACGTGTACAAGTTGTACATATACACAAATGTTTAAATAGCCAATTAACAATTTGCGTCTTTTGTGCAATATGTAATTTTTCAGCTCTTTTATTTTTATTCAAAAATTTGAAAACAATTAAGAAGAATTAAAATGTGTAAAACATAAAATACCCTGCCGAAAGGTTAACAACTAAAAACAGAAGAACTTGGCTACAAAATTGCATGTGATTTATTCAAGAAAGTCCATCACTTTTTCTGAATAATTTGTTAATTGATATGCCCTCTTTGCGAGACATTTGCATTTACAGGGTATAAAGAGAACAGTTGAAATATTTGTTTAATGAAGACAGTACGTATATTCAAGTATAACAATTCAGTCAAAATATTCAAAGAGGGGGAGAAGAAGATGGGGCAATAGAGGGAGGAATACAGGTGATAATTGCCGACGTTGCAGAAAGGTGAGAAGCTGACAGGAATTTTGTTTATTATTTTATTATATCAGATTCATATTATCAAGTATTTGATTTAGAATCTCTTTATTTGTATTTACTCAGAATGCGATCGCTTAATTTTTGTTGTTGTTGTTGTAGAACTTTAGCTGTCATCTCTTGTCTCTACTCAACTTCTCCTTTCATCTCCTACACTCAGAAAAAGCAGTACGTTTCGTTCTACAAATAAGAGCTCTTAAATTTATCCTGTTTCGGTCTAGAAATTTCTAAGAAAGATTCAGTCTTTAATTTTCTTACTTTAAGGGCGAATTACAAAATAAGAAAAAAAGTCCCAAATCAGAAATTATATAAATTAAAGGAAGACTTTCGTTCTAAAGTATAAATATGCTTAATCCTGATCAAAAAATACTTCGGTAATAACAATATGACTGGAATAAAGATCTTTAATTCTTATATCATTTTGCGTTCGCTTGCTTAGAATTCCCAAACGGTTCTGACTTGTCTGCAATGAGGAGCAGTTCGACAGTCACTGAAAAATCAAAACTTTATTTGCCATTATAATTTCTGTAGTCAGCCTTCACTTACTTTTGATGATTTTGATAATCTTATACTTATGTCATGTTTTTATTTTTTGTTCTCGGTTATAGAGTTTATAGGACTTGAATCAAGTATGAAATATACTTAAATCTAGTACATTTTGAAGTTTTAGGTCTGAAAATGTTCTCAAAGTTATCCCAATTTTTCTAAATAACATTCTAAAATTAAGTATTTTGGGATTATATTGATATCAAGAAATCCAAGAAGTTCTTAAACTTCGTTTTTGAATCAAGAAATTTCAGGCTTTTGCTGACTTTTGACACCGGAAATTCTTGATTCAAGTACGAAAGTGCTTGATTATTCTCTCAGTGTACTAATGGTGATCATTGCAATTTGTTTTTGTATATATTGTTTTTCTGTTTCAATTTGACTTTCAAGTGTTTCTTTGGGTTGCTGAGTCATTTGGATTGTCATGTTGTTGCTCCTAATTAGCGCCATGTTGTGGCTACTCCAGAAAGGAATAATATACAAAAAAATACGGTAGTTGAAAAATTGGACAGGTGCCGATTCCACTGTTCCACATGATGATGATGATGATAATGATGATGATGATCTCTCTCATCTCGTCTCGTATCGTTTCCTTTCAATCCCAACGATAAAATGTGTGTTAACAACTGACAAGTTGACAACTTGACTTGATTTATTGACAAACTGAGTAATTACACAGGCGACAAGGTGACCGCTGTGGGTCAGCAGTGTGTGAGAATTCTGATCTCATCTGTTGCGATTTTGGCAGGTGGTATGAGTCATAATCATTATTGTCTAAGTACAAGTAAAAGTAAAAGTGTTTATGATTCTAACGTTCCTACATATATAGATTTGCTATTCCATTCCATTTAGTTCCATATGCATATACACTGAAAAAAAAGACCAACTTCTAAAATCAAGAACATTCATCTTAAATATTTTGTTCTTAAAATAATACCAATTTAAGACCAAATTAATAGAACTAAGAATATTAATTTAAAAATTTGCAGTTCTTAAATCAAGAATTAAAAATCTTAAATTGATAATAAAATATAAATATGTCATGTTTAATATGAAGACAATAATGGCACCGTAGCGCTCTGTTTAGAGCCGCCGCTTCAGTTTGGTAACAAGTCGAGGGATCGAAACCCGCTCTAGCCAAGGAAAAAACATATAATCGGAATATTTATATAAAAAAAATAAATCCAAAAAAAAAGTATAAATATCAAAAAAAAAAAAAGTTTAAAATTTAAAACACCATTTTTTTTTATTTTTGGTTTGAGAATTTAAGACTTTTTGGTCTTAAATTAAGAACTTATTCTTATCTAAAATGTTCTTAAAATCAAGATGTGTTTTCTAAATTTACGAATTTTATGTTCTCAACTCATTTTTTAGACCAAAATTCTTAGTTCTGAGATCAAAATCTTGGTTTTAGAACATTTTTTTTTATCAGTGTATGTTTGTATGTATATTCAATATTGTCTGGTACAATATTAGCATATTGTTCCAATTTTATCTCGGTTCCCAGTCTCCGTCTCCGAGTCATTCGGCTTGTCAACTTAAATGGCGACGAAAATGTCAAAAAATGTTTCAGCAGCTATTAAAAATAATAATATTTTGTAAAGTTTATTACGAGCAACGAATGCAGACAGAAAGAAGCTGCAACAACGGCGACAGTTGACGCTTTTAAGCAAACACATTGGCAACGTTGACATTGCATTGTTGGCGGCATTTGTCATATTGATGATATGGGGGGTGTGCTATAATACATTTTCCCCTACTTATTTGGCTTGTGTAGTTGTTTGGGCAGCAAAGAAACGAAATGGAATTGGAACGCGGAACATTTGGAATTAGATGAAATGTGTTGAGCTAACCCAATTACGCGGAACGACACTACGGGTGTGTTTAACTCATGAGAAACATGTGGAATAGAACATGTAAAAACCAATTAGATGAAATATTTTGAGTTGTTGCTAAAATTAATACATAAAACGAGTGAATTGAAATTATTGTTGCCATATTTCGTCAATCTAGAATTAATGTACTAAAGAAACAATTGGAAATGAAACGTCAAAAAATTAATAAACTTACTAAAATAAGTTAAGTAGATGCTAGGTATAATTGGAATGAAACACGAATGTGAAACGATTGAAAAAAAATATTAGATTTGTTAGTTGAGACAAGTGGAATGGAACACCTTATTTATTGGCAGAAGGATCAACAGGTGTTTCAGCAAATCATCAGTTTGGTTGGAACGAGTGAAATTAAACAATTGTTTATGCTACAGATGCTTTAAGTTGAAACAAGTGGAATGGAACACGCCATCTGTTGACAAAAGATTCAACAGGTGATTCACAAAATTATCAGTTTGGAATGGAACAAGTGGAATTAAAAAATTGTTTATGCTACAGATGCTTTAAGTTGAAACAAGTGGAATGGAACACGTCATTTGTTGACAACAGATTCAACTGGTGATTCACCAAATCATTAGTTTGGAATGAAACAAGTCAAATTAAACAATTGTTTATGCTACAGATGCTTTAAGTTGAAACAAGTGGAATGGAACACGTAATTTGTTGACAACAGATTCAACAGTTGATTCCCCAAATCATCAGTTTGGAATGGAACAAGTGGAATTAAACAATTTTGTATGCTACAGATGCTTTAAGTTGAAACAAGTGGAATGGAACACGCCATCTGTTGACAAAAGATTCAACAGGTGATTCACAATATTATCAAATTGGAATGGAACAAGTGGAATTAAACAATTTTGTATGCTACAGATGCTTTAAGTTGAAACAAGTGGAATGGAACACGTAATTTGTTGACAGAAGATTCAACAGGTGATTCAACAAATTCACTTGACCGAACAAATGTAAATTCAACATTTACCGTCTACTCTCGTGTTTGGTGCTCGCCTTTGTTTTGTCATCATTTCAATTTCAATTTCGTTTCAATTTTTGTTTTGTTTTTTTTGGCTGAAGCAGAGGCGGCAATCAAGCAATCAAGTGGGTGGGCGTTGTCTTCAACTTGGTGGTGGCATGCACCATGACCGACTGCAAAAGAACTTGTCGTCTCTTCTCCTCGTATTTATTTTTGTATTTTTTGTATTATTTATGTCGTTTAAATGAAGCGCTGGCATCGCTTGTCAAATTAATTACTTTTGCTTTTGCTTCAACCAGATGCTGTTGCACAGTGCGTATGCGTTATTTATGTTTTAGTCTTTCGCATAGATTTATGAAACACACATGAATTATAAATACTTGCATATACATATATTTTTTTTTTGCAACAAAAGACGACGACAAAAGCAAACAAAGGGCAAATTTTGACCATTATCAACATGGTGGTGATGATGATGATGATACGAATATAATAATTATAATTATGACAATGATGAGAGCTGCAGAAGGCAAAAGGAAAGTGATGACGATGCTGAGACTGTTGCAGACAAAGCGCACAAAACCAACAACAACCAGTCAGCAATCAACAGTCAACAGTCGACAAACGGCACTCATAAAATGCCAAAAAACCAACGCAACGACGAAGACGACGACGACGTAGGTGTGGCCAATCGAATTTATGTGTCCTTTGTATGTTGGCCAAAAAAGCAAACAAAAAAAAAAAAAAAGAAAAAAACCAAACCAAAATGCGATATAAAATACTATTAAAATCGAAATGAAGAAAGCGCCAAGGAAGTCCGCTTTATAACCAACAACAACCAACAAAAGGAAGGAATCCAAGACAAGAGATCCAAAACAGGTTAATGGCCAAAAGCTAGTTCTTTGTTCCCAATACCCTGTAGACAAAATGACAGCGCAAAAAGATATCAACTTTAATATCTCAAAATTAAATTTCATAATTTTCCACAAAAAATGGAATTTCCAATCTAATACAATGATATTTTTCCAGCTAAAGTTTATCAATAACTATATAATCAGGGAACGCAAATAAGACTTATATTTATTAAAAAAATTAATTTTAAATCTTATTTTTCAATTTTAAAAATATAAATCAAAAATAATAATTAAATTTCAATTTTTATTTAAAAATCATATCTTTTCAACCTTTCCTTAAAGGATGTGATGTGATGTATCACATGAAGGTATTTGGCTACGCATCATTTTTATTTTTAAAATTGAAAAATAATTTTTATTTTGAAAATTATAATCGTTACGGTCCCTGGACTTAAAGATCTAAAGCAAAGTTATGATAGTTGTTTTTATAGGGTATCTGTTGCATCTACCTGAGATCATGCAATTTATATTGCTTATCAACAAATTATGACAAATTGACAAGTTGACAATTTGAAGACTTGATGACTTTTGTCACTCTTGACTCTTCGTTGAATTGCGCAATACGTTAACGTTATCAATTCCCAAACACAGCATGATGCTTCATCATCAGAAGAACAACAACTACCTGTCTTTCCCTCTCACTCTGTCAGTGTTGCTGTCTCATTGTCGCATTGTCAACAAGTTAACTACTTGATGAAGATGATGGCATGCGCCACAACGGAAACGCAACGTTCCAACAATTTCCGTGAATCCGGTTTATCACTGCAACTTACTTATGACTGACTATAGAATGGAATCAAATGGAATGGAATGGAGTGTTATACACTGAAATAAAAAGATCAACTTCTAAAATCAAGATCATTCCTTTTTACATATTTTGTTCTCAACATAAGACGAAATTAATAATACTGAGAATATGAATCTATGAAATTGTCGTTCTTAATTGTTAGGAAAATAGAAATATGTCATATTTCATGTGTTTTCGAGTCCCACTCTCTTTCCAAATTAAAGGAATATTTACAAAAAAAAGTGTAGTCTATAAAAAATTAATTATTTTTTCCTTTTTCCATTTTCCTTTCATTTATTTATACGAACTTAATAGAACTTAAAACCCAGATGTGTTTTACAACTTTCAGAATATTATATTCTCGATGCATTTTATTAAGATATAAATTCTTAGTTCTGGGAGCAAAATCTTGATTTTAAAATCAGTTTATTTTATCAGTGTATGGATTGGTATAGCTTGGAAGTTGCTTCAACTAAAGTAAAGAGAAATATGAACATACAAGTGTTGATTTTCATTGTTGTTGTTGTCGCAAACACGTTTTTTTTTATTTTATAGTATTCGTGTGAAATAGTATGAGAAATACTTGGACTCCATTGATAATATTACCAGTCGCGTCTGGGAATTATATTTTTTTACCATAGATTACTTTAGGTATCTTGAAAGCATTCATATGAAATAAGTATGAGCAATATTTTGAGTCCATTGATTATTATGAGGGAGACAGAAATATTATATGGATGAGAAATACTTTGGAACCATTGATAACAATATGAAGACGTTACCTTACCTTGTGTAAGAAATACTTGAAATCCATTGATTGAGAAGACTTAGAATTACTTAATCCAAAACTTTACTTTACTTTACTTTTCATTTATAATAATATGAAATATTAGAAGAATCACACATACGTGTACTCTGACTAATATTTCAACTTTTAGAAGAAACACTTTTATTCATTTTAATTAGGATTTCGAAGAAAAAGCATGAGAAATACTTTGTATCATATTGTGATAAGTTCTGAAAGTTACACATACTATTTTCAATCTCTCTCTACTTCACATATTACTTTAGATACTTAAGTATAAATATATTTACAGTTGAATCCATTGGCAATGCGAATATTGCTTTTGATATTTACAAATTGCTATTATTAGTTTATTTTAATTGCTTTTGGCATGAGTAAGAATTGACTGTGGAATTTTTCGAACTTGTTGTTGTTATTATTGTTACTGTTGTGCTAATAAAATCGGAAAACGTCTACAGCATTTTCAGTTACACTTACCGAGAGGGTAACATAAAATTTGTAATCTAGATAAAAAAGTTGAAATCAGGGATTAAAACCTTTACCGAAACCGTAACCTTTAACCGGTGAAAACCAATTGATATTTGTAACCGTAACTGAAACCGTAACCAAAAATAATATTTTCCGCTGTACCGAAACACATAAACCGAAACTCTTTAAGCCGAAATAACCGTTTAGTAACCGATTCATTTATAAGGGTTAATTTCGGTTCTGTCCGTCGCAGCTACTAAGCAATTTTGACAACTTTGAACTGCGATAACTTTGTCAAAACTCAATCGATTTCCATGCGCAATGTAAATTTGAGCATGATTTTAAATCTTAATTCGTTCTGCATTTAAATTTTGTTCATTTTACAAATTTTTAATATTTCGAAATTTTTAGAATATTTAGTGTTACCCCTTATCATTTTTCGAAAAATTTAAAAATTTTCGATTTTTCAAAATGAACAAAATTTAAATGCAGAACGAATTTAAAAGTAAAATCATGCTCAAATTTACATTGCGCATGGAAATCGATTGAGTTTTAACAAAGTTATCGCAGTTCGAAGTTATTAAAAATCAGTAAAATCAAAATAATCGAAATGTTCGAACCAAATTAACCAAATTTATATCATGTCAAATTATGATAAAAGTCTTTTTAAGTCTTTAGGCATTTTTTCATGTAAAGCAATGAAAAACACTTCTTATTTTAGTCAACCGAAAACATACATTTTTTTTTGCGATTCGAAACCATACAGGTATTTTTGAAGCTAAAAACAAAAAACCGATAACCATTACGAAACCGATACTCCAAGATTTTGCATAACCGATAACCGAAACACTTAATTCGAGCATAACCGAAACCGTAACTGAAACCGATATTCGTTTCGGTTTTAATCCCTGGTTGAAATGTTAGTAAACCTGATCAGATAGAGATAGAATTTTGTTCGATCTAGTAAATTGATCATAACTTAGGCTAAGGGAACTCAGCTTTTAGCATAGATTTTTTTTTGAAACTAGGTACAGCTGAAAGAAAAGAATCGAGCTTTATCAAGTATGCTTACTAAAATATATTATGCAAATCTTAATCGAAATATTAAATTGTAGTTTTTCATCAGATTTAATTAGGTTCACTCTCTGAAAGGGTATTCGATTTTTGGCATTACCGAATCAGAGATTTTATGGTCTTTATGGTTTCCTTTGGTGTGGTATGTAAGTTACACACTTACGTCGTTATAGTGGCACGAGGCTCTTATGTGGCGCTATTGTTTCAACTTTAAACGATTCGCAAAGCAGGTTTTTTATTTATTTTTATATTGACAATATACGAAATACAAAACAATAACAAAAAGTTCCCCTTTGGCTGGAAATACCGCTCAAGGGCTTGTTGCCATTTTAATGCTAAACAGCTAAACAGCTATCTAGCATATTGTTGGGATTTTTGCGTTTTGTTATGAGTAATTGGAAATGAAACATGAAACAAATGAAAATGAAACATTGCTTTCAATTTTGTCATTTTCAAAATTTGAAACGGTCAGAAATTTATGGACTTTTGCTAAATTGAAAAATTTGGAATTGAATAGAAACATTGCTTTTTTATCCAGTGAAACGAAATGGGAATGAAACATGAAAAAATTGGATTTTAAATAAAAGGTTGTCATCTTCTTTAGTTAGACTTTTACAAATTTTTATATTTATGTGAAGGAAAATGGAAACAAAATGGAAATTAAACTTGAAACAAATGAAATTGAAACATTGCTTTAATCTTTTCATCTTCCCAATTTGTAACGGTCACAAATTTATGGACTGTTGTAATGTAAAATTGAAACAATGGAATTGAAAAGAATCATTGCTGCTTTTTTACCTTTGATCTCCAGTGAAACGAAATGGGAATGAAACATGCAACAAATGGAATTCAAATGAAGCAAGTCACTTTATTGTTGTTCTTCTTATGAAATGTACAACAATGACAGGCAATTAAATATATTGAGAAACGCTTGGGAATGGAACATTAGAAATGCCGTGTGTGGCACATGCTGCATATTGCAATTAAAAAAATAATTATCATCATTATTATCAAGCCAATCTAATTGACAAAAACAACGAAAACCGGTTAAGTAGAAGCGCTAAAAGTCACTTTGCCGGCCTCCCAATGAATCTCAAACTGTACGATGTTGTTTGAGCAAGTGCAAAGCAAATGTAACGTTGACTGAGGTAGCGACTGCGACTGCGACTGAGGCAGCGACAGCGACTGCGACGCGTCGCTTAGATAACGGAGGCAAACAGTGTGGCGATCGATGGCGCCAGTTGCCTTTTTCTTTGTTGTGGTTGCCCCTTTATTGTTGTTACTTTATTTTTCTTGTTCTTTTTTTTTTCTTTTTTTTTCTTTTTTTTTGCACTATAAAATGCCAACTAATAAGTTAAAGAGTGGGTGGTTCCCTGGCCCAAAGGGCGAGTGTGTATAGTGGGGGGGGGGGGGGAGGAGTAGAAAAAGTGAAGTGTGTGCCGAGTTTTTTTTGTTTTTTTGTTATCAGTTGGCAATTCAATTTGTTGAACAAGTGACGATCGCGACAAACGTTAGTTGTGTCGAGTGTGGAGTGTGGAGGGGAGAGGGGGGAGACGAGCAGCAACAAAACTGTTTAAAAGCTACGCAATAAAAATATATTTTCATGGTCAACACACAACACACTTTTGTTGTGCTTTGTTATATGATTAAAAATTTGGCGCCGTCGTTTGTAGAGCGAAAGCACCACTTGAACTCAGTGCTGCCAGCAATTCAAGGGCTAAAATAGTTAATCTTTAACAAAAAAAAGCTATAAACTTATTAAATGTGCTAAAAAATTGCATTGTTTTTCTATTTAATAAACATACAATGATAAAAAAATCCGAAATCAAGATTTTGGTCTCTGAACTAAAAACTTTGGTCTAAAAAATGCGTCGAGAACATAAAATTCTTAAATTTAGAAAACACATCTTGATTTTAAGAACATTTCAAATAAAAATAAGTTCTTAATTTAAGACCAAACAGTCTCAAACCAAAAATAAAAAAATAAGGCAGGTGTTTTAGACTTTAAACTTTTTTTTTTATATTTATACTTTGTTTGGTTTTTTTTTTTTTTTTTTTTTTTATATAAATATTTTTTTTATAAATATTTTTTAATATTTTGATTATACGTTTTTTCCTTGGCTAGAGCGATCCCTCGACTTGGTGGTTACCAAACTGAAGCGGCGACTCTAACCAGAGCACCACGGTGCCATTATTGTCTTCATAATTAATATGACATATTTATATTTTTTTATCAGTTTAAGATTTTTAATTCTTGATTTAAGAACTGCGCATTTTTAGTTTAATATTCTTAGTTTTATTAATTTGGTTTTAAAATGGTATTATTTTAAGAACAAAATATTTAAGATGAATGTTCTTGATTTTAGAAGTTGGTCTTTTTTTTCAGTGTACGAAAATCCCATTTATAGTTTAGTAAATAAAATACAAAATATTCTTAGCTTGTAACAAAAACTCCAAAATCTTCAGAATATTTATATGTGTTTGTTAAATTCAGAATTTATTAAAAAAACGTAATTTTAATTAAAACAAATTATTTTTTCAGAAGTATATTGAGGTTATCTAGCAATTAAAAAAATTGGTGAATTAATTTTTTTAATAGCCAGCTATTTAACTTAAAGAATTTCTTCAAATTTTTCAATTACCAACTAGCTAGTTAATAGCTAAATTGTCAGCACTAAATTGTATGCCTTACAAACTGCATTTAGATTTGACTTTTAACTTAAATATATGCAAAATGAATACCCTTTATTATAAATGAAATAGACATAGCACATAATATGATTAATAAATTGAATTATGAAATCGTCTTTTGAAATTAATCTGTCTCTGCGCGTTTCTCATGAGCTGATTAAATATGCAACGTGGTATCTGGCTAATCAGCATATTTAGCTATCCATATCTAATCTTTTGTCATTGTCTCGATATTTTTCAACATAGTTATCATATTTAAACCCGTCATATGAATCACATCTTAACCTTAACAACACTATGACCTTTTACTTGCAATCTACACTCTATGTTTATGGTCGGGTCTGATAATTCTGTTATTAACTGGAGGGAAGATCGATCGATAAATTGCACTTCGTACTACTTTTCACTGATAAATATGAAAACTATCGTTATCATTGGGAACAGTTTGTAGTACTAGGTATATATATTATAGAAAAGGGAAAGATTCAAGGGGAAGATATTTCAATTGAGATAGATAGAAATAAGGTGAGAAAGACGTAGAGATAAAATAATATCTATATCCAGATAGAAAAGGTGCAGATTCTAAAAAGAGAGAGAGAGAGAAAGGAGAAAGATTCAAGGGGAAGATATTTCAATTGAGATAGATAGAAATAAGGTGAGAAAGACGTAGAGATAAAATAATATCTATATCCAGATAGAAAAGGTGCAGATTCTAAAAAAGAGAGAGAGAGAGAAAGGATGTATAGAGAAAGACGCGGAAATTGAGACACAGAGAGAAAGTTAGAGAAAACGTTAGAGATTTAGACACACAAATAATGTCGAGATAAAGATATAGACAGGTATATGGGGAAAGAAATATAGGGAAAGAAATATTGAGAAAGTAAGGTGTAGATTCTACACTGCAGAGAGAGATTGTAAAAGGAAGTTTGAAGATGATGGATACAGGTATAGAGAGAGAGATAGAGAGATATATAGAGAGAGATAGAGATTTATAGAGAGAGATAGAGATTTATAGAGAGAGAGAGAGATATATATAGAGAGAGAGAGATAGAGATTTATAGAGAGAGAGAGAGATAGAGATTTATAGAGAGAGAGAGATAGAGATTTATAGAGAGAGAGAGATAGAGATTTATAAAAAGAGAGATATATATATAGAGAGAGAGAGATAGAGAGATAGAGAGATAGAGAGATATAGAGAGATATAGAGAGATTTAGAGATATATATAGAGATATATATAGAGATTTAGAGATATATATAGAGATTTAGAGAGATTTAAAGATATATATATAAAGATTTAGAGAGATTTAGAGATATATATATAGAGATTTAGAGATATATATAGAGATATAGAGATAGATAGAGAGAGATAGAGGGAGATATAGAGAGATAGAGATAGATAGAGATAGATAGAGATAGATAGAGATAAATAGAGATAGATAGAGATAGATAGAGAGAGATGTATCGATATGAAAATGAGGAGAAGATAGCGATAAAGAGAATATATAAATACGAATCTATATAAATGAGTTAGAAAGACTGTTGAAGAGAAATTAAGTTTAATAGAATTGGAGAAATTTTGGCTTACATTTTTTAATTTTAAAGATATATAGAGAGAGAGAGAAAACTACTAAATAAAAAGATAGAGTTAAAATTCGCTTAAAGGCGGGAGTTATTGGGGAAGTATTAAGGAAAAGGATTCAGAATTCAGATGATCAAGATGTTGACTTTGTTCGAAAAGTGAAAAATCAAACTAAAGGCAAGCAATTTGTTTTTATTTTTTTTTTGCACAAAGCTAATAAATTACAGAATTGGTTGCCTTTGTTGTTGCTGTCGCATTAATTGTTGTAGTTGTTGTTGCGTTTAAATTAAAAATTTTCGATTTGAACGCATGACGCAATTTGCGTGCGCCGTTGACGACAAATCGCAGCGATGACAGCGACGGCGACGTCAATTGACCTTGGTACACTTAACAACAACAATATTAACAACAACAACATTAACAGCAACAACAGCAGCAACAACAACGCTGACAACAAAGACAGTCAAATAGGCCTCTAAGCCAAGACAAATTAACAAAAAAAAAGAAATAGATAAATAAATAAAAATAAAAATTAAATATATTTGTTGCTAGGCAGCCCAATGAAGAGAGAGAGAGAGAGAAATAGAAATTGCATAACTTTATCCACCTGCTGCTGGCTAAAGTTTAAAGTTAAGTTAAGTTAAGTTAAGTTAGTTAAAGCAGCCCCTCCCCCATATTATTTGAGCATAAACTGTATTACACAAAAGCGTTTAAAAATTTGAAATACATGTGTATTATTGGGTCAGTGTGTCAGCAGGCAATAAAAATTAACACTTGAATGCAAAAACAGAAGAGAGACAGAGAGAGAGACAGAGAGAGGGAGAGCAATTGCCTCTTTTTGTATTTGTCTTGCAATGAAAATGATTAATTAACCCAGACCTTTAAAATACAAATCGAGCTTCAGAGTTGTTTCCTTTTTCTTGTTTTTTTCTTGTTATTTTCTTGTTATTTTCTTGTTATTTTCTTGTTATTTTCTTGTTATTTTCTTTTCTTTCTTTGCATATATTATAAATGCATATACACAAGTAGATATCAGAGCAAATAAAGTCAACAAGCGGGCAAAAATTAAACTTAAGAAAGAAAAACTTTCAATGGAATGCCCCTATAAATGTTATAGGGAATTCTTCAATTCCCCAAAGGCAACAGAATTCATAAATCGATTAGAAAACTTTAAAACTCACCAAGAATAGTACGTATACTAGTTGTAAGCTGAAGAAGAGAGTCTTCAACTGAAATTTATATACTGTGAATATACTCACTCTATGCATTTGCATTCTCTTAGTCTTCTCTCTTTTTTTTTCTTCTCCATCGTCTTGTCTTTTTTATATGCACCGATTTCGTATAGGTTAAAGTTTCAAGTTGGGTTCAGTTGGGTTAGTTAATTGCATATTCAAGTCTTCTCGCTTTCGCGCCATTGTTTTCTTAACAATTCTTCAGAGCATTTCTCTTTTTTAGTAGTAATGAATCTTCTTACTCTATTCTCCAACTAATATTCACTCTTCCCTTTTTACTTTACTCTCTACTTAATTCTCTATTCTCGTCCCTCACTTATCACTTTTCTCAATAATCTCTTATCTCCACTACACATTCTCCATTCTTTGCACTCTGCTTCCCACTCTACTCTCTCCAAAATACTCCATCCTTTCTCCTCTTTACTGTACTATCTCATTCTTAGCGCTACTCACCATTTTATTCTCCACTTTCACTCTACTCTTCCAACTCCACTTCGGTCTCCATTAAACTATTTACTTTTCTCTCCATTCAACTCTACACTGTAATATCCATCCTACTGACCCCTTTGCCATCCACCCTTCTCTCCACCCTACTTTTTATCCTACTCTCAACCCTACTCTCAACTCTACTATCCACTTTACTCTCCACTTTACTCTCCACTCTACTATCCACTTTACTCTTCACTCTACTCTCCACTCTACTATCCACTTTACTCTTCTCTCTACTCTCCACTCTACTCTCCACTCTACTGTTCACTATACTTTACGCTCTACTCTCCACTCTTTTCTTCACTCTACTATCCACTTTACTCTCCACTCTACTATCCACTTTACTCTTCACTCTACTCTCCACTCTACTATCCACTTTACTCTTCACTGTACTCTCCACTCTACTCTCCACTCTACTCTTCACTCTACTCTTCACTCTACTCTTCACTCTACTCTTCACTCTACTCTTCACTCTACTCTCTACTCTACTCTCCACTTTACTCTCCACTTTAATCTCCACTCCACTCTACTCTCCTCTCTACTCTCCACTTTACTCTCCACTCTACTCTCCACTCTACTCTACTTTCCACTCTACTCTCCGCCCTACTCTCCACTTTACTCTCCACTGTACTCTCAACCCTACTCTCCACTCTACTATCCACTTTACTCTCCACTCTACTATCCACTTTACTCTTCACTCTACTCTCCACTTTACTCTCCACTCCACTCTACTCTGCGCTCTACTCTCCTCTCCACTCTACTCTCCACTCTACTCTCCGCCCTACTCTGCACTTTACTCTTCACTCTCCACTCTACTCTCCAATCTACTCTTCACTCTACTCTCCACTCTAATCTCCACTCACTCTTCACTCTGCTCTCCAATCTACTCTCCACTCTACTCTCCACTTTACTCTCCACCCTACTCTCCACTCTACTCTATGTTCTTTTTGCAACTCCTCTATCTTTACTCTTCTGTTCACATCCTTCTCTCTTGTTCCTCTCTCATTCTCTTGATCGCTTTCTATCTCTTATCTGCACATTGTTTTGGATAGCAATTGCATCTGACGTAATTTCTACATTGTTGCCGCTGCTGCTACTGCGCAGCAACTGCGCTGCTGCCGTCGCTGCTTTTATCATAACACAAAGGCGACGCATTGAATCACGTACGACAACAAATCGTTGGGTTGGGCGTTGGGCGTTGGGTGGGTTGACGAGGGGCCGAACTATGGATCACATCCGGAGGCGCGGGGAAAAACAGGGCCTGGGAACTGGGTTCGGGAGGGGGGTCAATTGTCTGTGTAGTTGGAATGACTTTTGGTTCATAATATGTCATATTTTGCACAGTTTCTTCTATTAATTGTTGTGCTGTTAACTAGGAACTGAGCTAACAGCTTGCAGGTGTAGTTTAGAAAATATTTGTAATATTCTAAAATACCAGAAAAAAGAAAAATAAATAAATTAAGTCCACTTTATTTTACTGATTTTTATTGGCATTGCTCAATATCCTGTAATGTGTTAAGGAAACTATTAATTCTTTACAATTTGAACAACTTATTGCATTGTAACAGAAATGTTATTTAAATGTTGTTAGTTTATGTTAAATATTCAATCTGCTGATTTCTTTTTAACATATTGATATTGTTAATATTTTGCAAGCATAAAACAACATTTTTGTGATTTTATGGAGAACAATTTATCTAATCCTTCTGTTTTCAAACTATTAGAATACATAACATTTTAATAAGACAAAATTTTAATAAGATAAAATTTTCATGCCAATAGCATAATTATTAGTATTATAATTTGTAATTTCGGCTCCAATAAATATTATTTAAATATTAATTAATTTTTATGTATCCTGATTTTAAAATCGGACTAATACTTTATATACTTTATATACTAACAAAACATTTCATGTTATAATTTACAATTAAATAGCTATTAATGTTATTTAACATAATATATCATTTTTTTTACTGTTAACATGATTATTTATGTAATTTAACATAATAAATAATTTCTGTTACTGTTAACATGATAATTTATGTAATTTAACATAATGTATAATTTCTGTTATTGCTAACATGATTATAAAAGTAATTAAACATAATATATAAATAATTTATTGCTACATGATTACTGTTGCTGTTAACATGATTGTTAAAGTAATTTACAATTTCTGTTATTGTTAACATGATTATTTATGTAATTTAACATAATATATAATTTCTGTTACTGTTAACATGATTATTTATGTAATTTAACATAATGTATAATTTCTGTTACTGTTAACATGATTATTTATGTTATTTAACATAATAAATAAAATCTGTTACTGTTAACATGATTATATCAAAGTAATTTAACATAAAATACAATTTCTGTTACTGTTAACATGATTATATTAAAGTAATTTAACATAATATACAATTTCTGTTACTGTTAACATGATTATTAATCTCACACTCTCTTTCTCTCTGTCTGTTTTTGTGTTATAGGCTCAGCGACCTGAGAACACGGTGATGCAAGCGCTGGAATCGCTTAACGACTCGCAGGTTAATGATTTTCTCAGCGGCAAGACGCCATTAAATCTGAGCATGCGTCTCGGCGATCACATGATGCTCATCCAGTTGCAATTGAGCACGGTTAATCCAGCTGGTGGTGGCACTGCCTCCAGTTCAGCTGCCACAACAGCTGCCTTGCCACCTGCCACAAGCACAAATTGGACATCAAGTAGCAACAGCAACAGCAGCAGCAACTCCTGCAACAGCAGCTCATCAACGTCGGGTACTGTAATGGGCTGTGGTGCAAGTGGTGGCTCAAATGGTGGCTCATTGCACATGCGCACACGCTCCTCATCGAGTCAACGTTCATCGTCTGGCCGCATTGGCAATGGACATGTGCATAGTCATCAGCATCCAAGTTTGCAGCATAGTCACAGCCATCATCATCATCATCATCATCATCACCACAATGCGTCCGCTGTGGCAGCTGGCAGTGGTGGAGGAGTTGCCACCACCAACAACAGCAACAGCAACAACAACAACAACAACTCAACACGCAAACAACACGATGCCAATTCGAATTCAACTCGAAATAATCACAGTCACAGTCATGGGAATAGTCATGGAAGTGGAAGTGGTTCTGGAACTGGTTCTCATATACCAATCAACAGCTCCGATCTGAGCTTGAGCTCAATTCTCAGCAAACGCGACTATGAAAGTCTGCAGAATATTGTGAATAAATTTGCGTTGACGCCACGTGCTGTTGTTGCCGCTGCCCAAGCAGCAGCAGCCAGAGAAGCAGCAACAATCACAGCAACAACAAGCACAACAGCAACTGCTGCTGCTGCTGCATCATCTGCTGTTGTTGTGGCTTCATCTTCGTCGTCGTCGTCGTCTGCTGGCAAAACAATTCTCGAGCAATCGCCAATTAAATCGCTTTCGAATCTCGTCTCGAGTCCCATTAAAACCACGGCCATTAAGAATATGGGGCATATGGGGCATGCCACAAGTGGTGGCGCCAGCGCCGTTGCCTTGGCCTTGGCTGGCATAACAACCAGCAGCACTCAGCAACCAACAGCAGCAGCAGCAGCAACTGTTGCAAGTAACAACAGCAACAGCAGCAACACTTGCAACAGCAGCGGTTGTCAACAGGATCCAATTGCCGCCAAGCTTACCTCATGCCTCTGCACGCGTCTGTTGACGCCAACGGCAGCAGCATCACCTGCACCACTTGCCGCAAACACGGTGGCAACACTAAGCAGCAGCAACAGTAATCACAACAACAACAACAACAATGGCACACGTGCCTCAAATGCGTTGCACAAAACGGTGAATAATCCGATAACCGTGACACGATCGAAGCATCGCCACCACCACCATCATCATCATCATCATCATCATTATCATCATGCTGCTGCTCAAGCAGCCGCAGCAGCAGCAGCCGCCGCAGCAGCAGCAGCAGCGCACAAAACTCAAGAGGCAACAACAGCAGCAGCAGGAACTACAACAACAACAACAACAACAAGTGTTGCAACCACAACAAGCACTGAACTGATGGATGATGCAACCATCGCCGTATCCGATACACGCACCTTGGCGGAGGCATCTCGCAATTTGACCCAAACATTGCGAAAACTGTCCAAGGAGGTTTTCACCAATAAAATTGATTTGTCCGGCGGCGGCAGCGTTGGCCTTGGCACCACCAATGGCGCCTGTGGCGGTGTTGCTGGCGGCTCAACTGGTGGCTCAAGCGGTGCCTGTGGAAGTTCAGGCGTTGGCGGCGATGAGACGCCACGAAAGAGCGGCTCGGGAGCTGTCATTGAATCGATGAAGAATCATGGCAAGGGCATCTATTCGGGCACATTCTCTGGCACCTTGAATCCGGCGTTGCAGGATCGCTTTGGTCGTCCCAAGCGTGACATTTCCACGGTCATTCACATACTCAACGATCTGTTGAGTGCCACGCCCCAATATAGTCGTGGGGCACGCATTAGCTTTGAGGCACCAGGTGCTTCCTCCAGCAGCAGCAGCAGCTCCTCCTCCAACTCATCATCTTCCTCCTCATCCTCGTCGTCATCGTCGTCGTCGTTATCGTTATCTTCGGGCAGCGGCAGAAATGGCATTGCTGCAATTACAGCTGCCTCATCATCCGCAGCATCAGCTGGTGGCATGCATCATGGTGCACGCAGCAACAAACTGGTAAGTCTTTATTTTTATTTTGATGCCACTTGAAAATCAACTTGGGATTTAGGCTGTCAATACGTATAGCTGACAAATATGTGATTCAATAGATTCAAAAAGAACTAGAGATGGGCACGGGCCTTTTCGGGCTTCGTGTCCCGCGGGCCTCTTCAAAAAATCCACGGGCTTCGTACCTGAAAATCACAATCGGGCTTTTTTTTCGTTCCGAAGTCTGGTAGATCCGAAAACTCACAACATTTTTCTGTATGATGCACAGTTAATATCAAAGAGATGCGTATCTTTTATCGATACGTATCGATATGTTTAAAAGTGACGCTCTAAAATTCATATTTTCTTTGATTTAATTAAAAAAATAAAGGAAAACGTAAAAATCATTGGCTTCAAAAATTGCTGTCAAAAAAGGACCCGTGCCCATCTCTAAAAAGAACCGAACAAGATTTTCAGTTTGATAAATAACTGGGTTCGAATCCCACACTGCCACGTTAAAATCTGTAATATACATAAATTTGTAATATAATTTTACTCATAATTTGAACTTACATCATGTAAAATTTGGCATCAATGGAAAGGTTATTTTAATTCCGATTGAATAATACAAAGCTTTCCTTAACCCATTAAGTACCTATTGCCAATTTCAAAATTTTGTAATGGTCTACTTTTTGGACTTTTTTCTTCGGGTTTAAACACAAAATTTTTGTGATGCAAAAAGTTTCTGCAAACAATTCTAATCAAAGTTCACAAATAACAGTTGACCTTTTTTTGTTGTCCGAAAATAACTCTTATTTACAGACACTTTGAGCTAAGAGTCCGAGATAAACCGTTCACATCGTTTCTGAAGTAAATCGGTCAATGAACAACCGTTTTTTTTTCTCTTTAGACTTGCTTTTTCAATTATGTGCGGTTACAAATCTTTTTTGGAATTGTCAAAAAGCCCATTAAAGACCGTTTGCGCTGAGCATTTCATTTTTTTGCTCATCTACTGACTCTCAATGTGCGACCGTTCGTGGGAATCGCTTGCTAAAAGTTCTTATTGAAAGAGCGTAACACGAATGGCTCAGCTGATAACACTCAACACTCAACCGAAAACAAAAACGAAGAGACGCGAAGTGTTCTGTTCAGAGAGAGAGCGAGGGTGCAAGTTTTTTGTCGGTTATGTTCGCGCACAAACCGCAAGGGGAAAAACCGATCAACTGTTATTTGCGAGCTCTGATTCTAATAGTGACTGCAAACAATTTGTTTTTACAAAAATCTCTTCTCTTATATTTCTTATGATTTCTCTAGTGCAACTTTAATCCTCTCTTTTTTACACTCACCAATTTCTTGTGCTCACTCTCTTTTTTTCTGCTTCTCTCTTGCAGTACTCGACGAAGCATCACAACTGTGCCAAGTGCAACAGTCGCGCCCAACAACAACAACAGCAGCAGCAACAACAGCAGCAACAACAGCAGCAACAACAACAGCAACAGGCAGCTGCAACATTGTCAGCTGGAAGTTGCGCGTATGGGGAATGCAATGGTCATTATATGGGCAAGGGGGCAACATCCGGCACATCCTCATGCTCAAGTGCAAGTGCAAGTGCAACGAAGTCAGTGCTCGGCTGTTGCACAGATGCTGCTGCTGCTGCTGGTGTTGGTGTTGCAAGTGGCAGCAACGGTTGCATGTGTCGCGGCGAGAAGGAGAAGGAGCACATGTGCCAAAAGTGCGTTGTGGAGATGGCAAATCTGAAGACAAAATCAAAGCTCGATCAGCTGCGTCTCGTCATGCAACAGCGCAAGCAGAAGCGTGAGGCACGCAAGCTGCGCAGCTCCCCATATGCTGCCACAAATGCTGCTGGCGGCATTGCCACAGCTGCCACAGCAACGAGCGAAGCGGTTGCTGCCGTTGAAGCGACGCCACAATACAGCGCGGTCAGCGCCTTGGTTGCCACGCCCCTGAAGACAGTTGCCACAAGCAGCGGCAACAACAGCAGCAGCAACAACAGCAGCAGCAACAGCAGCAGCAGCAACAACAGCAGCAGCAACACTTCAACAACAACAACTGCAACAGCAGCAGCTGCAACAACTGCACCACCCAGCGAGGTGTCGCCCAACCACATTGTCGAGGAGGTGGACACGGCCGCTTAAGTTGCAACACTGTGCAACACTGCAACACTGTGCAACACTGCAACCTTTTTCGATAGCATTTACTAGTTAACAACAACAACCACAACAACAACCACAAGAACAACCACAACAACAACAACTACAATTAGTGTTTAATTCTTTCTGTTTGAAACTTATTTGTAAACCATTATTATTTTAATTTTTTTTTTTGTCTAACTTGAAAATATTTTCATAAATTGCTTGAAAGCTTCCATTGAACATGCAACACACACACACATTTGCAACTGCCACGCCCCCAACTTCCCTACGCCTCGGAATTGTTTGAAACAACAGAGACAAAGAGAGAGAGAGAAAGAGAGAGAGAGATAGAGAAAGAGTCGTTGAGCTGTTAAATTAATTTTAAGCTAATTAACAACATCATTACGAACAACATAATTAACACCCCTCCCCCGCCCCCTCTCTAAACACCCTGTGGCAGGTGCAATTTGTAATACATAATTTAGTGAAATTGATATTTGTGTGGCACAACAACAACAACAACAAAAACAACAACAAAAACAACACGAGGCAGAGCCACCTGATGAACTTGATGATGATAATGAATGAATAATATAATAATTAATATATATAATTAAATAAACAAATTGTAATTGTTAACTTAAGTTGAACAAAATTTAATACAAAATTCTTGTTCAAAAAAACGGAACAAACTTCTATATTTTTTTTTCGTGTGTGTAATTTTTGATGTAAGCCAAAAAAAAAGCGGCGCCAATTTTTGGTATCGCTAATAACTGAAAATGGAAAAACTAGATACACATACATATATGATAAACGAAAAGGAAATTAGAAAAGTAGTTATTAATTTTAGACACAAACCCAAACACACATACACACACACACACACACACGCACACTTGCGTAAGGTGTTGAAAATCAAATTAAATTGAATTGAATTGCAACTTTAGCAGCTTTATGTTATGTTAACTTTTTAACAGCGCGTCTAACAGTGCGCTGTTAACCTAATTTGCCTTAATAGAAAATCGTCTCTTATTTGTTTGCGTAACGTTTTTGTCATTACTACTACTATTATTATTATTATTATTATTATTCTAATTACTATTATTATTATTAATATTATTATCATAATTATAATTATAAATGTAAACATCATCACCAACATTGTGTTTCTTTATTAATACTATTATAATTATTATTTTTAGCTTTTGATATTTTTCCCCCTCTTTTTTTTATCAAGCTGACATTAGGCTGAAATAAACACTATTAAATTAATTGTAAGATTATATGCTTCAAAATTCGTATGAATAAATATAAACGATTGAATTACACATTTTTTTTTTCTCTGTGTGTTCCAAAAAACAAAAAACATTGCAAACAAATTTAATATTAATATACATATACAAATATTTGTAATAACACAAACTAAAAAAAAACAAAAACAAAATGCAATTAGTTGTTTAGTTAAAAGTTAATTTTTTATTTGTATTATTATTATGATTATAATTAATTAATGAATTGAGTTGATTTTAAATTGCTAATGAAGAATATGATTACAATTATCACCGATTTGATTTCAATAAATACTTATTTAGTTAATGGTTTAGTTCAACAGTTGCCTTTTATTTGCATTTTTATTTCTGTTAAGATACTGTTAACGCAATGTTAACCAATTGCTCTCATGCTCTGTGCAATATATATAGAAAACAAAACAAAAAATGAAACATACAACAACTTAAGAAATGATATGAAATGGTATTTGTAATGAAATACGTCGTGTTCTTATCGATTTCGAATTGACTTTGTTGGTAATTATGTGCCAATTGCAAATATTTAGAATTGTAAAATACACACACACACACACACACACACACATACACACAAGCATTAACTCGACCAAATATTAAATTTGCGACTATGGCAGCTAAGAATAATCCTCCTCAAGAGGTACGTCTATATACTTAGTATGATCTATGGTCCTAGATATACTCGTATATTATATTATTAGATATTAAGTCAAAATCATGTGCAATTTATTGAAAGTTATTCTTTGTTTTTTTTTTTTTTTAATAGAAATCGAAAAGATAATGTTAAAAAATACAATTAAATTAAGTGTAATCGATAAATGGAAATCGATAATACGCTTAGCAGACAGACAGGCGTGTTCGATAAACGATAATTAGAGATGTGCTAAAGTTTGGATTGAATTATTTAAAGTATTGGCTCATAATAGTTACATATGATGGGGCGGATGAAGATGATTAATTGGTAATGGTAAATGGTAATTGGATTGGCGTTTTGTTTCCTCAATTGGGCGGTTTGTTTCAAGAGGCAGCAAGGACTCGGTTGGATAATTTCTCAGCATATCTGCGTGAATTTCTAACAAAGTACAAAAACAAACGATGAGATTTATATTATTATACTTACGTACATACAAATATATACATACATACATACATACATACTTACTACTATATAGTTCAAATATTTACACACCAAAATTTCTCAATTTTTGCAACAAACAAACAAACAAACAAAAAGAAAGAATAAGATAAAATTCCAAACATATGCGCAACATTTGCTGAAATCAAACAAATTTAAATTTATAAAAAAAAATAACAAAAACAAAAAATGTATCGAAATTAAATTATATTTAATTAAATTAAATTTTTTGCATTTATTTTTAATAGTTGAAATTTATTAAAGCCCAAACAATTTAAGGAGAAAACATGAAAACGAAACAAGAAACAAAAAACGAAAGCATATTTTTTGAATTGAGGTATTTTTGAGTATTTTCGTTGAAATCGAAGTAAAGATTGGTCAAACTTATGTATACAAATTAAACAAAATTGACAAACACTAAATTATTAGCTAAATTATTAGAAGCCCTTGAACAAGCAACTTGGCCAAGCTAAACAAAAAATTTAAAATATACATAAACATATAATATAAACAATTTTTAAAGATGCCTGTTCCGAATAACACTTTCGAATAAAATCCACAAAAAATGGTATTTAGCGTAACCTTTTGAAATGATCTTGATTCTAGAATCCACATACATACATTTATTCATGCAATTGATTCGAAAGTGGAATTCAGAACAGGCGCAAATAATAAATCTTTCTTTTCCAGTTTACCCACAAAATTTGCAAATTGTAAAAATATATGGAAAATAAATATGCATATTAAAATAATAATAATAGTTTTAAGTGGGTTCCACAATGATTGGGAACTTAGCAAAATTTTATGAGGCAAAACTTGATATAAATAGATGGAAAAAGAAATGCATGCTCTATACATACATACATACATACACATACATATATTCTGAGTAATGGAAAAAATTATGATATACGTTTATATGTATATACATACATACATTTATATATGTATATCTATATTGTATTCTAAACTGACAATGAAACGCATTCAAATCTATTAGCGACAATTGCAGCGATTGATGATGCTGATAATGGCAGAAGGAGAAATATTTATATTACAAATAAATATTGTTAATTCTAAGTATATTTATGTAAGAACCGAGATACAACCTTATATAACAGATACGTGTTCGATGCTTTTTCAAATACTAATGAAATACATTTCAAAATGCATCCACTTAACACTTTTGTCAAAATAAACAGCTACCAACTGGCGTATTCCAAATTCCACACTTAACTCATTTTCACGATCAAGGCAAATATGAAGGAGAACACATATATTACATATTTATTTCGATTTATTTAGTTTTTGATTTCACTAAATTCAATTTTTAGATTTTGACTGCGTTCAAAAGTATGCGGAAATTAAATGAATCTTGAAAATATTGATTTGGATGTGTGGAATACAGATCAGAGCCTAAAGAAGTCCATAATTTCAAAAAACACACACATATACAAGTACATATATACATATACATACATATAGAACTCAATTAGCTGCATAATTTTATGAATATTCAATAAAATGAAAATAAATGTTTTTGGACGTAAGCCAAAAAATACAAGAAAAATGCTAAAACGCATTGAATTTTGATTGTTGTGTGTACAAAAAAAAACCAAATAATAAATAATTGTCGAAACGAAAGAATATCCATTGATTGCATGTAAAAACTAAAATGGCATCAACAAAATGAAATGAAAGCAAATAAACCAAAATAAACAAACAATGCAAGTAAAAGTATTCATCAATAAATATTAATTCAAAACACAAAATTTCTGCGTCTTATTTTGGGAGATGAATTTAATGGCCATCCTAAAAGTATGCTACACTTAAATATCATTCAGTTTGACCAGCGAGTGAATGACAGGAAAATATCATTTGCACCGTCAGAAATACCAGGCGAACAGAATCAGCAGCAAGCAGACAACAAAGTTTCGCTGCACTGCTTGTTGACATGTGTATGTGTGTGTGTTTGAGCACACAGGAGAGAAGAGAGCGGCACTGGAAGCTGTGATCCGCTCAGAGCGCTAAGCTTTGATTGGAAAGAGCTTGCATGTATGAAAGAGAGCCACTAGACTTTTTCTATTGCTTGCTACCTACTGCAATTTATGTTCGCCTGGTAGATTTCGGTGTATTTTATGATTTTGCAGCCGCAGCTCGCCATGGGCATAAAAAGGCGTGGACTATGTGGGCGTGGCAATAATAAGATTTAGTTTGGCCAGCGACTGAATAAGACAGGAAAATATAATTTGCACCGTCAGAAATACCAGGCGAACAGAATCAGCAGCAAGCAACAATATAATTTATTAATTTAATGGCCATCCTAAAAGTATGCTACACTTTAAAAACATTTAATTTGGTCAGCGACTGAATGACAGGAAAATATCATTTGCACAATCAGAAATACCAGGCGAACAGAATCAGCAGCAAGCAGACAACAAAGTTTCGCTGCACTGCTTGTTAACATGTGTACATATGTGTGTGTGTGAGCACACAGGGGAGAGAGAGAGCGGCACTGGAAGCTGTGATCCGCTCAGAGCTCTAAGCTTTAAATGGAAAGAGTTTGCATGTATGAAAGAGAGCCAATGGAAGCTCAGAGCATACGCTGTGTGTGTGTGTGGATGTGTGCATTTAACTTTTTTTGTTGCTTGCTACCTACTGCAGTTTCTGTTCGCCTGGTAGATTTCGGTGTATTTTTTGATTTTGCAGCTGCAGCTCGCCGTGGGCATAAAAAGGCGTGGACTGTGTGGGCGTGGCAATAATATGTTTTAGTTTGGCCTGCGACTGAATATGACAGGAAAATATAATTTGCACCGTCAGAAATACCAGGCGAACAGAATCAGCAGCAAGCAACAATATTAATGATTAATTTAATAGCCATCCTGAAAGTATGCTACACTTTAAAAACATTCAATTTGACTACAGAGTGAATAACACAGTCATCCTAAAAGTATGCTACATTTTCAAAATATTTATGTGTCGTCTTTTTCTATTGCTACCTACTGTAATTTCTGTTCGCCTGGTCGATTCCGGCGTATTTTTTATTTTTCTGTCGCAGCTCGGCATGGGCATAAAAAGAGGCGGACTATTGGGCGTGGCAAAGTGAAGCGCATTTATCAAATTTAACCCACTACGTTTTTTTCGTGTTTTCAAATTTTTGATTTATTGAAAATGAGCATTTGTGGCTAATAAAAATATTGTCATTAAATAACTTAATAAATAATAAATTAATAAAATAAATAAATAATTAGGGAAAAGGAACTTTCCTTAAAATATCATGAGTGGGCGGGAGAATGAAGGATTTTTCGCGCTTAGAGTTGGCAGGACTATCGATTGGGCAGTCAAGGATTCAGGATTTAAATTGTCTCCATATTTTTGCAAGGGGCTAAATAACAAATAAGTTTCATTAATCAGATTTTCACGGATTTTCCTTCCTTGCTGTGGCATTTTTCCCACTAACTGCAAAGAAACATCCAACGAAAAGGAAAAGACTTTTATTTGTTTGTTTTTCTTCTGTTTATTATGCTCAATTTTTGGTTTGACTTTGTGTATATATTTTTGTTACGCATGCGATTATATATTTCCATTTTGTTTTTTTTTTTTGTTATTCCTTCATTTATATATTTGGTTGCTTTAATTAGTTTCTTGTTTTGTTTTGGTTTAATTCGCCTTTACAAATAATCATCGCTTTGTTTTTCTTACATCATTTCTATGCAATTTATTTAATAAATATTTGTTGTTTTCTTTTGTTTCTTTTTTTTATATACTCATTAATTTTATGCATACATATCCATATACATATTCATATATGTATAAACAATTTACACAAAAAAAAAAAAAAAAAAATTAAACAATTATATTCTTACATATTTTCGTTCTTTTTTTTTCGGTTTTGTAATTTACTTTATTTTTATGTACGTTTTATGCTTTTCATTTCTGCATTTTTATTTAGTTTTTGCTTGGCTTTTCGTGCTGATCCAAAGTTAGTGCTAAGGGGCCCATTGCTGGATGTGCCATGGGCGGCTGAAGCTGTATATTATTTATTATTATGTTTTATTTTATTATTATTATTATTACTTTGTATTAATTTTTGGTGGGCGTGGGCGTGGCCAGTGGCGCCCCCGTCTACCGGATCAAAGCCACACAGAAAACGATGCAAATGCAATTGTTTGTTTTGTGTTTAAGTCAGTGTTGTTCAAAGTTGGGCTGTTGAATGCATTTTCCTATCACATGTGATAAGATAAGATAAGATATTCTCCAGTCTTATTTTGTACAACACTGGTTAAAGTACATGAATTTGTTTTGTTATATTAAGCACATTGTTGTTGTTGTTCTTTTCTTATGTTGTCAAGCGAGTATTTTACATAGAAATGCAATAATAGCATGTGTGTGTGTGTGTGTGTTTGTGTGTAGATTATATGCATATATGTATGTATGTATGTATGACATTATTAGTACATATTTAAATATAGTATGTATGTATTTATGCATGTTATGTTATAGTTATACATATTTAGTTAGCATTTATTATAGTATAGATATACATATATGTATGTATATATATATATATTATATATATAGAAATGTTAGCATTTGCATTGCTTTCACATTTCTCTCTAACTTTCTCTATTTCATTCTCTTACTTTCTTTCTATTTCTTTCTATCAACGTGTTTAACGAGTAGTAGCACAATTTTTGGACGAAGATGGTTCTTGAAATCGAAGCGTCTAAATGTCTATATAGGTGTGAGTTTTACATATATGTATCTGTTTATGTATGAGTGTGTATCTGTGTGTATTAGTGTGTGTTTTGTTTTGTTGTGTTGTTAGCTTATTTAACCAAGTCAAAAGCAGCCGAAATAACTGAAGCAGAATTCTTTGGATAATTGGTTAATACTTAAGCGCTGCTTACAAATTTACATAGTACATACAAACAAATACTTAGCATTAAGGTTACAGCAATACATACATATGCCATATACACACACACACACACATATGTATATGTCTGTGTATATGTATGTATATAGAGTTAAACATATGTATGTCTTTTATTTCTATAAGATAAAGCTGACGAACTTTACAATCGATTTAATATAGTATATATAAATATATGCATGTATCTATAAATCCGAAACTCTCTCGATATACGTATGTATGTATGCATATATGTATGTGTACATATATGATAAGCATATACATACATACATATATGTACATATATATATATATATATATATATGTATATTTAAACAAAAGCAATGCCTTGACTGACTTTCTGACGGGGACTTTTAGTTTTTTCTCTCTTCTTGTGCATGTTACTTCTTTACATATATATATATATTATTGTATATATATATATATATATTGTATATATATAGGCATATATGGTATATTTATATATGGGATGGATTAGGAGGCATTGCAATTGTAACTATCTTTAGTATTCTCTAGGTTTCTCTCAGTGTGTGTTTTATTTTTATGTTCTCTCTCTCTCTCTCTCTCTCTCTCTCGACGCGCTCTTCAACTAAGCTAAGGACGTTTTCGCGAAAAGGTCATCGTGATAGATATCTGGATACACATACATATACTTATATACATATACATATATATATATCTATACATATAGTTATATGTATGTTTGCATGTCTGTATTTTATGTATATTTACCCGATCCGAACCCAGGCAATCGCCTCTGCCCTCTCTCTCTCTCTCTTTCTCTCTCTGTCTCTTTGCACTGTTATTTATCTATTAGTTTTCTAAGCTTTTTGCAAAAAGGCGTGCAAATTTTCCGCTTCTTTCACTTCCTTTTTTTCTACTTCTTCTTTCTCTTTTTATATATCTGTTTTTTTTTTTTTTTTTTTTTTTTGGATATTTCTCCTTAATTTCGTATTTTTGTATATATTTTTTTTGGTTTCAGTTACGTTTATCTTTGGAACAAAAGGTTTACGCTTTTTATTTGTCGTAGGCTTCCACAATCGTATTCTTCTGATTCTTCCCAATTCTTCTCATTGCTATAGTCTAGTAAAAAAAAAGAAGAGAATACAACGCAATCGATAGCGAAATTATATAACGTTGTCTATGTATGTATATAAGTACCTATGTATGTATGTATGTATATATAGAAGTATATCGGCGT
The DNA here is from genome assembly GCA_035042165.1 of Drosophila kuntzei. Lineage (NCBI taxonomy): Eukaryota > Metazoa > Arthropoda > Insecta > Diptera > Drosophilidae > Drosophila > Drosophila kuntzei. The sequence continues at coordinate 537,421 of JAWNLU010001467.1, forward strand.
TATATCAACCTAAAGCTATACACATACACATATAATATATCGATATATATATATATATATATATATATATACTATATCATTACATTTAAACTTTCTTCTTCTTCGTTTTGAGTGTTAGTTAACAATAATGCTGACTAAATTGCACGCGCTCTTTCTCATGTTCTCCTCTCTCTCTCTTTCGCTCTCTTTCGCTTTCTATCGATTAATAGTTTAACCTATCGATAGTTATCGTTTATATATATATGGGATTCTCCTGGCCGGTTAACAAGCGAAACATTGATGTGGGCATCGTTTTCATCAGTATCTGTAAATATGTACAATGTGAATATTATAATGAATACTTGCTACATTCACGAGTGCATTCAAACGTACCTCGCCCACTGACGTGGCCAGCAAATTGACGATCTTCTCGTGTGGCACAGCCACCACACTCTGGTTGTTGATCTCAATGATGCGGTGACCCACCCGAACACCACCGCGTTCCGCAATCCCACCACGCAACAGACTGCAAATCTGTGAATCGATTTCAAAAATATATATGTTTAGATCTACATATATTATATTTATTCAAACACTTAGCACTAAAAATTTTAATCATCAATTAAATTAGATACAGAATATAACAAAAATAAATCAATTTGAATGTAGAATCAATTAAGATGGCAAACCATGATATAAATGTCATTCCGCTTGAAGATCTGTTCAGTTTTGGCAAAATTATGGAAATTTGAACTTGGTGAAATTAAGATCTAACAATTATTCAAGTCAAAATTGTTGTTCAATTTGGGATTAAAACCGAAACGATAATCGGTTTCAGTTACGGTTTCGGTTATGATCGAATTAAGTTTTTCGGTTATCGGTTATGCAAAATCTTGGAGTATCGGTTTCGTAACGGTTATCGGTATTTTGTAAGTTTCGGTTTAAAAATACCGGTATGGTTTAAGGTTTTCGGTTGACCAAAATAAAAAGCGTTTTTCATTGATTTACATGAAAAAAGACTTAATGCTCTTATTAGCCTGGAAAATAATGTTATCTGGTTACTGGAATGGTCCAGCGTAATGTTGATTTTATTATAATTTGACCTCATAAATTTTGTTAATTTGGTTTGAACATTTCGATTATTTATTATTTTACTGATTTTTTATAACTTCGAACTGCCATAACTTTGTCAAAACTTGACCAATTTCCATGCGCAATGTAAATTTGAGCAAAATTTTACCTCTAAATTCGTTCTGCATTTACATTTTGTGCGTTTTTGAAAATTTTTGAAAATCGAATTTTTTGAAAATTTACCCCTTATCATTTTTCGAAATTTTCGAATAATTTAAAATTTTCAAAATGAACAAAATTTAAATGCAGAATAAATTTAGAGGTATAATAATGCTCAAATTTACATTGGGCATGAAAATTGATTGACTTTTGACAAAGTTATGGCAGTTCGAAGTTATCAAAGTTGCTCAGTAGCTGCGACGGCCAGAACCGAAAATAACCCTTATAAATGAATCGGTTACTAAACGGTTATTTCGGCTTAAAGAGTTTCGGTTTATGGGTTTCGGTACTGCGGAAAAAATTATTTTCGGTTACGGTTTCAGTTACGGTTACAATTTCAATTGGTTTTCACCGGTTAAAGGTTACGGTTTCGGTTAAGGTTTTAATCCCTGCTTAAAAGAAAACTAAAGGTCTCCGAATCAAGTTTAAATTGTTGAATTACTTATATTTTACCAATGAAGTTGATGAAAAGTAGGGAATTCGTTTTTTTTTGGTTCGTTGAAAATAATTTATTTCAGTTACGGTTGCGGTTCTGTTACTAAAAATGAAACGGTTAGTTTCGGTAGTATTCCTGCATTTAATTATAAATTATTGTGGTAAGTCCGTTTCAAGTTCTAAGTATAAATTGAGATGAAGAGTGAGGAATAATATTGAAATAAATAAATGAAATTAAATGAAGAATAGTATAAGATTGCTAATGGAATTTATTTTGGAATTAATATATGTAGTGATCGCACTTACCACGCCATTTTGTACGCTGAAACCGAGCTGATATTTGGTCTCGGGTCGCTTGATCTTGACCTCGACGACGGGGGCACAGGGGACAACGGTGAACTTGACAACGGTTTGGTTCTTCGTATTCTTGATGTACGTCTGGCAGGTGGAGAGTGGTAATCCGACCAGACTCAGTCCATTGATGGCGATCAGTTGATCACCGATATTCAATTGACCACAACGGGCTGCCGCCCCGGAGCTCATGAGATTGGCAATGACAACGGTGGGCAGCATGGATCCCCAACCGCTTTCAACGATAACCACACCGAGTATTTCGCCCTTTGCCTTGGGTACAACGACCTCCTTTTGGAGTTCCTTTTTGGCAAAGATCTCGAGCTCATCGCCAAAGATCTCCTGGCTATTGAGGACCTCCTGATAGTCCATCTCCTTGACAAAACGATGATCCTCAATGCCATTCGCCTTGAGGAACTCCATGTAGGCCACCTGAAAGGCCTGGCCAATCGATTGGGCTATAAACTGTGCCTCATCGCTCTCAAACACATGACAGATCATTTTTGGGGTGCGATTCGGTTTTGGGGCATCATCGATATCCTGTGGCACGAATCGACGACGGGCCATCAGCACGACAAGATCCCCGATATCAGCTATATAGGATATGGTGCGCAGCGCGTGATCCATCATTATCTCTTTCAAATCCGTATTCAGCACCATTATCTTCTCCGTCGATATGAACAGATCCACCTCTGTACTCGGCTGTACATCGCCATCGGGTGCCTGCAAAATATATTAGTTATCACTAAATATATATGTATATATATACATATTTATATCTCCCATATGTACTAGAATATATAAAATATCTATCAGATTGTCCAATATCATTTTCATGTTCATTTTCATTCTTTTCGGATTCGATTATTACTTACCAGCGCCTATCGAATGCCAATTTTGTATATCGATTGTGGTGTATGTTTGTTTATTGCATGGCGATACGTGGATTCGATTGCGTTCGTTACGGTTACGGAATACGGTTACGTTTACGGTTACGTTTACGTTTACGGAATACGGAATACGATTACGAATACGGCAAATCATGGCAACAAATTGATGCATGTAGAAATAAATAAAAAATACATACGATTATAATCAAACGTTTTATGAGTTTCATTCAATTTCTGTGTTGCTTGCTACACATGAGAAATTGAAAGGATCTTTCAACTCAAATGTTGAACAGCGATTTTTTTGTTGTTTTTAAATAGCTTAAGAATTTCGTTAATTTTGGGAATTGAAAGTGTGCAAGAGGCGGGATGTATGGATTGTAGTTGAAAGCGAGTTGAAAGTGGACTTTCAATCAATTGTAAAAATATTGAATAAACAATTAATCGGCGATTGAAACAATCAAGTCAATTCAATTGTGTGTTCAAAATATTGAATTTTAAACCTAATTCAAATTCGTTAAATACTGTCAATTGAACTGATGATTGATTGAGCGTTGAACAATCATTGAACGGACATTGAAATAGACGATTCAATTATTTGAATGGGGAATTAAATCAATGTTGTAAGTGTCTTCATTCATTCGAATATCGTAAATTGAATTGAAACGGAAAATTCACTTGAAATTTATTTTAAGAACATTTGATAATCTCTTCAATTAATGCATAGAATGAATTGAGGACATATTGATTGAACAATATTTATTTAATCATAGTTGAAAAATGTGCAAAATTGTGACTTTAGAAATGTGTGTTAATCAGCTTAAAATTAAATTTATAATTATAGTTTAGGGCTGCATAAATAATTGAAGCTGCCGACAAATTGTTTTAGCCGACTAAAAATGGATTTGCGGGATTACAACTACAAATTAATTGATTGAATGTTGAAGCTAGATGGTTGAAGGTTATGGTTAAAGCAAAGGCAAAGGGATAGGAATAGGAACAGGAATAGGGAAAGGGAATTGGGCAACAACTTCACCTTGATCCGCGATACGGCTTCCTCGGCCTGCATCATTCGTGTCGATTTTGTGGGTTGACCCTCGCAGACCAGCTGCGTGGATCCCAAGTATTTGGCCCGGAATAGAACACCCTCGATGAGCACTGCACCGCCTATTTGTTGTTGTTGTTGTTGACGATTATGATTAAGTTGATAAAGAGAAAATCGATTAGTAAGTAAACTAGAGTTATGAATTATTTGTGAGTGTATTCGTTTATTTTTGGCGGCACATGTATAAATTATTGTGTTGTCGTTGTTGTTACAAGTTCAAGGTGTACCGCACATGGTAGTCAACAAGGGTAGTCCCCAAAGTACGGGTACTGATCGAAAAAGAAGGTGTCCTATTAAGAATTTTGACTCAAATAAAAAAAATCATCTTGATTGCAAAACAACATATTTATAAATTATCTTTGAATATTCACCTAAAGTTGTCTTATTATTAAAATAAAATATTTTAGACGAATATTCTTGATTTTAGAAACATGTCTTTTTTAATCAATCCATTTACATATGTATTTATTTGGATACAATACGAAATTGAGTCTTGGGTTCATCACTTTGATTCTACAGTTGAACTTCAACTTTTTATTTTATTTATTTATTCACGACTAAGAACAGTCAGCAAAAGAAAATTAAGTGTTAAAAAAGTTAAAATAAAAATGTATAATTGATCCAACATTTGTTGCAAGGATTGGGAAAAACCCAAAATACCCAATTAGATCAATATGAAAATATAAAAAAATTAAAAAAAATCAAAACACGATAGATATCTGATCCGAAGGGCGGGATACTACGAATAAAATTAAGTACAATATAATTTGTTGTATCTTCTGGAACTACCCTCGACCAGATTCATGACACAATAATATGATGAAGAATTCCATTATTTGAGTAATTTGTACACCTTGAACGAGTGTGTGTGCGTTTGTGTGTGTGTGTGTGTGTGTTGTTAGTTGTGTGTATTATTGTTACTGTTAGTTGTTGTAACTTAGTTGGTACTACATATTGGAATTGTATCTTACAAAGTATTTGTACACACACACAGACACAGTAAAATGAACGAACGAACGAACGGAGAAACGGAGGAACGAACGAACGAACGAACGAACGATGCATGCAATAAACGTAAATTTTGGCAATAAAATATGCGAAAGAATATAGAAAAAATATATATAAATATATTGATAAAGATATATACGATTAGCAAATTTCTTTTCACGATTATTATTAACAAATACCCTGCAAATTACATAAATAATGGATCAAATTATTTGAAATATCCTTGCAGAATACGTGTAATAAAACTAACTTGATATACATATATTAAGTATACGTATCCGTAGCTGTTTCTATCTATGTGATCTCTGCTTTTAATGGAGCTTCTTTGATAATAATTTGAACCAGTTGCTATTTGTTGTACATAGCACATATATAGATATATATCAGCTTAATCGGACGACTATATCTTATAGTGGAGTGGCTCAAAATAAGAAACTTTTATTTATTTATTATCCACTATATACAATATAAATTGAATTTATTAAAAATCGGATTGCTATATATATATTATATCTGCCATGATTCTATTCTTGTTTTTATTTAAAAAAATACTTATTTTGTTCTTTAATGGTTCAAAAAAAGATATAATTATTTATTTTTTATCCACTGTATATATATATTGAAATTAATATTCACTATATATATAAAATTAATTTATGTAAAATTGGATTACTATACATATTATATCTGCCATGATTCTATGCGTGTTTTCATCTAAAAAAAATACTTATTTTGTTCTTTTATGGTTCAAAAAGTGATTTTTTTATATCGAGAACTTTGTGGTTATTTAGGATAACTTAATAAAATTCAAAGGTGCTATTAAATATTATAAACATCGGATTAATTTGTCTTATATAGAAGAAGTAATTTCAGTGACTGCACGGATATTTCCTACTCGGCAAAAACCGAGTTGAATTGTTCTCTCCTGCTGTTGCCTGTTTGCCCAAAAAGTAGGCAATTTTTTTTTGTAAATATTTTTTTAAACAGAATTTCCCAGGAGAAATTCTTGAACTGCAGCGGCAACAGCAAGAGGGAGTAACAACAATTTACAATATATACATATATATAATATATACGATATACGTGACACAGTTATATATACGTTATAAAAATATTGACACTAAAATTGCAACAATTGAACGAAGGATAAACCCAATAGGCATTTTTACCTTCTTTGCTCTTACTCTTTTTGACTTTCTTCTCGCCGCTGTTGCTGTTGCTGCCAGCGCCGCTGCCGCTGCTGCCGTTGTTGCTGCCGATGGCAACGCTGCTGCTGTTGTTGTTGTTGCTCGTGTTGTTGTTATTAATGTTGTTCGTGTTGCCATTGGGATTGCCGCTGGGATTGTTGCTGCTGGCATTGTTGGTGATGGGATTCGCATTGGCATTGACAACAACAACAGCACCACCTGCACCACCTGCACCACTTGCCCCATTAATGCTGCCATTCTCCACATCAAGTTTGATGACACTCGGAGCTGAACGCTCGGAGCCGCCGCCATTGTTGGGACTGCCGAGGGGGGGCAATGTGGCAGCCACCACAGCGGAGGCGACCACATCCGCCGCAGTGGCAGCTGTCATGCCACAGAGATCGTGACCCGCCACCTTTGTGGGCGACTTGTTGTCGCTGTGCTCCGACGATGAGCTGCGTGAATGACTCCGTTGCACGTTCACCAAATCGAGCAACTTGCCACCGTTGGAGCCACCGCTGAGGCTCGCCGAACTCTTGGGCGGTATCGGTGGCGGCAGTTCGGGTGTGGAGCTTAACAGTGCATTGTAGCCATTGCGTGTCTTGGTGCTGGGCAACTGTTGCTGCTTGGGTGAGATCTTTGAGAGCAGTGAACTGCGCGGTTTGCGATCCCAGCTTTTGTTCTCATCGTAATAGCCCTGATCATCGAGTCTCTGATGGCCCAGCAACCGATCCGTCTCAAGATCCGTATCGACATCCTCCTCGTCGCCGCTGTGGTTCTTCGAGTGGTTGTCCGAGCTGCTCTCGAGCAGCGCCTTGCCGGCACCACCACCGTCCAAATGACGCGACAGCCACACCGGCGAGTTCATCACTGGCGATGGCGAACGCTGCGTCGACGGTTGCATATTGTTGCGCTCTGGTATCGGCGGTGGTGCTGCACCACCAACACTTGTCATACCACCACCACCACCAACACTTCCGATACCATTGCTGCTGCAATTGCTGCCCGCACTGCGAGGCTTTGCCACGCCCATGCAGGCGGTGGGCGAGCTACGTTGCAGCGTTGAGGTCAGCGGTGTGTGCTTGCCCCCGCCTCCGCCTCCGCCCCCGCCCCCTTGCCCTGTTTGCAGCAGATCCACCTCCACGGCGCTGCAGTTGGGCTTGCGGTGGGGCGCAGGTGCCGGCGGTGGTGGCGTCATCTGCACCATGTCCGGACGATGGAAAACGCCTGCGAAGCGAGAATAGATCGTTGGGTTACAAAATTATACTCTTTTCCTTTCCTCCATTCATCACATTTCTTCTCATTTCATCTCTTCACTTTCTTCTGTTCTATTTCCAACCCTTTTCATTATATTGCTACCTCTACCTCATTTTATTTCATTTAATTAGTGAGAGGAAAATGTTGGGTTACAAAATTATACTCTTTTCCTTTCCTCCATTCATCACATTTCTTCTCATTTCATCTCTTGACTTTCTTCTGTTCTATTGCAAACACTTTTCATTTTATTTCTCCTCTACCTCATTTAATTTCATTTAATTAGCGAGAGGAAAACGTTGGGTTACAAAATTATACTCTTTTTCTTTCCACCATTCATCACATTCCTTCTAATTTCACCTCTTGACGTTCTTCAGTTCTATTTCCAACAGTTTTCATTATATTTCTACCTCTATTTTCTTTCCTCTTTTCATCACATGTCTTCTCATTTCATTTCATTTAATTTCATTTCATCTCTTCATTTTTTTTTCCAACACTTTCTCTTATATTTCTACCTCCACCTCATTTAATTTCGCCTGCGAAACGAGTGCAGATCGTTGGGTTACAACAACCCTCCCCGGGAGGAGGAAATCCCATCAAATCTTTATTTCTTTATTATAGTGTTTCCTAGAGTTTCATTACTTTTCTTCTCATATCATCTTATCCCTTTCTTCACAATAGATTTCCAACACTTTTCAATATATTTCTACCTCTACCTCATTAAATTTCGCCTCTGAAGCGAGAGGATACACTCATTTCCTTTCCTTCTTTCTATATTCTGGGAGGAGAAAATTCCATCAAATGTTTCCAAAATGGTTTCATCATATTTCTTTCCATTTCATCTCACTTTCTTCGCTCATCATTATATTTCTGCTGTATCTTCTCATTTAATTTCTACAATACAATACTTTACAATTTACTATTTTTTATCCACTTTTCAAAGGTTTATCCATTGATCCTCAATCTTTCGGTTGCTTTTCTCTTATCTCTTCTGAGTTATTTTCAGTTATTTCTTCCTATTGCTCTCCATCTTTTACCCTCCCAACTCTTTCTTTCTTAACTTTTTTTTCTTCACTTCTTCCTCTCTTCAACTATATCTTTTTCACTTCTTTCTATCTTAATATTACTTCCTGGCACTTCTTCCTTCTTTCCATTTTCTCCAACTTTTCTCCAACTTCTTCTCCTAACCCTTCTAATCTATTCCTAACTCGTGTAATCTTTTCTCATTTTACAATCTTTCCGCCATTCGTTTTCCCTTGTTGACTCTTTTTAAATATTGTATCATAATTCTTCTCTTTTTTTTTTCTTACTCTCTTTTTTCATACTCATTTTTAGAATCTTTTCCTTTTTTCTCCCTTTTCCTTCCTTTACCTCCTTCTTATATTTGTCACCACTCCACTCATCTCTTCCTTACTCTCTTTTATCCTTCTCATTTCTAGAATCGTTCCCTTTTTTTTTCATTATTTTACTTTGTTTACCTCCCTTCATGTTCTTATCCCAACTCTTCTTATCTCTTCCTTACTCCCGTAATCTCTTCTCGTTTTAAAATCGTTCCGTTTTTTCTTACTCTAATCCTTTTCCTTCGTTTACCTTCTTATTCTTATCCCAACTTTTCTCATCTATTCCTTACTCTCGTAATATCTTCTTCATTTAGACTCTCTCCCTCATTTCGCATCCTTCCCCCTCTTATGATCTAGTTTATTTAGGAATCCTTCACTTACTTATGGAATAGAGCGAATCCAACTCGGGATCAATGTTCTTGAACACTTTGTTGTTGCTGTTGCTGCTGGGACTCTGTCCGAGAAGTTCCCTTTGCTGTGATGGTTGCTGCTGCTGTTGTTGTTGCTGCTGCTGTTGTTGCTGCTGTTGTTGGTTGATTAGACCATTGCTGGGACTTGTGTGACTGAGCTGATGTCCGATCCCATTGCTGTCCGTGGTGGATGCGGTCAGATTGTGCATGCTGTTCAAGCTGTTGTTAGTCGAGATGCGTTTCATGTCCATCAGCATGGAGATGCCACCGCTACCGCCAATGCTGGTGCTGGCGCTGAGGCTACTCTGACCCTGTCCCAGCTGTTGTCCCAGGGGTTGACCCTGATTCTGAGCTACCTGTGCGAGCTGTTGCAGGTTCTTGTTATTGTTATTGTTCTCGGTGTCGCTGGTGTGACCCGAGGAGAGGCCATCCTCCAGCACGGGCATCGCCGAGGCATAGTACTTGGCGTAGTTCGAGCAGGAGGTGGACACACCGCCATTCATCTCCCCTGAGAGACCTAGAAAGGATAACACATTAGTTTGCAGTTACCCGTTACCAGTTAGCATATATCCATCAAGGATTCGGGGTTACTCACTATCCAGATCGCCACAGTTGGAATCGTAGTCGGTGGTCTCCGGCGAGTAGCGATAGTTGTGACCTCCAGTGATTGCTCCGCCCACATTTTGACCAACACTCTGTCCCAATCCGCTGCCGCTGCCAGTGCTAAGCAGTTGATTGTGATTGAGACCGTCCTGTTCCCCATCCCGCTCCCCGCTGCTCCGACTGGCCGAGTCCAGGAAGAAGTCAAAGTCCCGCATCAATGGACTGCCACTGTAATGTCGTGGCAACTGTGCCGGTCTCGATTGCAGCTGTGCTTGCAACTGCAACTGTTGATTGTAGGCACCATAAACGTGTCTCTCCGATGCGGGTGCCTGTTGCAATTGCAACTGTTGCTGCTGCTGTGGCTGCAACTGTTGCTGCCGATAGTCCTCATCTTCATCATCAACCTCATCGTTCTCCTCATCTTCCTCCTCCTCTTCCTCGTCCAATTCCTCCTCGTCGCGCTCAAAATTGCTATGGAACTCGTACTGTATATCCTGCAAGGATTAGAAAGAAAAAGATAGAGAAAGGAAGAGAGAGAGAGAAAAGGAAAAAGGGAAAGAGATATAGAGTGGAATTAATATTAAGTAAAGACAGAGAATGAGAGTGGGATTAATGTTAAGTAGCTACTACAATGGGAGTGGAGCTTAAGCGAATCATTCAGGATGGGACTAGACCCTTCAGTCCCATCTGTCCCTCTCCTTCCCAACCCTATACTGAAATCCTCTCCCCACTTCTTTCTCCTTTTTCCATTGCTTTTTTCGAATTGCATTCCATTCCATTAGTTGAACTAGTTCGGAATTCTTCCTGACCGAGTGGAGTCCTTCCTCCCTCCTCTCCTGTCGAGCTGGTCACATTGCCTGCGGGACAGTGTCTGACACTAGCTTGTCACTGTGTGACCCGACTGTCTGTTACCCTTTTCACACCTGTACTTTTGCTACCCTCTACACTGAAAAAAAAGACCAACTTCTAATATCTCATCCTACTTATTCTAACCACTTTATGACCGAATTTCTAATACTAAGAATATTAATTTAAAAAATCGCAGTTCTTAATATAAATAAGAATGCAAATCTTAAATTGTTGGGAAAAAATGAAAATGTTATCTCTGGTTAGAGTTGTCACTTCAGTTTGAAACTCCCCAAGGAAAAAACATATTAACCAAATATTTATAAAATCACCAAACCAGAAAAAAAATTACATACATAAATCCAAATAAAACAACAATATAAATATTATAAATTTAAAACCCGCCTCATTTTTTTTGTCTTAATTATTAAAAACTGTAAGCTAGAACATGGTCTTATTTAAAATGTTCTAAAAAACTAACTGAAATATTCTCGCCGCATTTTTTAGACCAAAGTTCTTTGTTCTGAGACCAACATCTTGATTTTAGAACCCTTTTTTATTAGTGTAACCAATTGCCTGTTCTCCTTGCCTGTCTCTTGTCTTTAGTATTACTTACAATGCTGTCAACGTCGCTGCCGTTCTCCATAATGGGTTGCTCATCGTTCGAGGGGCACTTGAAGAACTCCTCTAGCACTTTGCGCGTCTCAGAGAACTCGTAGAGGTAATCAAAGGTCGAGGATTTGGTGTGCAGGCTCAATGGAATAGGGTTGACACCCACACCCGCTGTCGTCGAATTGCCAACGTATGTTGTTGCTGCTGCTGTAGTTGCTGCTGTTGCTGTTGTTGCTGCTGCTGCAACTGTTGCAACTGTTGTTGTTGCTGCTGCTATCGGCGGAGGCGTAACTGCCGTACAGCTTGTCAACTCATTGGGCGTGGCCGTAATGGCGGCCTCGGGTGTGGTCATGTCGGATATGGTGCCAATTTCAGAGACATCATTGCTCGTATCCTCCGCATTGTTGTCGCTGCTCAGTGGCTTAATGTTGTTGTTGTTGTTGTTATTGCTATGATTGCTGATGTTGTTGTAGGGCTGCAGCAGCTGCTGCTGTTGTGGCAGTTGCTGTTGTGGCAGTTGCTGTTGTGGCAGCGGCTGCTGTTGTTGCTGTGGCATCGGCTGCGGTGGTTGCAACGCTTGCGGTGGTGAGTTGCTGCGTATCTCACGTGGCGGCGATATTATGCGCTGTAAAGTGAAATGGACAGAATTATTGCACTAAACGATTTACGAGTTACGATGTTGAATTTACGTTATTCAATTTGCTATTTGTTATTTACGATATTCGATATACGATATTTAAATTACGATATTCCACTTGGTATTTATAACATGAAAAGTGTTATTATTATTTACGATATTCAATTTACGATATTTAAATTACGATATTCGACTTGGTGTTTATAACATGACGGACATTTTAATTGCAGTGTTATTTTTATGGTACGCAATTAATGATGCATTTACGACATTAGTTTTACGATATTCGATTCATGTGGTCGTTTCATTAACTGTTAATTTTAAATTTTTTGATATGCCTTTTCCGATAAACTACCTTCCGCTTACGATATTCAATTTACGATATTCGAATTAAGTTTTTACGACATTCGCCAACTTTTCATAGAATATTTAAGATGTTTGTTTCTTTTTATATGGAATTGATTATTTACGATATACATATTTAAGTACCTGTGGAAAGCCAGGTCGTACGGGATACGCCTGCGGCTGTTGCGGTGGCTGGCACTGTGCCAGTGCGGCAAGTGCAGCACGTGCCGCAGTCTTCTGCAACGTGCTGGCTGAAGTTGCAGAATTGCAGCTCATTGGCGGCACAGTTGCCATAGGTGTTGCTACTGCTGCAGTTGCTGTTGCTGCTGCTGTTGTTGCTGCTGCTGCTGCTGTAGCTGCTGCTGCGGTTGTGCCAACTGTTGGTGGTTCGCTTTCGTCCGGTGCAAGACCAATGCCAGGACTGCTGCTGTTGCTGCTGGCAGCGACGCCAATGCGTCGTGGAGATCCCTCGTACTCTGATGAGAGGAGAGGAGCGAAGAGGAACATTGAGATGAGGATGGATTTAAGATATATCACAGAGATGACTCACCTATGATGCCATGTCGCGACTCCACGGCCAGCGTGTAGTTGCGTTCCAGCTGCCAGGAGTCCAGTTTATGCTCCCGATAGACGCCTCCATCTTCCAGCAGGCGACGCGTGTGCGGCTCCAGCATGACATGGGCAGAGACTCCTCTCTGCAGCTGCGACTTGTCCATAATCTGTTGCTTGTTGCCGCTGCTGTTGCACTTGATCTCCTCCGGCTCTGTGGTTACACGCAGATCTGAGAGCGGATAGTAAATGGTAAAGAATTGAAATCGGCATGGGAAATTCTCTCAGGAAAAAAGATACATTTTATGTCAGTTCACAAACTAAAGCTATCTAATTATGGTAATGTTAAAATTATGAAAGGAATTAAAATATTTTGAAAATTAAGCTTGTAGAATGTAAAAACTGATGCTCGACAAAGGAGTCTTATAGGCTATTTCCACGAGCACTAACATTTGCCTCATTCACTCACATATGAATGTGCCTGATTTTTGGATTTCCACGACCAAATGTGAAACGGGTTACTAGATTTGCGATTCGCCCGAAATAAATCAGCTGTTAAGTGTCTGTGCAACAATAATAAAGTATAAAATAAAAGCTTAATTACAATTAATATTAATGAATTAGGTCCATAAGAATGGCCTCATGGTCATGTTTCACTGAATGACTGCTCTCCTTTGCTTGTTCACCAGAAAATATAGCATTTTAATATTCCTTTTAAAAATATATTTGGCGCAAATTTTATGTTTACTTTTTTTTCTGACACAACAGCTGATATTAGAGATGATTCTATAGTTTTTCACGAGATCATCGATAAACATCGGGTTTTCGATAGAAAAATACTGAATTCAACCAGGGCGAATGGCAATAAATGACTACATTTTTTTTGGATGATCATTTTTATTTTGTATGGGAACGAACTGAACATTCGGCCTGGGATGATGAAAATGGCGTCGAATGAGCCAAATGTGCTGTAGTGGAAATAGCCTATTAAATGTACAACATTTTCTTGGGACAATTAAAATAAATCTATGTCATTGATAAGTCAGTAAAGGCTTTATTAGTTAATAAGCTGTTAAAAATTAATAAGGCTTAAATACAAATAGTACTTAAATAGTTAATTTAATTAATCATGTCTTCAAAAGTCGCAAAAATAATGTATAAATAGCAGGGATTAAAACTGAATCGAATATCGGTTTCAGTTACGGTTTCGGTTATGATCGAATTAAGGTTTTCGGTTATCGGGTATGCAAAATCTTGGAGTATCTGTTTCGTAACGGTTATCGGTTTTTTGTAAGTTTCGGTTTAAAAATAACGGTATGGTTTCGGTTCACAAAAAAAAAGAAATTAAGGTTTTCAGTTGACCAAAATAAGACGCTTTATTCTTTATTGTTTTACATGAAAAAAGACTAAATGCAATTTTTAGCCTGGAAAATAATGTTATCTGGTGACTGGAATGATCGAGTGTAATGTCGATTTTATTATAATTTGATCTCATATAAATTTGGTTCATTTGGTTTGAAAATTTGGATTATTTTGATTTTACTGAACTTTGCTAACTTTGAACCGCCATAACTTTGTCAAAAATCAATAAATTTTAATGCGGAATGTAAATTTGAGCATGATTTTACCTCCAAATTCGTTCTGCATTTACATTTTTTTCATTTTATAAAATTTTTGAAATTCGATTTTTTTCGAAATTTTACAGTGTTACCCCTTTATCTTTTTTGATATTTTCGAAAAAATTCGAATTTTCAAAATGAACCAAATTTAAATGCAGAACGAATTTGGAGGTAAAATCATGCTCAAATTTACATTCCGCATTAAAATTGATTGACTTTTGACAAAGTTATGGCAGTTCAAAGTTATCAGTACCTGCGACGGCCAGTACCGAAATTAACCCTTATAAATCAATCGGTTACTAAACGGTTATTTCGGTTTAAAGAGTTTCGGTTTATGGGTTTCGGTACAGCGGAAAAATATTTTTTCGGTTACGATTTCAGTTACGGTTACAAATTTCAATCGGTTATTACCGGTTAAAGGTTACGGTTTCGGTTAAGGTTTTAATCCCTGATTAATAGCAATTATCTTACATTGATCAAGTGTAAAACTTGAATTAAACGAAACCCTGAGATAAATGTTGAATATCAGTGGTATTTAGAAAGATTATTATTAAATACTAATCTAGGATAGGCTCCTAAGATACATAAATTAACAGATTAAAATCTAACTAAATAATAATACCCACTTAAGCGAAACAATCATATATTGTTGTAGACGGATTGCGTGTATGGGCCTTGTTATGTGATAGCTTTTAGCCAACTGTCTCTCTGTCTGTCTGTCTGCCCTGGCCAATGCCAATTAATTGCAATCAATTAAATACATACATACAGTCACCTTCCCCCTCCCGTATCCTTACGCATTGTACAACACTTGGCACTGGTCTGCCTTTCTGGCCAGGCTCATCAGTTGTTGTTGTTGCTGTTGCTGTTGTTGGCTATTGTGACCTGCTTAATGCGCATTTATATTTGCAGTGCACTTCATTACGCATGATTTGCAATTCAATTACCCGGCCCATGGTCATGGCCATACACAATGCAGTCCAACAGTCCAAACCCAATCGACATGTCGATAGTCCTCTTACCACCTTTACCTTACCCCCCTCCCACCACAGTAGCCACTTAGTAAGGCAACCAGGCGGCCAAATCTGAAAGCTCTTCATACAACAAATTGCAACATACGCTTGCAACCACAGAAATTCGGAGCTACTTTTGTCGAGCATTCCCCAAAGTGGGGCACAAATAGTTGAAGCTTCTTTTGCAATGTCTACTTCTTGATTTCTAAGCATGTGGAAGTTCTTTTTTTGTCATACCCAAGGGTAAATTCTCAGCATTTCTGCTCTGCGTTTTCATCTTACCCGAAAGAAGAAACTATTCATGTGCTGAGAACTCTTCTAGTGTTCCTGTATTTCTTTGAAGCTCCTACACCAGTGTATCCTACTTTGACTTTAACAATGATTTTTCCTATCACATGTAATAAAGGAAGGTATTGTACAGCCTATGTTCTATGTGTGATAAACATTTTATTCCTCTTGATTCCCAAGGATTCCATAACTCTTTTTCTGCTACTTTCTTCCTCAGGGTTACCCACCCTATATACACGATCCCTCTTATGATCACCTTAATTTATCGCTTCATTTTCTAGTATTCATTCATTATTTTTCCTAGTATCCTGAACATTTCCATTCCCCCTCTCCATTTGGTACTCCTTTTCCCTCACTACTTATCAGTGCTTTCCAAGGATAATCCTCATCCATCCCTGAAAAGATCTCTTCCCCTGTTTCTTCATTCCTCTCTACTTACGCTGCCAACTCTCGTTTGCATCCACGACTCCATATCCTCCCATAGTTGCCTCATTGGCGCTGCCATTGACCAGTCGATGATCTCGATCCTCGCCATGTCGCTTGCGCTGTTGTTGTTGCTGCTGCTGTTGCTGTTGTTGCTGCTGTTGTTGCTGCTGCAGGTGACTCAGGTGGTTATCGCGTGCGGCATGCACATCCTGCAACTGCAGATGCTGTTGCTGCTGCTCTAACAGCAATTGCTCCCGTTCCCTTTCTCGCTCACGTTCTCGCTCTCTCTCACGCTCACGTTCCCGCTCTCGTTCCCTCTCCCTTTCGCGCTCCTCGCGCAATCGCTGCTTGCGCTGCTCACGTGGCTCCCAATCGGCAGCATGTTGATCCAATGATGACTTGCTGCCATACAGATAATGACTGGCAAGTGGAGTAAGTCCCTCGGCACAGGGATTGCCATTGGGCTGCTGTTGATGTGGATGTTGCTGTTGCTGTTGTGCTGCAGCTGTTACTGTTGCTGCTGCTGCTGCAGCTGCTGTTGTTGTTGTGGGAAAACTGCGATTGACAGGACTACGCCCAAGACGCAGGACATGCGCTGGCTGATGATGCGACGCCTGACGTTGCGCTATGCTGTACAACTGTGGTGCAAGTTGCTCCCGTTGCTGATGATAAGCTCGTCTCGCCGACGCATGCATATGTTGCTGCTCCTGCAGCTGCAGCTGTTGCTGTTGCAGCTGTTGTAATTGCTGCTGCTGCTGTTGCTGTTGCTCTTCGGCATATTCTGTGGGCGAGTGAAGCAATGTGCTGGCACGTGGCGTTGCCGATTCCCAATAGTTCTCCTTGATGAATGGATTCTGACTGGGATTCTGAGTTGAGCCATTGCTGTTGCCATTGAGCAGCGCATGATGTTGTTGCTGCTGCTGCTGCTGCTGTCGGCTTGTTGATATGGCGCTGTTGCGTTTTCGTGGCATATCCGTATAGCTCTGGCCACGCTTGCTTTCCGTACCCGTGTGATAATAGAAGGATGCCGGGTAAGCTGTTGCTGGCACCGCCTCCTCAAACAGCTCCTGTTGCTGATGTTGCTGATGTTGCTGCTGCTGCTGCTGCAGATCGTCGCTCTCGGCTAGCACAATGGCGTCAATGTCGTTATCAATAACCGCTGTCAGTGCACGATGATTGTGCGGTGGTGTTGGCGGTGTGGGTGGTGTCAGTGGTGGCACAGAAACGGATTCGTCGAGATGCGGGGCGTGACCGAAGACAACGATTCCGAGGAGTGCGATGATGCTGAATGCGGTGGCGGTGATTGTGTGATAATATTAACACTCTTGTAATAACTGGGCGTTGAACTAATGGGCGTGGCAATCGGTGAGCTACCCACAATTGGTTCAGCAACTGTTGCTGTTGTTGCAGCTGATGCTGTTGCTGCTGGTATGTTGCTGCTGTTTAGATTCACTTCGGCAATGGCTTCACGTTGTCGGTTGTTGTTGCTACTGCTGCTGCTGCTGCTGTTGTGCGTTGACGGCTGTTGGTGTTGCTGCTGCTGTTTGGGTCTGCACTTGGGAAATAACAGATTGATTTGATCGTTGAGCGGTGGCGATGGCGATAACAGTGCCTGCGATAAGTTAAGCGGCTGTTGTTGTTGCTGCTGATAGCTATTGTTGCTGTTGTCACAGTCGTGTTCTAAGCCGTTGAGCGCGTAATAATTGCGTTGCTGAGCAGCAACTGCTGCTGCTGCTACTAGTGATGTAGCTGTTGTTCCTGTGGATGATTGTAGGCGTTGATAGCCACTGCTGGCTGTGCTGTGATGCTGTGACAACAACTGTTGCTGGTGCTGTTGTTGATGTTGCTGATGTGGCAACTGCTGTTGATGCTGCTGCTGCTGTTGCTGATGATGATGATGATGAATATTGCTACTAGTTGTTTGTCCAGCAGCCAATGTTGTCAATGTTGTGCTGACCATTATTGTTGCCAATAAACTGCAAAGAGACAGAAGAACAACAACAATATGAATTCGATTGTTTTCTTTTCTTTTTTTGTTTTATTTCATTTTTGGGTGTCGGGATATTCGGGATATTCATGAAAAGAGGAAGGGGGAGGATGAGATGGGCAAGGACCCGTCTACCGTTTGTTTACACGCTTCACGTCCTGCTGGCAGTTGTTTTAATAAATGCAGGCACAATGTCAACCTTTGTCATGTCCAAGCGGCAACAAGGCGTGACAGTAACGAGCTCTGTCGCGACCGACCTCCCCTCGCAATCCCCCTTCTCCTCCGCCTGACGCCTCCCTTGTCAGTTGCTGGCCCAACTCACATACAATATTGGCCATCTCCTCGATGTCGTTGTCGTTGTCGTAAGACTCGACCCACAAAATTTAATTGCTCGCATTGCGTTAAAAAGCGTCAATCGATCGCCCACAAAATAAAACCAATGACTAAATAAAACTCAGGCAATCAATGTCATTTCGCATTTGCGGTTTTCTTCTTTATATATCTGCCGTAATTTGCATTTTACGCTGTGGATCGCATGTGGAACGGCTGTGACAAGTGCCAATTGGTGGCTCAAGTATTTTTATAATATTTATTATATGAAAAGAGTGAGATTACAGCGTGGATTCTAAGTGGAATGTAAGTGGATCACATTTCATAAATGCTCGCATTACGTAAATGTAATATTTTGGATGTCATGTGGATCACATGTGGAACGTCTGTGACAAGTGCCAATTGGTGGCTCAAGTATTTTTATAGTATTTATTATATGTAAAGAGTGAGATTACAGCGTGGATTCCAAGTGGAATGCAAGTGGAACGCATTTCATTAATGCTCGCATTGCGCAAAAAAACATCAATTGTTATTAATTTTATTTATTACTTGTAATGAGTGAGATTACAGCGTGAATTCCAAGTGGAATGCAAGTGGAACGCATTTCATTAATGCAAGCATTGCGCAAAGAAACATCAATTGTTATTAATTTTATTTATTACTTGTAAAGAGTAAAATTACAGCGTGAATTCCAAGTGGAATATAAGTGGATCGCATTTCATTAATGCTCACATTACGTAAAAAAGCATTATTTGATCGCCAACAAAATAAAATCAAATGCTAAATTAACATACAGGCTTTCCTTTTATAGTGGTTGTAATATGCGTTTGTGGATCTCAAGTGAAAAGTGTCATGCCCTCAATTATTTTAATTCTATTTAATACTTGCTAAGAGTGATTTTACAGTGTGAATTTCAAGTGGAATGTAAGTGGATTCCTTTATGTTATCAACTGAGTTCGGTTATGTATACTTTATGCCACTTTTGCTAATTTGAACGTGGAATACACTTTTGGATGTCATGTGGATTGCATGTGGACGACATGTGATCTTAGTTCAACCTCATGTGGACTACTTATATGGCTTATTTTGACTCTATTGTAAAGTAGATAGAGAAAAGGCCTAATTAGCTTACATTTTCCTTACAGCTTAAAGCTTACTGTGGACTCCATGTGGATTCCATGTAGGAAATAAATCTGCTATCGTCGTTGAAAGGCCATTTAAAGATTTTCAAGCTTAAGGCATATGTTTAACTAACACATACGCATCCGCAGGCTTCACTGCCTCTCTCCTCTCTTCCTCTCTTCCTCCGCTCCACATTTCTTCTTCCCTATATGACTCTCTGGTTCTCCATTTCCAGTGTCCCTGGCGTTATGCTAATGCATGCGGTGTATAGTGTTTCTGCCTGGGGCTTAAAATATTTTCCCAACAATCAAACTAAAATTTCGAAAGGATTAACAAAAAAAAAAAAAGAAAAGAGGGGATGGCGAGAAGAGGAGAAGAAGCAAGGCAAGTGAAATACCCGCAAGGCAACAAACGAAGCTAACCGGGTGAGATATGTGAGCCGGCTGTGACTAAGCCATATTCGTTGTTGTTAGTAGTTGTTCTTGATGTTGTTGTTGCTGTCGTTGTTGTTGCTGTTGTTGTGCGTCTCGCAACGCTTTGTGCACTCATATGGAAAATATGTTTTCGTTTCTGGAATGCCACACAACAGCAGTAAGGCAACATAGCAGCGGGGCCCAAAAGGATGGCCAGAATGGAGGGCCTAAAGTTTGAGGGGGTTCGTCAAGAAGAAGGGGTGGGGCGGGGGACAAAGCAGAGTGTTCGTGTGCGACGCACGCTTCGTTTGGCATTTGAATAGGTTTGCAGCGCATGCCAAAGAGATGGCTAGTACATTGAAAGAAAAGAACAATTTCTAAAATCAAAAACATTAATCTTAAAATAAGACCACTTTAAGATCAAATTACTTATACTAAGAATATTATTCTAAAAATCGCAGTTCTTCATCTATGTATATATGTATATAAAACTCTTTGTCCTAACCCACTGACTGACGGATAAAGATAAAAATAAGTGGGTCAAATCCAGGTCAGAGAATTGCTTTGCCCGAACAACTTTTTTGGTTCTTAAGATATCTCAACAAAACTCATAGATTATATGCTTGCGACTGTCTCTTACATCCTGACCTAATTTTGTCGAAATTGATTAATATATCATATAGCTGCCATAGGAACAATCGGATGCAAATTATCGTTTAGTAAAATCAACTAAACTCATAATAAAAGTCACTTTGACTAAACTTTATAAACAAAATTAATTTTCATTATCGCGAACGAAGCGACTTGGGGTTGGCGAGCGAAACGAGCAGGGGGCAGAGACCCCGAGTATAAGATTAAAAGCTTATATTGTTAGGAAAATATAAATATGTCATATTTCTTTAGAGTCACCGCTTCAGTTAGAAAACAAAGTGCGGGTTCCAATCCCACACTTGCCAAGCAAAAACATATTAACTATTTACATATAAAAATAAAATACCAAACCGGAAGAAAAATGTATTTATATCAAAATATCTAAAACTTTTTGGTCTATTATAAAGAACTTGGTCTTATTGTGTTTTCTAAATTTAAGAAATCTTTTTTAACACATTTTTTTCTGAAAGTAAAATCGTAATTTAAGAGCGTTTTTTTTATCAGTGTAAGACAAGGGAAAAGCTAAGGAGAGTCAGGTAAAAGGGATACCCGAAAATCTACACAACAGCTAACATGGTATAACACATCAAGGACAGGGCAGGCAACACACACACACACACACACACACACACACACACACACACACACACACGCATACACACACAAACAGTCGGAATGGGAGGCAACATTTTGTTAACGGTTTCAACACGAAGCAAACACGGCTAACTGGGCAAACATTTTCATTGCTTGACATTTATGTGTGAGTGTGTGTTCAAATGTGTGTACAAGTGTGTGTACATGTGTGCTATGATATAACTCTTTACCTTACAGTTCCTATATCTCTTATCCTTTCCCTATCGCCTACACTTCATATATTGGCGCTGTAAGCCATCTATCTGCCACTCCATTCATCTTCACGTCTTCACATCTTCCTCTCTTCTCTTCCTCTCTCCTTCTTCTTCTTCCCACTCCTTTCGTATCACATCTACATCAATCTGTCGCTTCAAATCCGTCCTCGTTGTTGTCTCTCATCGCTCAGCTCAGCTGCCTGTTGCCATTTTGCCAGCATGTTGCTGTCTGTCACTCTCTCTCTATACTTCTCTCCCTTTCTCCACTTTCTCTCCCTCTCTCTTGGCTCTTTGTGCTCTTGTCCTTTGTTGTTGCGTGTTGCCAAATTTTGTTTTTCCTTTTTCCTTGCGTCTAGTTGTTACTTAGTCCAGCTTAAGCCGCTTCTGACAGCCTGTGCAAGGATTGTTGCCCCATCTCCATCTTGTTGCAAGGATCTCTGCTGGATCAGCCGAATTTTGGCATTTAATTTATGATCTGGTTGGTTTAAGTCTGTTCCCTCTTCTCTGTCCATTCTTCCCCAACTGAAGCTTCTTTAAAGATGCAATAGCAATTTTTAACTACTTTAATTCGAGTGAAGTCCCTTGGTTCGTTATTTAGAGTCGCCGACCTGTCCCAGATTTAATTCTTACACGGCCCCGTAAAAATCCGTAATATATCTATCTTCTAAAATCCTGATATGACAGTGAACATTCTTTAGGTAGCGTCTTAATAATAATGTTTTTCTCGGTAATAAATCAAGTGAAATAAATCGATCATCATGAAAAATCTGCCTCTCTTCAATTCACTAGAGTTGTATTTTTCTTTCTATATTTGTCTGTTGAATAAATTATTTCAAATGAGCAATAAAATCGTAGCAAAGATTTTAATGTGTACTACAAATTGCATATACAAGAGTGGGCATAAATATAATGACAAAACTATGATTTAAATTCACTCAGAATTTGAACTAACTTCATGTACATTTTGGCATCAATGGAAAGGTGTCTTAAATTCCGATGGAATGATACAAAACTAACTTTAATCTATTAAGTAACCATGGAAAATTTATAAGTTTTGTGAAAATCTACTTTTTTCACTTTTTTCCTCAGGCTTAAACAAAAAATGGCTCTTTTTTTATGATTCTTCGTTTGGGATCATCCCAAAAATATTTTGTATGAAATGGAGGAAAAAGTAGCTAAAATAGTAATTTTAGCAATTTTCAAAAAGCATAAAAAAAATTTACTATTCGAATTGTTAATAAAACCAAGAATTAACATACTTGTATTCATATTCATATTCATATTCACACGCCAACACTCATCTACACCCATTTAAGCACTTATAGAGAGGGACTCGCAGTGTCTAGCTTCGTTGGATTGTCAGCTGCATAATTGAGTTATAATTTCAACACGAGGCTTTGTCGCTCGTGTGGCATCAACCAACAATGTTGCAACACGAGGTGGGCGTTGAGGGGGCGTGTCCTTGGAGTTTTATTAACTTAATGCCTGTTTAAGCGACGCATCGCGCGGCTCTTTAAATATTTAAAATTCATTTCACTTAAGACCACTTAAATGCACAAATGCGAAACCAACTGCAGTCGACTCATAACGAACTGCAAATACCCTACACTCTTCATAGTACTTCATGACAATATCTTAATTGTTATAATTAATCTCACAATTAATTATTATTATCAAATATGACAAAAATGTAAATTTAATTTCGTAATAAAAAAAATAATTAAATTTATTTTATAAAATTTCCAATTATATTTATATTGTAAGGTTTGGTGCAACATTAGTTGCTGGGGTTAATGAAACTATCCAAACAAACCTCTTTAATATTAAGCTGGCAACTTTGGAATTATTTAATATTTGATGTATTTTATATGCGACATTTTTCAATATTAATTCCATATATCGATGCATAGTTCGTCAGTTAGTTACGCTTATTTATTATGTAGGTGATAAGAGTATAAATTGCAGGACATCTTAATTAATGGATACCATGGAAAATCTCCATAAAATGCACATACATATACATACATATGTATACATGTGAGTCAGTGCATATATTTGGTTTATTTAATGGGTTACCAAGAGGATGACAAAGTCGTTCTGGCCTCTGCAGTGCGACAGAAACTCTCGACTGCGTTGATGGCCAGGGCAATGAATCAAAATCAATTGCAACAGCCGTTAGAAGCATGCACCTGACCCCAAAAGGGGGTGCATGGTGGATGGTGGATGGGGGATGGTCGAAGGCAACCTGTGTGCTGCATTGCTGTGGTGGCTGCATTGTGTGGGGCATGCAACGTGGGGCATGTGGCATCGAGCTGCTGGCGTCATTACGGTCACGTTGCGGCAGGACAATGATGGTTGAATGGCGAGGCAGACGCAATTACGGCTGCCTATGATGACATTAATTATGCATAAAAAAACAAATGAGAAGGTGATCCAGAAATCTATATGGCCAACAAATACCCTTCAGACATGAATATATGTACATATATTAAAACAGTCTTAAGTCACTTGACTTGCAAATATTCAGGATATCAGAAAGATATTTAAATAGATTTGTTCACCAATCTCATATCAGTGTCTTTTTTAGGAAAATCGTTGACTGAATTATCTATCAAAATTCATATCTTGTTTTTGATATTAGGTATAATTAAAGAATGAAAACTTTATGAAATCCTGTACTTAGGCTTAAATGTAACTAAAGTTTAGATAAACGATTTAATACACACTGAAAATGTAATATACATTGTTTTCCTAATAAGTTGAATGTTTATAATTCCACTTTTATGAAACTTTTAAGATATTTTCTTGTTTTTTTGTTTAATACATTATTTATTATTATGAGCACACTACATGCTACTTAAAGCATTTTCAGTGTCATATCAGGATTTTTTACAAGACAGGAATATTCGAATCCAGTTATTTTTCAAACTGAAATTCTTGTTGTGTGATAGGTGGGCGACTCTTAATAACGAGCCACGGGACCACACTTTAAAATATTGACATTACAATTACAAATGTATATATAATTAATAACATTTATATATAATTCATAATAATTATTTTACTTAAGAAATATCAGGGATTAAAACCTTAACCGAAACCGTAACCTTTAACCGATAAAAACCGATTAAAATTTGAAACCGTAACTGAAATCGTAACCGAAAAGAATTTTTTCCGCTGTGCCGAAACCCATCAGCCGAAACTTGTTAAACCGAAATAACCGTTTAGTAACCGATTCATTTATAAGGGTTAATTACGGTTCTGGCCGTCGCAGCTACTGAGCAACTTTGAACTGCCATAACATTGTCAAAACTCAATCAATTATCATGCGCAATGTAAATTTGGGAATGATTTTACCTCTAAATTCGTTCTGCATTTAAATATGTCTAATTTTTAAGAATTTTTAAAAATCGAATTTTTTTGAAAATTTACAGTGTTACCCCTTTGTCTTTTTTGATTTTTTCGAAAATATTCGAAATTTGAAAATTAACAAAATTTAAATGCAGAACGAATTAAGAGGTAAAATCATTTACAAATTTACATTGCGCATGATAATTGATTGAGTTTTGACAAAGTTATGATAGTTCGAAGTTATTAAAAATCAGTAATATCAAAAATAATCGAAATTTTCATTCCAATTCAGTAACTAGATAACATTATTTTTCGGGCTAAAAAGACATTAAGTCTTTTTTCATGTAAAACAATGAATAAAGCTTCTTATTTTGGTCAACCGAATTTGCATAACCGATCCCCGAAAACCTTAAATCGAGCATAACCGAAACCGTAACTGAAACCGATATTCGTTTCGGTTTTAATCCCTGAGAAATACTGATTAACATAATCGTATGATAAATCAATAAATATAAATTTTAGTCACACACTGAACACCGATTCCACGCTACACTCTTTTTGTATACATCAATTAATGGAATGTAGGGGATTTAAAGTGCGTGCAAGGCAGACAGATTGAGACCGTATGTATGAATAGTGAGCGTGGGTGCGAGTGAGATAGATTGCTCTCAGACTGTTTGGTCAAAACGCACGCGATACGTTCGCATTTGACTCCCAGGTGGCGCCACTATGCATGTGTGTATGTGAGTATGTGAGTATGAGAGTGTGTGTGTGGGTGTACATGGCTCCACTTCCTGTCGATTGCATGCTGAATTCAACTCAACTCAACCATCGCTTTGAAAATGAAACATGCAATTTATTTTAACCTAAATTTTTGTTTTGCAATTACTGCAAATGCAACAACGTGCAGGCGAGTCTACTGATCCAATAATAGCCATATTTCCCCCCCCCCCACACACACACACACACACGTATACATATATACGAATAATAATAATATATGGTTGGTTTAGTATAGTGTCATATAGGCAGCATTAACTGTAGAAATACCAGTGCATATAATCATAATGTATCTATTTATGACCATTCTGCTTCTCTCTCTGCCTCTCTCTCTCTCTGTCTGTCTACCTATCTGAGGCCACTTAATGAGTTTAAAAATGAATTACAATATGGTGTGCTCATAATTAAACAATGCAATGCAGTGTGTGGCAAATTTTAACCGCTTTATGCGATTTAAGCCAGATTGCTGTTCATATTAGAGATGACAGCGTGATACGCAAAACACGAATTCGTTAGTTGATTATTTGATGAATGGATTAGGAAGGAAAAGTTAGTTCCCCGACTTGTTTTAATTTGATTTCTCGCCCATATATTGCTGAAATTTAATTCATCTCTTGCCCATCTCTAGTAAATCTCTACTCCATATTTACTACATCTCTGTCTTATCTCTGTCCTATTTGTAGTTCAAATTTTAATTCATTCTCTAGTTCACCATCTTTCACCAACTCTTGACCAATTTTAGCCTTTATCATCTCTAGTCTATCGTGCTCACCTCTGATCCATCTCTAACTCATCTGTATAGCATCTTAAATCCATCTCTTTCCCATCTCTAGCTTAACTCTAGTTTTAGTTTTATCAATTCTAGGCCATTTCTTCCTTATTTCAAGTTTATCTCTAATTTAAGCCGAATCGAATTTCCTATCACGTTAACTTCGTTCGTGTCACGACTTGCATATATGGTAAACCTAGTCCATCTCTAGTTGGCATGCAGAAAAGCCTTCTGGCCAACTTATGTGAGTGAGCGAGGCTTTATTAATATTTTAAGCGGTTGCTTTTTAATTATCAGCTGCAGAAACTTTGTAAGCGCTTTTGGCCACGTGTTAAGATTAATTTACACAATGGCCATGGGCGTAGAGGGGGTTTCCAGAATTAGGAGGCTTGGGGCGGGGCAAAAAGTGCGGTAAGCTACTCTATAAGATTCGCCCGTTAAGCGGATTTGAGTGCAACGCGTGAAAATGCTGCAATTTGGGTTAAAAACCATTTTGGCTAAGACACCGACAACAGCAGCAACAACAACAACAACAAGTGAAAATAAACAGAGGAGGATAAAGTAAAAGGAAAGGGATGACTAAGACGAAGAAAAAGAAGAAGAAGAAGAGAAAGCACAATGGGAAATGAGTGTAATGCAAAGTGAAAGTGACTAAGATGTTGGTTTCTGTGTTGTTGTTGCTGTTGTTGCTGTGGTTGCTGTTGTTGCTGACGTGCGCAAAACGTTGACAACAGCAATAACGGTAACTGCTAACTGTAATGAAAACGGCAACATGCAACAAAATGCTAAAAAGCAACACAAAATTGAAGAAGAAGACGAAGAAACACAAGTTAAGGAAGAAGAAGAAGAAAATGGAGAATATATATACATACATACATACACATAATGACGTCGTTTGAAACGTGACGCAGACGAAAAAAGCGTAGTGACAAAACTAGCAAAGGTCCAAAAGGGAGAAAGTAGAAGGATTGTGAAACTATCAACAAGGAGAAGTGAGAGAGAGAGAGGGAAGAAGAGAAAATCCCAGAGGGAACAGAAAAGAAATGAGCTTAATATTCCACATATTATACATTACAGTGAACAACCAATTATTTTTTTTTATATTTAAAAAGTATTTTTTTCTTAAATTTTGACAAAACTTGCGGATATTTAAAAAGGGATTTCCGAATCCTAGGGTAATCCACCCAGAATATACTTAGAATGTTTTGTTTTCTGACCATTTTTAAGTTGGTTTTTTTTTTGTTTTGTTTTTAAGATTAATTATTATTATTATTTAGTGTCATATCGGGAGTGTGGCCAGTTATTTTTTAAATTGAAATTATAATTATGTGGCGGGACCTCAAAAGTCCGGTTTTAATCTCGAATTCGTCTATAAATTTAGAAGAACTGCTGAAAAGTTTTCTTATTGTAATGCTTTTAATATTAAGAAATTTGAGTTAATTAAGATTTCTATAGGTTTTCGTAAATATATAAAAAGAACTTTAAATGTAGTCAACTATTTTAGGTGTCATATAAACAATAGATGAGACTTGTGTGCATATTTGCATAAAAAAAGGTTCGGAAATATGGCATACGTAATAATCTAACCTAAAAAGTGTATTTTCAGTTGTCGTGTAGCTTTTTCTTTCTCCTCCCCCAAGGGTCTGTATTTCTCTCTATTCTTACTTTGCTCTCTTTCTCTCATTTTAATTTTGAAGATGTGCAACAAGTATTGGAAAAACTCAAAGCAGATTAATTGGGTTGTTAAGATTAGGATTTACTTTGAGAAAGATTTACAGCCATGAGGCAAGTTGAAAATGCTGTAAGAAGCTGTTAAAAACAGACACACATAGACATACACACACACACACACAAACATACACTTAGACACTCACACAAGGAAACTGATGAAAGGCGTTGAGTAGCTAACTTTTTAATCAACCCACTGACGAACAGATTTGACTGTCTGTGTGCATGAATCATTCTTAGTCAGGTAAATGTGTAACTGTGTGGGTGTGTGTGTGAGTATGGGCGGGGGAGGGAGGGGAGGGAAGTAGGCAATGTTGTTGTTGGAATGTATTGCCGGTCGACTTTGCCAGGAATCCATTAATAAAATCAGTTCAGCATAGTATAGTACATAAATAACAAGCGCAAACGACCGAAGACTTTCATCAAAGGCTTATCCCCCCAAAAGAAGAAGAAGATGAAGATGAAGAAGTAAAAGATGATGTTGAAGACGAAGCAGAGGATATAGATAAAGTTAGGAAAGATGTGTAGGAAGAAAAAGCAGCAACTTAACTTTAATCGATTCAAAAATAAATGTTTACGGCGCCATGTGAAATTACCCAATGCTAACACACCCACACACACACACACACACACACACACATCCACACACACACACACACACACACATAAAAATGCGCACAATTACTCAAAATCTGTAAGCGGCTTTAGCGTCTGCCTCATTCCAACCCCCCACATTCTTTTCCTCTCTAGAATCATATGAAATAAAGGCTTAGGCTCAATCGTGCAAAGGCAAGAAGAAGGAATAAATGTGTGTGTGAGAGAGAAAATGACTGGAAAAAGAAAAATGAGTGTGAGAGAAAGGACTAAAACGTCTTAAGCGTCGCCTTTCTCCCCGATTTCAGAGAATCGTTTCATTTTGCGTGTTTCTTGAGTTTTTTTTTTCTTTACCAGTTTTTCAATTGCTCGTAAAATCAAGTGGATTTTCACTGCTTTCAGGTATCTTTATTATACCCTGAAAAGTGGAAAGTGGGACAAAGTAACTGTCGAAGGAGTTAACTACGATATGTGTGAATTATGTTTATTCTCAGTTTTCCTGTTTTTTTGAAATTTGATCCTCAAAGGGCTGACAGTTGCTTTAATTCTTAATGTTATAACATGATAATACAGTCGATGTCCTGGACAGTAAACTTCTACACAATCTAAGTCTGCTTTACAAAAAAATATTAATTATAAAATACAAATTATTTGCTGATTTTTATCAATTAACTAAACAAAAAACTTATTATTTTATCAAAATAAATTGCGAGAAATAATATTTGTTTTCTCAGTTCTGTTCTTATAATATTTTTATTATCATGAAATCAGGAAATTCGTATTTCATATTTTATTATTTATATCAAAAATAAGAGGTAAAATTTGAGTTTTTTCCATGAATGCAAATAATTTTTTTTAGATTTGATTTGTTTAAGTCATAAGTCTTATTTGCGATTCCTGTTTATAATCCACTACTTCAACTTGCTAGACATTTATTGTCTGCGAAAGCTGTTAATATTATTTGGCAAATGTGTGTCTCCCTTTCTCCCATTTTCTACCTTTCTCTCTCCTTGTCTCCGTCTGCATTTTTGGGGAAGTCTTTAAGTCACAGTGCGTGTGTGCTAGGCGATAAAGTGTTATAGCTATCACCTACACACACACACAAACACACACTCGCATACACTGACAAAAAAAATGGTCTCAGAAATAAGAATTTTTGTCTAAAACATGCATCTAGACTACAAATTTCTTAAAGTTACAAAACACATCTTATTTTGAAGAACATTTCAAATAAGACCAAGATCCTCATTATAGACCAGACAGTTTTTAAAAATCAAGACAACAAAAAAAATAGGGCCGGTTTTAAATATAATATATTTTTATTTTAATATATACATATTTATGTTTTTCTTATAAAAATTCCTTTAATACATTTTTTTATCCTTGGCAAAAGTGGGTCTTGAAACCGCGCTTGTTTCCAAAACTGAAACGGCGACTCCAACCAAAGTGTCACGGAACCACTCATGAAAATAAAACATTTTCATATTTTCCTAACAATTTAATATTTATATCAGGGATTAAAACCGAATCGAATATCGGTTTCAGTTACGGTTTCGGTTACGATCGAATAAAGGTTTTCGGTTATCGGTTATGCAAAATCTTGGAGTATCGGTTTCGTAACGTTTATCCGTTTTTTTTTATAAGTTTCAGCTTAAAAAGACCGGTATGGTTTCGGATCGCAAAAAAAAAAATGTATATTTTCGGTTGACTAAAATAAGAAGTGTTTTTCATTGCTTTACATGAAAAAAGAGTTAATGCTCTATAAGCCTGCAAAATATTGATATCTGGTTACTGAAATAGTCAAGCATAACGCCGATCTTATTATAATTTGATCTCTTATAAATTTGGTTAGTTTTGTTTGAAAATTTCGATTCTTTTGATTTTAGTGATTTTGAAAAACTTTGAATTGCCATAATTTTGCCAACTCAATCAATTTCATGCCCAATGTAAATTTGAGCATGATTTTACCTCTAAATTCGTTCTGCATTTAAATTTTGTTCATTTTGAAAAATCAAAAATTTTGAAATTTTTGAAAAATGATAAGGGGTAACACTGTAAATTTTCTAAAAATTTCGAAATTTTAAAAATTTATAAAATGTACAAAATTTAAATGCAGAACGAATTTAGAGGTAAAATAATGCTCAAATTTACATTAGGCATGAAAATTGATTGAGTTTTGACAAAGTAATGGCAGTTCAAATTATCAAAGTTGCGCAGTAGCTGCGACGGCCAGAACCGAAATTAACCCTTATAAATGAATCGGTTACTAAACGGTTATTTCGGTTTAAAGAGTTTTGGTTTATGGGTTTCGGTATAGCGGAAAATTTTTTATATATTCTTAAATTAGAACTGCGATTTTTTAGATTAATATTCTCAGTATTAGTCATAAGAACAAAATATGTAAAATGAATGTCGCTTTTTTTTTTGCAGTGTACACATGGAGATTTACGTATCCCTGCTCCACCCTACGCCATGGTCTAAGTTCTGAGAACATGTGCGTGTTAAGCGGGTTTCATGGCGCAACTTTTCATTGGCTTAATGCATATTTTTAAAATTTGCGAATACATTCAGCATTTTCATAATGCCTTCCATTTCGTTTGCTTCTTTCATTTATTTTCTTCTTCTTTTTTTTTTTTTTTGTTTTGTTGCCCGTTGAGCTTGAAGCATTTAAGTTGATAGCGCTCAAACTTTTAGCACAACCAGCTAAGTGTACATGGAGGTAAAGCAGTGGTGGGGTGGAGGGGATAGAGGAGGGGGGGAGTGAAGTAGCTGTCAGTCCATTATCAGTGGGGTTGCAGCTGTAGGACAGCTAAAGCGCATGCAATCCATAAAGTTTACTCCTCCATTCCAACTAACAGACATTTAGTTTATATGCATAGTGCATAGTATACTTTTGTAGCATAGTGCACTATATATTGGCATAGATAGAGACAGAGACAGAGAGAGAGAGAGAGAGAGAGAGAGAGGGAGAGCAAAAGCTTTATGCATAGCTATAGCTAGCGAAGCGAAGCACTAGACTAATGTGTTTTGAAGTTCCCCCTTTTCAACCTCCTCAAATTGCCAACCCCTTGAAGCACACACACACTCTACCACACACACATATGTATGCGTGTGTGTGTGTGTGTGTGTGTAGCCAGTGTGCCCATACTTTATGGCAGTTTTAATTCGGTTTCATTGCTGTCGTTCAATCATTGGAATTCTATTCCAGTCACGTTTCAGCGCGTTTGTTGTATGTTTTAGGCCAATTGTTGTCTGTCAAATGTTTTCTCCCTCTCATTCTCTCTCTCTCTCTTTCTTTCTCTCTTTTGTTGTTGTTCAACTCAACTGCGATTTTAGCTGAAAGTTTACAGCCCAAAAGACACGCCTCCCCCAAAAAAAACCCCATTCTCCAATTCTATAAATGACGCCTTGCAATTTCGTTTGTTTGTTTGTTTGTTTTGTTGTTGTTGTACTCAATGTTGTTGCTGTTATTCCTGTTGTTGTTGTTGTTGCTTTGCTCCAGTTTGTTCGCCCATTTTGAGCAGTAAAATCGTTTCGAATTAACATTTTGTTTCATTGCAAATGGTTAGAAAACTTTTCAGAAATTCTCGCACCGCCCAACCACCAAACAACTGAAGCACAGTGCAACCACCTGGCATATCTGCACAGTGTCCTATCGATTGCCAAAACTACTGTCAGACACTTTAAGGCGCTTTAAGCACATTAATTATTTGTTTTTTGTATTCTCAGATATCGCAATTAACAGTCAATAAATAATTTTAATGCGTTTTGAGTTGAGCGAAAACATTTTAGATTAACACTTTTGTTTGAAATTGAGTATCTATAGTTAAAATATTTTTTGTTTTAATCTCTGAAATGAAAAACAATATAGTGAAAAGTTTTAAAGTTCCATTCTAAAATTCAAATTTAAAATTCTTGATTTTAGCATGCACTTTTAAGTATTTATTCAGAATATTATTCTTAAATTACAACATTACAACATCAAAATTGAAAAGACTAAAAAGTCTAAATAATTTGATCTCACTAAAAAAATGTACAGAACCCCGAAAATCGAAATATTGCTAAGAAAAATCGTGCTTGAACCAAGTATTTGCTACTTGGTTTAAGAAAATCCGGGATCACCGTACTTTTGACACCGCATTGGATTGATTTTATCCCGGAATCCATTATTTTATTTTTCTGTACTTGGAATTATTTGTAATCATAGAACAAATGTAAATGGTGTATGAGAAATTAATCCTAGTAAATTAATTCTATAAAAATATAAATTCAGGAAAGAATTTAAATTGATATTATAGTAATTTAATCCAAGTTTTTTTTAAGTTTTTACCAAGATCTTAATGAACAAAAGTTCCAACAGTTAATGAAACTTTACAACAATATTT
Organism: Drosophila kuntzei; assembly: GCA_035042165.1. Lineage (NCBI taxonomy): Eukaryota > Metazoa > Arthropoda > Insecta > Diptera > Drosophilidae > Drosophila > Drosophila kuntzei. The sequence continues at coordinate 570,563 of JAWNLU010001467.1, forward strand.
TCACATTGTGAGAATCTCATAGAGAGGCGCTTGCTTTAGCTTTGCGACCCAGGTTATGGTTCATCCATCAGTTCGTGGAGCTAAGCAACTAGTTGATGATTTGAAATGCATATAGAGAAGGAGAAAAGAGGAGCAACTGAAGTTGTTGGAGCCATCGGTCTGGGCAATTAACCAAAGTGAAAGCTGATGGAGAAGCAACAAGAGAGCAACATGAGAAGAGCTCGGAAAACATGAAACTATAACTCAAAGTTAATGAAATGTTGGACGAGGCGACGCGTCCTGAATTGGTATAAATTGCAGGCAGCAGCAACAGCAACTGTTCAAGTGGTTAGCCACTAAAATGAAACCGCCAACGAGTTGAAAGAGAGAGCAAGAAAGAGTGAGCGAGTGAGAGAGAGAGATGGTCGAGTCGACACATCAGCCAGAAAGCCACTTTATTCTATTTCCGTTTCCGGCTGTTGTCGCCAGGCGTTGACTTAGCTGACTTTACTCATTGTTGTTATTGTTGTTGTTGTTGTCAAGCTGCCGAGTATGTAATGTGTTTCCGCTTGCTACAAATTGTGGCAAGGCGTAGGCGTCAGCGTGCGTGCCAAAGCAATGCAAAGCGACAATGAAGCCAAGTAAGTAAAATAAACTGCACGAAATGGAAACAAACGAAGGAAACAAAGGCAGGAAACAAGGACCAAATAGACGACGGCAACTCAGAGAGAGTGAGAGTGGGACAAACATAATAAAGAGCAGGCAAAGTCTTGGGGACTCTTGGGGGTCAAAAGTCAGGCCAAAAGTCAAGCAACAAAATGACACTCGAAATGTTAACGTCACCGACAACGGGGCGTATACACAACAACAACAACAACAACAACAACAACAACAACAACAACAACAACAACAACAACAACAACAATATAACCAAGCAGAACTTCAGCAGCTCCAAAACTTCAACTCAAATTCAGAACCCGCAATATCCACAATCTTACAAACTCAATTCCAATGCCAGCGCACTCATTTTTAACTTGTACGCATTATAATGATTAACTAGGGTATGTTGACTTGTACATATATGAAGAAAACGAATAAAAAAATAAGGCCAATAGATCGACAAAAAATGAATCGATTTATAGATCTGATTGTGATCATTAAAAAGTATCATTTCCCATTTATAATCCCATTTCTAAAAAAAACAGCTTGATTTTTTTATTATGTATGTATTTTAATTTTACTCTACATATACTGAAATTTTCGTAAATTCTGTAACAATATTTAAAAAAACTCAAATTTGTTGACAAAAAAATGCAGATAAATCCTAAGTATTTTAAGGTATTTCTATTTTCAATTTTAGTGTTAATATATCGAGATAAAATAATAAATCATCAAGTATTGATAGTTATATTTACTATTTATATAGTTATAAAGATGGAGACTTAGATAGATTAAGTATTGTCAGTTATTTTAATTATCTTTTTTTACATGTAACGGTCATATCCTGATATTTACTTTAAATTAGGAATATCTTAATATTTCGTCCAATTATTCGGATTGGAGAATAAACACACAAGTTATGCTATAAAAAAAGGAAAAATCTATAACGCAGTTTTCAGCTAGGCTTTCTTTAGATTCAATTATAAAGTATCTTTCAGTTGAGTACGAACCATTAAAATCATAGTAACTCTTGTAATTTCTGGGGAGGCAGTCAGAGTGTAGAATGGAGGAGGAATCGTTTGATGCAAGAGGAAGGCGGAGGAGGAGTCCAGCTTGAGAAAGACGGCGCCAAGATATATTGGCATTGTTACACGCGCTGCATAAGTTAAGAAGCACGAGCAGAAGAGGAAGAAGGAGAAGGAGGAGGAGGAGAAAGAGGCAGATATAGTGCGTCCAAGAGGCCAAAAGCAACGACTTGAACTCGACTAGAAGATGCCAAGAGGCAGAAGGAAGTGTAGCTGGCCAACAGGATGCCAAGATTTATGCAACGTGGCAAGTGTGGCAAGTGCGGCAAGTGTGGCAACAACTGCACTCTTGGCTATCTCTCCAGCGAGTAGACAAATTCAACAACTAACTGCGCATCGCCAATTGGCCGGGCCAATCGAAGTGCTGCCAGTTGCCATGAAATATAACACGCCAAATGAGATGAAAGTTGCCCAAGTGTTCAAGTGTTCAAGTCTTCAAGTGTTCAAGTGTTCAAGGGATGTCAATACCGCAACAAGTCCTAAGCCAATAATCCTTGCAGTTTCAACATTTCACAATTATTTATATGGATACGCATAGAGAACGATATATAGAAACATTACTTAATTAAATCCTCAAGAAGTTGGAAATGGGCTTTCAGATTATTTAAAGTAAATTTCTACATAGCCTTATTTTATTTCATTTAAATCAAATGACTTATAACTTTTTGAAAATTATGATAAGGATAGACTTATGGCCTTTTTGTATTTTCATTTATTTGTACTAATTTCTCAAAAATTTACATTTATTACAAATTACACTGATAAATTAAATGTTCTAAAATCAAGATATTGCTCTGAGAACTAAGAGTTTTGGTCTAAAAAATGCATCGGGAACATAAAATCCTTAATGTTAAAAAGCACATCTTGATTTTAAGAATATTTCAAATCAGATCAAGTTTTTATTTATCGACCATAAATTTTAAAATACTCAAGACAAAAAAAAATAAGTCAGTTTTTAAGTTTATTTTTATTTTGATATAAATAAATTTTTTCGGTTTGATTGCTTTTCATAAATATTTCCCGTTGATATGTTTTTTCTTGGCAAGAGTGGGGACTCGAACCCGCGCTTGATTTCAAACTGCAGTGGCGACTCTGACCACAGCACCACGTGACCACAAAATATAACATATTCATATTTTACTAACTTACGATTTTTATTCTTATATTAAGAACTGCGATTTTTTAGATTAATATTCTTAGTATAAGTAATTTGGTCTTAAAATGGTTTTATTTTAAGAACAAAATATGAAAGATGAATGCTCTTAATTTTGGTCTTTTTTTGTGGAAATTGCAAATTTATAATTGTAAGAAAATGTTAAGACACAGAAAATAAAAGAAAAAAAATGATATTGTTGTTAATTTGGTTTGCCTGCTTTCCAGAACATCCAGTTTTCAAAGGATCTTGCTTCAATTATTCTTGGATTAACCAAAAGTGTCAATATTATGCTTATCTCCGTCTTAATATATTTGTCTGATTATTTGACTATCTTTAACCCTTTAACCCTTTTAACCCACTTTCTGAGAGAAACTTTGGTTGTTTGACCGATAACTGTGTGCAATTCTGATGTTTTTATCAGTTGATTCATTTGAATATCGGAGGATATATATGTTTTCTCAAAGTGTGAGCAAATAAAATCATATTTTGAGTTTATTTAAGAAGAATTTTCTTTATTAAAAAGAATATTTTTTTTTGTGATTTCTACTCGAATTTTGAATATCAGTAAGGCAGTCAAAAATATCTATTGAATCTAATGAATATGAGGTTGCATTTAATTTGTTGACTCTGGATCAGCATTCAACCGTATTCTCCATCTCTCTCTCTCTCTTTCACTGTCTACATATAGGTACATATATACATATATGTACATATATATATGTATCTCTGTCTCATAAATGATAGACAGTGCCTGTTAAATTGTTGTACAACATGCTGCTAACTGCTAAAACGAATCATTGCATACTTTATGAGCTGGGATTATGGTCATTAAGGCATACACACATCTACACACACACACAGACACATATGTATGTATGTATGTATGTATGTACATATGTATGTGTTATATGCCCATCAGCAGCAACAGTTGGTGCTGACTCCTGCTTTGTTTTCCCTCCCTTTCAATTCCTTCCTCTCTCTCTGTCTCTCTCTCTCTCTCTCTCTCAATTTTAGTCTTTATGTGCTTAGGTCTGGGCCATATTATCAGGTAGGGGGCGTTTGGTGACAAGCGGCAGACCACAAAACGTTTAGCGTTAAGCCAGCAGCAACAACAACAGAAACTACAACAACAACAACAACAGAAACTACAACAACACCACCCACAATAACCATAACAGTAAAGCTCAATTAAAGCTATTCAAGTAGCTGGTCACCTTTATGGACTCTGTTAGTTGCTTTTGGGGACGCTACTGTGCCATACAGTGACGTCCCATAATGTGTGTCGAGTCGATGAGTCATAGACAAAGCTTCCTCCAGTCGGGTCGCTTTTATTTAGCTTTAGCAAATTGGTAAAACATTTATTTATAGATGACGAAGCGACATAAACATGCTCGACAATGTGACATGTGTATGCGAATAGGAAGGGTCTCTAATCCAGGAACGGTTAGAAGGGGAACCCCAAGCAACCCCCAAAAAATTAAGATGAGTACAAGAAGACAGTTCAATGAACGGGGAGACGACGCAGCCTACATAAGTGTTTATGGTGGGGCATGAATTAATGCTAAGAAAAAGAGGGTTGCCAAAGGATCTACCTTCAACAGGGAAGGTCGAGGCAGAAGTACAGGGTCTAATGTGTGTGTGACAGCGCAGTCATTCTCCCCTCTCACTCTCCTGGCCCGTTGATTGCGCTCAACAACAAATCGATTTCCATTGATTGATTGTACGTCAGGGTCAGGGAGAGGAGACGGAGAAGGAGAAGGAGAAAGAGAAGGAGATAAGGGGAAAGGTCCTAGGCACGTCCGTAGCTGACTTTTTACTCATTGCTGCCAAAATAATGTTAGACAAATGCGAGTCGCACAAACGTGGCCCGTGAAAGGTCAAATATTGTGGTAAACAATGTACAATGCGTGACGCTAATAAATCAATATCAACAACAACCATTGACAAAGTGACACAATAACAAAATGTGATAATGACAAAAGCTGACAAAGAGGGCAATTGGAAATTTTGTGAACCAAACCAAGAAATAATATGCACAAAATGTTGTGTGCAAATATTTTAACGAATACATTTGCCGTTCGTTAAGTATATAAACAAGGATAGAAGAAGGACACTAGAGATAGAAAGAGAAGAGAGAGAATGGAAGAGAGAGAGAGCGATAAATGGAATTAAATATATAAATATTCTTCTCTTTAATTTAGATCGTAGTGCCTCACTTGACTCATCTACACTGATAAAAAGAAGAGGTTCTAAAATCAATATTTTGGTCTCAAAACTAAGAATTTTAATCTAAAAAATGCGTCAAGAACATAAAATTCTTAAAGTTAGAAAACACATCTTGATTTTACGCACATTTCAAATACCACCAAGTTCTTATTTATAAACCAAAAAGTTTTAAATAATCAAGACAATAAAAAAAGTCAGGTTTTCAAATGTTTGTATTTATTTTTGTTTGATTTTGATAAACATTTTCTCTGATTTGAGGTTTTTCTTTATAAATATTCCGTTTATACGTTTTTCCTTGGCAAACTTTAAACACAGCACTACGGGACCAATAATGGCTTCACATAAAATATGACGTATTTATAGTTTCCTAACAATTTAAGATTAGTATTCTTATATTAAGAACTGCGAGTTTCTAGATTAATTTTCTTAGCAGGGATTAAAACCGAAACGAATATCGGTTTCAGTTACGGTTTCGGTTATGCTCGAATCGGTTGTGTAAAATCTTGGAGTATCGGTTTCGTAACGGTTATCGTTTTTTTGTAAGTTTCGGTTTAAAAATACCGGTATGGTTACGGTTCACAAAAAAACAATGTATGTTTTCGGTTGATCAAATTAAGAATCATTTTTCATTGCTTTACATGAAAAAAGACTTAATGCTCTTTGTAGCCTGAAAATAATGTTATCTGGTTACTGGAATGGTCCTGCGTAATGTCGATCTTATCATAATTTGACCTCATATAAATTTGGTTAATTTGGTTTAAACATTTCGATTATTTTGATTTTACTAATATTTTATAACTTCGAACTGCCATAACTTTGTCAAAACTGAATCGATTTCCATGTGCAATGTAAATTTGAGCATGATTTTATTTCTAAATTCGTTCTGCATTAAAATTTTTTACATTTTCAAAATTCGAAAATTTTGAATATTTTAGAAATTTTACAGTGTTACCCCTTATCATTTTTCGAAAAATTTCGAAAATTTCGAATTTTTAAAATGAACAAAATTTAAATGCAGAACAAATTTAGAAATAAAATCATGCTCAAATTTACATTGCGCATGGAAAATGAATGACTTTTGACAAAGTTATAGGCGTTCAAAGTTATCAATTCAGAACCGAAATTAACCCTTATAAATGAATCGGTTACTAAACGGTTATTTCGGTTATTTTCGGTTACGGTGTCAGTTTCGGTTACAAATTTCAATTGGTTTTTACCGGTTAAAGTTTACGGTTACGGTTAAGGTTTTAATCCCTGATTCTAAGTATTAATAATATGTAAGATGAATATTCTTGATATTAGAAGTTGATTTTTGTTCAGTGTAGCGCTTTCCATTATTTTACACATATTAGGCAACCCTCCACTGAACTAACGTGGGGTTATTAGAATATAAGAAATATGAAACTATCTAGAGCATTTTAGCAATAAATGTGTAAGATATATAAATATATATGTATATGTAGTATACGATTGTTAGTTTACAATCAATTTAAGCAACGATAGTTGGAATTTATCATATTTATTTTTTTGAGTAAAATGTGTAATGCCTATTGATTCCTTCATTTATATATAGCTTATCTCTTCACTATAGTTATATGTAGTATATTTTCATATTGTAAGTCAACTATTTTTAGTGCCTTCTCGTACTAAAAGCCGTCACTTCAATCATTTAAAAAGTGTTGGATAATTTTAGAAAACAAAAGAGTAGAAGGCAGAAGGAATAAATGATAAAGTTTTGCAACTCAGCCAAATGACACGTAGCAACAAATAAAATCAATGGAAATTTATGTGACTGAAATATAAAATTGTGCTTTTCAGTCTGCTTTCCTGTGCATATGTATGTATGTATGTACACATGAACGTAGTATAATTTTTCTAGTATTTTTGTAGGTATTTTTATTTAACACTCGAATGCAGCGTGCATTGAAATTCCCCAAGCGACCCACAGGGCGACAGCCCAAGAGAAAGCCAGAGTAGACGAGAAAAAGAGCTAGAGAATGAGGAGAGTACGTTTTAGAGAGAGAAATTGGGGAGATAGGAAGCGAAATTCGTGTGCATTGTGCATGCTTAATTGAGTTGTCCTGTTCCCAGGTCTCCAAGCAAATGCCACGCCTCCCTAGTGGGCGTAGATACAGACAGGACATGTGTAATGTATGTATGTATGTATGTATGTATGTTTGTGTATGTGCCATGTGTCAAACAGTTTATAGAAACGCCCAACTTGAAGCCACCCAACGGCGTTACATTTCAGTCTTCTCATATCTATACGTACCTCCCACCCTCTCCCCTCTCCCCACTCCGTTCTCCGTTCTCCCTTCTAACAACGACTTCCCCTTCGATCTACACATCTCCCCCGCATCTCTAGTCACCTCTCCTGGCAATCGTCCTCGTCCTGTAAATCGCTCGCGTCGCTTCAGTTGATTTTCATGTCACTGACAAAACACATTTTGTTTTTGCCCTCTGTGTACATTGGTAAATACCGCATAGTGCATAGACCTGCTAGTGGGGAGTTTTAAGGGTTGGGGATTGTGTTGTTGGGCGCAGGGTTGATGCCAAAAAAAAAAAATAAACTTAAAAAATGCACTTTTTGACTGAACGGGTCGAACATATAAATTGCTTTCCAACAGCATCAAAGCTCAAACTGAAGATGACATCTACACTGAAAAAAAAGACCAATTTCTAAAATCAAGAACATTCATCTTACATATTTTGTTCGTAAAATAAGACAGTTTGAAGACCAAATAAGAGGAATATTTATAAAAAAATATATATATATTTGTTTTTCATTTGTTGTCTTGAGTATTAAAGAATATTTATTCTTATACTTATATTTGTGGTCTTGAAAATATAAGTATTTCTGATCTTATTAATAAGAGCTTGATCTCATTTGAAATATTCTCGAAAATTAAGATTTGTTTTCTAACTCTAAGAACTTTATTTTTCCGACGCATTTTTTAGACCGAAGTTCTTAGTTCTGAGACAAAAATCTTTTTCCTTTTTTTTATCAGTGTACTCAGTATCAAGGGGATGGGAGGGTGCAAACGCAGCTAACCGTTAGAAGAGGGTGACAACTCTCATATGTAGGAGAGAGAACTTTCAATGGTTGTCAATACAGCTAAAGTCGCATAACTACCATTCATACATTCAAGTATTCATTGAGCTTAAGCCGTGTCGATATAACTTCATATACTTTTAATGGATAGCTTAAGTTTCGAGAGTTTTGTAACCAATTGTAGCACTTTCTAAGTGCTACAGAGGTTTATATTATTCCTTAGGCACACATTTGTGTAGCGAATCGTAGTCGAGAATTTTAGACCCTGTACCTAAAAATTATATTGGGTCTGTTAGGTTTGTCTGGCAGTAATAACTCTTCGATTTTTAACATTATAAAAGCTATAGAGATTAAATGTGTTATGTAGATTTTATTGTATACTAAGCCAATAAAGTAATTTTCAGAACAAGGCCACAAATTGATTTTGAATCAAAGAAATAATATTAATAATAATTATTCATTATTAATTATGTTCTTGGTGCTCCTGAGACTCTATAAAAGTATGGTTTAATTTTTATATGAAAATTGATTTAATAATTATAATAATTAAAAATAATTTTTTTAACAAAATAAAAAATTAATTCTTATTTTTCAATTTTTTAATAAAAATTATAATCGTTACGGTCTCTGAATAAAACTGAATCAAGTATGTGTATTGAATTTGGACTTCTACGATTCATTTGGGAGTTCTTCAAGTCACGTTAACTTTTCTCCTTTGTTAAGAGAGACACCTTTAAGGTCTACTCAGACTGTGATCTTGTCTTTTTTTATATGGAGATTAATAGCTAATTAAGACAACAAACTATCAGAAGTTATGTAAATTGTACTTATTTATCTGAATTATTATTATTATCTTATATTGCTGCTTTACCAGTAGCTCCCCTATTGCAATCTCTGCAACTAAGTGGAATTCGCATTGTTAAAGTCAACAAACACATTTTGTGGCCTTCATATTGTCACCACAAACTCAACCTTAGCATGTACTCAAAGTTGTTTTTGCAGGTGTAGCAGGTGAATTAACCTAAAAACTACTCGCACAAGTGGAAAACTAAGTCAGTAGTTTATATTAATTTTACAAATGAATACTTTGCATTCATTTCAATTCCCCTGCGGGGTGCCAGGACTATCATCATCATCATCATCATTATTATTCTGTGGGGCAGGAGAAAGTTTGCCATAGTCAAGCCACAAATATGATTCTGTCACTGATAATGATACCAACAATGAACCAAGGCGACCAGGTGATACACTGATAAAAAGGGGTTCTTAAATCAATTAAATGGTCTCAGAACTAAGAATTTTGGTCCAAAAAATGTGTCGAGAATATAAAATTCATAACGTTGGAAAACACAACTTGATTTTTAGAACATTTCAAATAAGACCAAGTTTTTATTTATTAACCAAACCGTTTTAAATAATATTTTTATTGTTGTTTTAATTTGATATATAATATATTCATTTTTTCTGGTTTGATGTTATTCATAAATATTCCATTAATATTTTTTTTTTCTTGGAAAAATTGGGGTTCAAACCCGCGCATTTTTCAAACTAAAGCGGCGACTAAAAACACATAAAATTTGACATGTTTCTATTTTCCGAACAATTAAGAAGATGAATGTTCTTGATTATAGAAGTTGGTAATTTTTTTCAGTGTAGAGACAGAAGGATGGGTGACTTTCAGAAGCAAAAGTTTCAACAACTTTGATTTTAATTTCCCAAATTGCATTCGACGTCATTATTAATGCCATTCACTTGCTGCTTTTACCTGAAATTGGCTGCCCGATAACGATGACGATGACGATGACGATAAAGATGGCGATGGAGATGGCGACAGGTGCAACAACGTGAAGATGAAAACTCGTTTATTAACACGACGCGTTTGCGTCGAACTCCCATATAAACTACTTACAACAGCTCCGAGTGAAACCCTCCAGTTTCAGCTTCAGCTGCGGCTTCTTCTTCTTCTTCTTGTTTCTCTTCCCTTTTCTTCACCTTTCACGGTGTCGTTCTCAACGTTCTCTAATCGATTTTTGATGAGATTTTTGTATTCAATTTTGGTTTTGATAGGCAACGAACGCATCCACTTTGTGTGGGGGAATTGTCTCCGTCTTCGTCTTTTTTACCTCCAATTTCTACTACATATTTTTCTCACTCTCTCTCTATCTTTGTCTCTGTCCCTGTCTCTGTCTGTCTCTTTTTTTTACTGCTTGAAACGTGGAAATAGCTGGCGATAATGGCGCCAACAAAACGACGCCATTGACATAATTTTGCAAGGCTTTTGTTTGGCGCACTGCGGGGGTGACGTTAGGGCAGTGTAGGGTGGGGAGGGAGGGATATAGAAGGGCCCCTACAGCACATCCGATAAAGTAAACTGTTTTCATTTCACTGGCATTTTTGTTTGGCTTTCATTTCCTTGAGCAAGTTGATTCACGTAGTTGCCGCTTGTCGATGTTCTCCCTCATAACTGGACCTGCGGCTTTGTAGCAGTTAGCTTTTGTGTGTATGTATGCGAGTCTGCCAGAGTTGATTGCATTGTCATAGCTAGCAGCTATATAGTTTCATACAGTTTACTTCGAAACTTCGAGCTGAGAGTTTCTCGTGTTTCTTTATGTCATTGTCAGGTCTTGAGATGGGAAACTTCTTTTAGATGGCTTAAAGATTTATTGCAAGTTTAGCGGGTTTTGAATGGAACTGAAACTGACAGAAAATCTAGAGATTGTTGCAAATCTGGCGATCAGTCCAGAGGTGGACCTAAAACTGATACTTATACAATTAAAGCAATATTTTGCTATAATTCGCGAATCGCTTTCAGGAAACCCTTTATTAAATGTTTTGGTTTGACCCATTTTCTGCACAACAAATATTTGCAATTTCTCACTTGTTATCCATTTTTTTTGATTTTTTAAACCCTTTAAAATTATTCGATAAAAAATTTAAAACGATTTAACTTATGATATTGATTCTATTATAACTTTACCACAATTTTAAAATCAAGCTGAAGTAAATTTCTAGATAGTGAAATATAAAAGGAAATATCCGAACCTAAACTTTTTTAAAGACTCTTTCCTACACAGAAAAAAATATCCAAAATTCCGGGATGAAATCAATTCACTGCAATTGATTTTCTTGGTTCTGTTAATTTTTAATATTTAAAAATTAATATTTAAGGCTTCTTTGTATTATTCGCATATTGTCTAAATTTAACAATAATATCCTAAATACATACTTAAAATCAAGAATTTTAAACTTGAAATTTAGAATGGCTTTTTTTTCTGTGTAGCTTCACTTATTTTTTGTATCTATTGCCATTTAGTAAAACCAACTTCAGTTCTAGTCGCTCTCAACATATTTACCAAGTTTAGAACGTCCTAACTGTGTCTTATCCGCAACTTGGAATTGAATAAGGATCATGTTTTGGTACAGTTAAGTCAAAAATGGGGATTTACATAGTGTCCACGACAGTTGTCCTGCTCTGATTCCGACTTCGATTCCGAATTCAACTTCGACTTTAACTCCGGCTTTAAGTCCGCACATCAGACTCATGCCAAGGCCATATTGAGAGCATACAAAATCAGTGGAGCTACATGTGGCACACCTGTCGCAATCGTTGCAACTCTGTCATGGCGGTAGTTTGGTCCTCATCCATAGTAAAATTGGCAATTTCATTTTCATTGAACGCTGACGAAATGCATTTCCTGAAATGAATGGCGACAGCGACAGGGAAAGCGGAAAAGCCGGTGAAACGAAGGAAGTGCACACGCCTGACACAGAAATCAAGTGGACCGTGGCATGGCAGAGTTCCACGTCTTTTGGGTTTTATGTTTGAGGCTCTGGGCCTCTTACCTCTTATCCTCATGTCTCTTGTCTCTTGTCTTTTGCCTGGGACTGTGGCACGGTCGCTTCTGTCCGTGTCCGGTCTTGTTGAGCAGCTGCGAAATGTCAAACGTTGTTGCAAGGACGGCCGGAAGTGCGGCACGGTCAAAAGGACAGGCAACGTAATGGGGTAAGGTTTACTACTGTCGTGGACTTAAAGCAGCACCAGGTGCAGCTGTTGCAAGTTCCACGTTGCAGCTGTACACTGAGTGAAAAAGTCAAGCATTTCGCTAAGTTTCCTACAGACGAGCGTTTTTTCCTCACCACGACATTATTGCACCGTCGGCGAATTTGTCATTCACATAATTCGCAGCGGTTGTCAAACAAAAATCCCATCGAATTTTGTGCTCATTGAATCTAGGCACACTCTGAAAAGTTTCATACAACAATGTTTCAATCTAGTAGGCATAAAAAACCGGTGAAAAGTCGACCCATTTTTAACTCCGAGCTTTCCACGACACCGACAGTTTTTTTAAAATAAAAACGCTCGTCTGAAGCAAGCTTAATTAAAATCTCACATTTTAAACTAGATTTCTTACTACCATTTAAGTTAAAAAAGTCGAGTAGTTCAATCTTCTTTCAAGTACAATTTCTAAAGTCACAAAATTCAAGTTTATTATAAGCTTGAATTCAAATTTAAATGTGAATTTAAAATTTGTTAACTTATTTTTTTTAAACTCATTTTCAGTAATTGATTTGTAATTTTAGGATAACAAATATTAAGCTCGGGGTTACTTGCAGTTATTTTTAGTACGAATTTTTTCCCTCTGTGTAGCTTACTGACTGGGCAAACGCATAAGATGAGCAACATATGCTCGTGGCTCGGCATTGAGCTCATTTTCCCCCCTTTACCCCTTGCCACAATCCGTGTCTTGTCCAGTTTTGACTTGAAATCCTCCCCATCTTTCCCAACCTTATCTCGTACTGGCCATGGCCAAGATGTATCGATATAACTTTGTGCATGGGCCGAGAGCAGCTTATGGCCATGGCTTAAAGCAGCCCGTTACCGTTAACGTTACAGTTACAGTTATAGTAACGGTTACGGTAACGGTAATGGTAACTGATACCAGACTCCGGACTCTAACTGATTAACACGACCACTTAATTTTCCCGGCAGCATTCAACACTTTTCATTTGTGCACTCTGTCGAGCAGTGAACTTAACTAAAGGTCACACCCGACATTGATGTACGGCAAATGTGATTAAAATGTTGCACTTTCAATCTCACTTTGTTCCAATGTCACTTCGTATCGTTCTTCATTTATCTTGGCCTATTCAATTGCATTGAAAGTACGTCGTATCTGTCATCATTAAACGATGTAACTCTGACACATGTCTTAAATCTCACCTCGTTTCATTTTCACATTGTTCCTTTATTTAATTCTTCACTTATTTTATGACTATAAGTAAACTCTGATTTATTTAAGTTGTAGGAAATCTTTCTTTGTTCCATTCCCATTCTGTTCCTTACTTACTGCATTTTTTCTACATTGATTTTGATTTTTTCAATTGGAGTAAAAGTGAACATTTGTTTGTTTCATTTCCACTTTGTTCCTGTTATTCTTCAATTATTTGGCCAATTTCAATTGGATTGAAGATTGGTCGTATCTGTCAAAATTAAATACTGTAACTCTGACTCATGTCTAAAATCTCACCACGTTTCTTTCTCACTATGTTCCAATATCCCTTTATTTAATTCTTCATTTATTTTATGACTATAAATAAACTCTGATTAATTTAAGTTGTAGGAAATCTTTTGTGTTCCGTTCCCATTCTGTTCCTTACTCACTGCATTTTTTCAACATTGATTTAGATTTTTTAATTGGAGTGAAAGTGAAAATAATTTTTGTTTCATTTCCACTTTGTTCCTGTCATTCTTTATTTATTTTGCCAATTCCACTTGGATTAAAAATAGGTCCGTAATTAAACGATGCAATTCGTACATGTTTTAAATCTTATCTCGTTTCATTCTCACTTTGTTCCCTTATCCTTTTATTTAATTCTTCATTCATTTTATGACTATAATTAAACTCTGATTGCTTTAGATTGTAGAAAATCGAACTTTGTTCCAATCCCATTCTGTTATTTATTCACTGCATTTTATTCTTCATTCATCTTGATTTTTTCATTTGTAGTGGCAGTGAAAAGTATTTTGGTTTCATTCCCAATTTGTTCCACTCTATAGCTAATTGTTCTTTTTATTGGTTTTTAAATTAATGTTCTTTACTCTGACTCATTTCAACTTTGTTCCAGTCTCACATCATTCCACCGCACTTTGTTCTTTTCTCAGTGCATTCCATTCAGACTTTGTTTAAGTCTCCCACTCTCACTTCGTTTCATTCTCATTATTTTATGTAAGTCAATATTAAAGCATTCTCATTTTGATATGATTATCCATGATTATCGTTCTTATAATCTAGCTATAGTCAAGTTGATTAACTATTTTTACATTAGCTGCTTGTTTTAGTTCATTAAATTTCATCATTAATTTAGATGATTGAATTTTCTATCCAGTATTCCCTTCATTCAGAGGAAATCTACTCATACAAAGCAAACATTAACTCTCGAAAACTCTCGAGTGTCTATGAATGTTGTCTTGTAATAACGTTTTGGCTAAACTGCAATCTAGTTTTCATTCGGATTACAAAGAGGCTCTCGTTCCTATTTGGTCTCTTTGTTTGGTCAAACGAAGTGACCCCGATAGCTAAGCATAAAGTTACAGTAGAGTGTCTATCCTCCAACTGCAGTCCCTACACTAAATATGCTGGTGTTGTTATCTGAGGCGAACATAAGCCCAAGAACAATACAAAAACTCAATGGGAAACCTTCCTTATTCTCAGTCTCAGTCTCAGTCTCATTCTCATTCTCATCCTCGGCATTTTACTCATTCAGCCTTTGCACTTTCAACTTGGCAAATTTTCTTGTTGCACACACACAAATTGCAAACAGAGAAAATGCAAATTTCATTTCGAATTTAAATCCAAATTCAAATCTGAGTCCGAGTTCGAATTCCGTATCCCTTCCTCTATTTGCCATTTGATAGCATTTCCCATTTGTGTTCTTAGCACTTCTCCGATTTCTTCTTCTTCATTTCCATCTTTATTTTCGTTTCTGTTGGCTGCAACTTTTGCTTTAGTCGTTTCGTATCTTTCAGAGTTTTAGTTACTTATTTGTATGCCTAACTTATTTAAGATGCCCTGCATATAATATAGAAAAGGCGGTATAACAAACATGTTGAAAGAGTGCAGATTTGAGTCCATAAATTTGGCATACGAGTAAACTTGATGTCTAATGATTTCAGTTAAGATTTTAAATTCTTTCTCAAGTTATTTTTAATTTACATTTCTTTTTCAGATACAATTTTAATAGATACAACTCTGACTTTTCGTATATACAAATATTTAGATTTCATCTCAATATTATGAAAATTTCATAACAATCGGATGATAATTTATCACTCATTATACAGGGTATTTAGTTTTGCTACTTACCAAAAGTACTCGAATTACAACATGAAACAAATCGATGGCATAGACACCTGCAAAAGACAAGGAGAAAAAATTAGTAATGAGGAAGAAGGGGAGATATTGAGAGAGAGAGAGAGAGAGAGAGAGAGAGAGAGAGAGAGAGAGAGAGAGAGAGATGTGAGAGCATTAGTTGAGCTCTTGACAGTTTGCTTGTTGAGTTCATTAGCTAAAATTGTTTACCCCATACCAATGCCAAACATTTTTCTATTAATGATGCAACTGTCAAAGTTTGCAGCGCCAACCTGCCACAGGTTCGTTTCACTAATTAAATACAGTTTAAGCAGCAGCTGCTGCCGCCCCACTGCCCCCCCCTTTTAGCCACACCCACAGATTTTCTGGCAAAGTGAAAACAATTAATGACAGAAGCAAGGAAGAAAATGGAAGAAATGGTAATTGAAATGGGAATGGCAAAGGCAAAGGCAAAGGTATCATCTCTGCATCCTATGACCACGTCAAAGAGATGCCAACATATGTATGTAAGGTAAAACAGTGATATGTTGTTAACGGAAATGAAACAAATATGCTTAGTACACGTTAAAAAAAGGTGTGCAGATTGATAACATATTATAGAATTTATAACAGATATAAATGGTTGTAAAGTTGATAATTTACAGATGAGTTTATCCATAGAGTAGATTGTAGATTCCCTAATTTCCTAGAAATTTTATACACAATCATCACCTTTTTTAGAACTCAAAATTTTGTTCTAAAAATCCGTCGAGAACATAATATTCTTAAAGTTAAGAACATTTCAAATAAGACCAAAGTCTTTTTAATAAATGTTCTTAAATAGTCAAGAAAACAAATAAAAATAAGGCAGGTTTTTAAATTTATAATTTTTTATTTTGATATACATTTATATATTTTTTTTGATTAGGTATTTCTATAAATATTCCTTTAATATGTTTTCCTTGTAATATTCTTAATAATCTTAATTCCTTGATTAATATTCTCAATATAAGCATCTTGGCCTTGACTTTAAAAGTTGGTAGTTTGTTCAGTGTATGCTTGTCAACTTTAACTAAACTTAAATTGAGTGCCAACTGTTCAAGATCCCAATATGGTTTCATAATTAAAGTGAAAAAACCAAATATCTTTTGAAATCTACTGGGAAAAAGTCAACCCGACTTATAGCAATTAGCTTTAGTCATGGCTTGTTTAACAGTTTGTTAAAGCTTGACTTCGTTTGACACAAGTTGGCAGCCCTGTGGCAGAATTTGTTTAGAGAGAGAGAGAGAGGGGGGAAAAGGCGGCAAAGAAAACAATTAAAAGAATTTATTGCCTGAGTTTAATGAATTTTCAGCTTGTTTGCATGCACATCCACCCAACACAAGACAGAGATAGAAATAAAGATGGAGAGGGATAGAGAGAGTGTGAGGGAGAGAGAGATGAGACAGAGTTGCCAACGCAGCAATTTTGATGAGCACAAGAGAAATTGAGGCGCCACAGGTGTAAAATGTAAATAAATCTTATGCTTAACTTCTCTCTCTCTCTCTGTGTATGTGTATGAGTGTGTATGGTGAGTAAAAATAACTGTTATTGTTACAATGTTTAATGAAGTTTTTCTTAGCTTCCTTCGTTTTTCGTGCCCGCTTTTTTTTTTGGGTGAGCATCTGTTTTTTGCCTCAATTTGATGTTCAGTCTGGCGATGATGCTGCCGAAATATGTAAAACATTTCAAAAACGATTTCAATGTTTTATGTTATCTTATGTATGCATAAAATGCTTTTGTTATTGCCACGTCCCATTCCCAGTGCCATTCCCATTCCTTTCAATCTCTCTGACCGTCCGTTTTGACGGAAATTCATTTGCACACGGGCCAATTAACGTGTAAATTGTTGGAGTGCAAAAAATGATGATAAGCCCAAAAAATGAATATCGGACTAAATGTAAAATGTGGCGCACTGAAAAAAAGGAGAGTCTGCTAGACTTAGAGATACTCAGTAAAAGAACATATAAATTCAAAAAATAACAGAATAGAATTATTTAAATGCGATTCTATTATTAATATTTATAATATTATATATATATAATTATTGGAATAAACTTTAAGTTTATCAATCGACAGCTATGATATGTTTAGATTACAAAGAGGAAATATGTATATTTCACCTTCCTGAGTCGAAGGTACAGCATCTAGTACTATAGTCTTTAGGTATTTTATTAAAAGGAACTCATGTTTAATAATTAAAATAAATAATAATAAAATATTTGACATTTCACACTTTTTTCTGAATTTATTTTTATTTTTGAGATATTATTCGATTTTGCTGAAATATTTAGAATACAGAAAGTATATATAAATATAAATAGATATATACCAAAATTAAGAATTGTAATTATTTGTATCCGAAACGAATCATTACTTTAAGCAGGGATCATAACTATTATGAGGAATAAAATAAATTAAATATTAAATTGTGATTTAAAAAAAAAACAAATCTTTTATAAGAGTTTGTAATGATTTTTTTGAATAAAAGTCCTAAAGACTATTATTTTGAGGAATAGTGTAATAAATAATAAATATAATAAAAGTTCTTAAAGTTGATTTTTTAATTGAATTTTTATCAATAACGATTACTTGAAGCCTTGATATCAATAACAAACGAAAACTCAACTCAGTCTTGATGAATCAATCATTAAAATGCTTTGAGCAAAGTTGCCCAACACCTTTCTGAGTATAGGGTATAGAAAACTTGAATGTTGCCGATGGTCACATGGGGGTTACTTGGAATTACTCGAAATTTTGTTGAGTGCTGAGATCGGGGGATTGGAGCAATGGGAAATGGGCAATGGGTAATGGGTAATGGGAAGGGGGCAATGTCTGTGTGGCAGCTGTTTGTTGACTGTGCTGATAAACACGTATCATTTTCACAACAAAATCGTTGCATAAATTAAGGCGTCTTCTTCCTACGATGCCTGAACAAACTTCGATAGTCTCGTGAATGGCGAGTAAACAACACGTTGCTGGGCACAAGTTTTTGAGGCATGTGCAACATCGACATCTGTTTGGTGTGGCAAAAGCGATTGCAGCGATTACTCCCAGCTGTCAGCAGCTAACAATTTCTGTGGTCATAAGGAAACTCACCTCGGCAAATTGCAAATCGCAAATCGAATGTCTCTCAATCTCTCACTCTTTCACTTTTTCACTTTAGCAATCTTTCAAGTTTTTACACATTTCTTCAAATGAATATTTAATGCTATGTGAAGCAGTGGCTCATTGGGTGGTTGGGTGGTTGGATGGTTGAACGGTTGTGTGGTGCTGTTGGCATTAGTCTTGCTTTTTTTTTGGCTGGTCATCAATTGCATCCCGTTTTTCTTTGGTCAATACGACAAGTATATTACTTCTCTTTCTCTCATTTTCTCCCTATAGCTATCTCCCATTCTCTCGGCCTGACATTGCCAGAGATTTGCTAAAAGATTTACGAGCCAAAAGCCAAAGCCATTGGCCAAACCTTGGCAAATTTTTGGCAAATTGACCTTTTGCTTTCGACTGACTTTCTGGCCAAGGCGACACAATTTGTGGGGGCAACAATTGCCATGCAACAGCGACTTACAGATGCAACACCAGCAACAACAAATGGAGCAGCAGCTTATCCGGCTGTCCATAAATTAACAACTTGATTATGTCGAAGCCCCAAGCCAAACAATGATCATTATGTTAATGATGATGATGATAATGGAGGAAAAACGCATCGCAATTTGGCTTTGAAAACATAACTGAATTAAATTTTCTCGCAAAAGGACAATGTTTGAAAAGGGAGATGTGAGGGAGAGTGAAATTTAGGAGAAGGCTTAATAGGGGCGTTATGAGGTTCGGAGGGGGATTTGGACTTTTGCTTTGCTCGCCAGTTATCAACAGTTATCATGGCAATGTGCGCAACATGAAAATGAAAATGAGAAATGACACAAAGAATTTATCAAACATCCGCTTCCGGCGAACAAGCGACAGAGGCAACAGGCAGCAACTACAAAACAGGATAAGAAATAATGTGAAGCTTATGGCGGTTCATGTCGCATTCAATTTACCGCACAGTAGCGAGAGAGAGACAGCTACAGATCGAGACAGCAACAGTTAAAGCCTAACACCAAAAAATAAAAGGATACATAAAAAAATACATTAAAAAGAGTAAAAAAAACAAAACTGAATAAATTGTTCATCGTTTCATAATTGAAGCCAAAGGGGATCGACCCTCACACACACACACACCCATACACTACACAAAAAGGAACAGACTTAAAATAGACTCATTGACACGACTCACAGCAAAGTCTTTTGAGAAAAGTCAACAAAGAGTCTAACAATGAGATGGTATCCATATTATTATTATGCCGAAGTCTGCATATCCTTACTGACTGTACCTATAATGTTCAGGAACTGATTCCTTAGAAATATCAATACCCTCCTTAACAAAATTGTTCGATTCGGAAAAAAACATTATACATTACAATATCTTTTTTTGCATTTTTCTGCATAAAATTATATTTTAGCTTTATATTGAAACAGTACAAAAATATTAACATTAAAATCATTATCTGAAGTTAGGTTTTTTAAAAGTTCGAGTTTTTTTTTGAATAATTTTATAGACTTCAAAAATAAAGAAGAAATGTAAGTAAATACAGAAAATTAGATAAATTTTGTGTCTGACCATAGAAACGAATCCTATCCAAAATTTCTTGAGTCTTAAAGCCATGTATAATATATAAATATTGATTTATTATTTTTAAATTTTCAACTACAATACCATATTTCAAGTTGGTTAGATTCTAAAATAAATAATAATTCAAGAATAGTACAAAATTCAAAACTTTTTAATAAATTTATTATTACACTTTAATTTTTGAGCCGCACCTTGCAGAACCGATTCATGATCCGAACCTTTGAAATTATTTACTCAGCGAATCCAAACACAAACCGAAACAAGAAAGATAATTACATACTAAGATATTTATATAAATTTTGTGTTTTTTCAACTATTTAACACTTTGAATAAGAATCACTATATTATAAGTCATAATTGAATTTTCAAAAAATTCAAATTTTTTTGGATACAAAATTTAATTGGTTCATAAAATCAAGAAAATTTTAATGCAATTAAGAAAATTTTTTAGTTTATTAAATTGAACCAAGGTTCGATAAGGTTCAGGGGGTATATAAACCGGTTCTAGCCTAAGTCTTACCCTATGGTTCGAGCGCCGAACCAGCGAACCGAACCTTTACAAAATTTTGATGGTTTGCAGACTTGATTATAATTTCAATATTACAATATAAAAATGTATGTAATTTATGTAACTAATTTCTTTCCAAATGGATCACTTTAAGGATTCCGTTTCTGATTCCAGAGTCTGAGTTTTTCTTTGAATTTATTAAGTTGTTTGAAGCAACAGCAAGAGCAATCGAAAATGGAAACAGTTGGCAATTGGCGCAACATTTGGCTCAGCTGTCGAGTTTGTGGGTAACGCAAAATGTGGCATATGAATGGCTGACAGACAGTCAGACTGCCAGACAGTCAGACTGTCAGGCTATCAGCTCCCACGAGCTCAAGTCAACTGGAGCGCAACAAAACATGCGAGTGTTGTTGTCGTTGTTGTGGTTGGGCAAGTGCGAATGCATCATTAGTGCAGGAAACGGACAACGCGACAAAGCGACAAAGCGACACTGGGATAACCAACAGCAACTGCAAAATGGGAATAGCACTTGGCCAGGCAAAGCAGAGAAAAAGGGAGTAAAAGTGGAAAAAAGCGGGAAGAGATAACCAGACAGTCGAAATGAGTCAACCACGAGACCACTAACAGATAGAGTTACGACTGATAGAGATAGAGAGAGAGAGGAGTAGCAGAGCGGATGAGAGGGAATTACAAGCTGCAAGCTGCAGCTGAGCCGCAAAAGCAACGCAACGCAAGCGTAACCAGTGGCAAATGAGGCTAAAACACAAGTGTCGCCAGCATCACCAGCGTCATCGCCATTGCCCTCCGTCGAGTGGCAGTGATGGATGAAACCAGCCAGGCAACCAGGCAACCAATCCAAATCCAACCAACCAGAGAAACATCCTTTCCACTCATATTTAGAAGCATATAAATGCAATTGATATTAACGCTGAGCAAACTCGCGACTCAACATGCAACAATTTTTGACATGCTTGCAACAAAATGTTGAAGCAACCTTCCAATGTCGGTCTGAGTTGATAAAGCAGGAAATGGAAAGATTTTCCTGCTGCGCGTAACAAACGTGGGGTCTAAGCTTTATTAACTAGGGAATTATAGCTTTAAATTTTATTTGATTACTCTCGCTAAGCAATAACTTTCCTATTTTTAATTAATATCATTTATTTGAACTGAGAAAAAAGACCAACTTCTAAAATCGAGAACATTCATCTTACATATTTTGCTCTTTAAATAAGAC
Organism: Drosophila kuntzei; assembly: GCA_035042165.1. Lineage (NCBI taxonomy): Eukaryota > Metazoa > Arthropoda > Insecta > Diptera > Drosophilidae > Drosophila > Drosophila kuntzei. The sequence goes on from JAWNLU010001467.1 coordinate 592,523, forward strand.
TAGAATATTAATCTAAAAGAATAAAAATCTTGAATTGTTAAGAAAATATGTTATTTTTCCATGTGTAACTGCTTCAGTTTGAAATCTCAGTTTCAAATCTCACTCTTGAAAAGGTCAAAAATTATATTATTGGAATATTTATAAAAAAAACATATATATACATATTATAAATTTGAAACCTGCCTCACTTTTTTTGTCATAATTATTTAAAAGTATTTGGTCTATAAATAAGAACTTGATCTTATTTGAAATGTTCTTAAAATCAACATGTGTTTTTTTAATTGCTAAGGATTTTATGTTCTCGATGCATTTTTTAGACCAAAATTCTTGGTTCCGAGATTTAAAGCTTAATTATAGAACCTTTTTTTTAACCAGTGTATCTTTGCTTAAAAACAATAACTACAAATCTACCTCGAAATAACCTCAACATCTTATATATAAAGTTCTCTGATTATCGATGGGGACTGCAATTCACGCAGAGCCCAAACGTTAAGAGCTAGATGGCTGAAATTTTGAGAGTAGTTGCGTTTCTTTGGGGTTCTTTCCTAACACTTCATCTGATACATAAGCTAATAAACTTCCATCAATATTAAGACTAGTTGAAGTAGGTAATTAGTTATACCTAAAGATTCCCTTTGCCAGACTTCATTAAAAATCTATGCTTAAAGTAATAGCTTTAAATTATATACACTTTTAATTTAAAGTTAACAATACTATATTTTGGCTAATTAAATTAACTAAGCTCTTAAGGTATCAGATTTTAATAAGGTCTAATTCAAGGAATCATTATATTATACTTCATTTTAAACTTGTGATTACAGTAGCCGCTTTAAAATCTCAGTTTTGAATACATCTAGCTTCAATCGAAAGTTATATTTTCCAGTTATATTTGTTAAAAGAACTATGGCCAGGATTCCGTACACTTGGCGACAACCTCCGTATCCTGGCGATGAAAGCGACAAGCGTTGGATAGATCCTAGCATGATAATACTGTGTGAGAATGGGGATATTGATGCCGCAATTGGACCATTACTCGACACGCTCTATGAACCCATCGGGACGGGGTTAATAGCTGCTGTCTTCGTGCATGAAACATTGCGGGATCTGTTCATTGAGAAGGTGCGTGGGGAGATGACTGTGATGCATAGGCAGGTGAAGAAGCATGACTTCTATAAGAAGGCGTTGCGTCGAATCGATTGTTTGGGTGCCGAAACGGTAGCGATGATGCAACCAGATGATATTGGATTTCAATACACAATGGTCGAGGGATCGCCGATTGTTGTCTGTGATTTTCACCAGAGTTACTTTAGCATCAATCATCCCAGCACGGTGGTAACCCTACACACATTCCGTCACAGCCAAGAGCTCGGTGAACTTGCAGCCCAAGAGAATCTACCATTTGTTAGTGCCGCCATTTGGTGTCCCAAAATGTCGGCGGCTTACGAAGTAGCCCTGCTTTTGAATGTGCCCGCCGTCTACATCAACTGTGCCGGCATCTCATTAATGCCCATCGTGGAGAAGCATCGCAATAATGAATCAATTGCTCTGATCCTTGCCGATTATCACTATGAGGTCCTCGTACTGCGAGGTCGGGCCAAGGCCATTATCTTTCCGGCACCATTGCCGATGTTCAAGCGTCCAGAGCCGACGACTCCGGAGAATCAAAGTGCTCAGAAACCAATCAAGCGGAGCTCCAAGAACTGATTCCCTCATACGTATACGTTATATTTATTTCATATGTAAATAAGTCGAAAATTCAAGTATTATGTTCTCCTCATTTAATTTTCTCCTGCGTCTTTTTTTCATCCTGTTCTTACATTTCCATCTGTTTCTTTACTCCTTTTATATCTTTCATTCTCCTTCTTCTCCGGCCTATCTTTTTTCTCATTTTAGCTACTTCTCCTGTTCCCTCTATGCTTCTTCACTCTCCAACTCTCTTTGCCTCTTCTGCTCTTTCTTCTGGCGATCCTCTTGTTCACTTTATACATACTCCCTCATTCTACAAATCATTCTGCTTCTTCTGTTTTCCTTTTTATCGTTATTCTTCTCTTTTTTCTCATCTTTCTTAAGTTTCTTCTTCTGTTTGTAATTCTTTCCCTGCTTCATCTTCTTTCACCATTCTTCTTCTGCTACTGTTTCTTTTATTTCTTCTTTTTCCGATTATATCTCTACTTTTTCTGCCTTTTATTCTACATTTTCCTCAACTTCCATAGGCAAAGGGAACTGGAACTAGTTGTTGCTCTAGAAATGAACTAGTTCATCCCTAGGACGTGATTTGCGCAATGAGTTTTACTTAACTTTGGCGTCACTTAAATGTAATTTGAGAACTTTTTTTTGGCATTGCCTTTGGCTCTGCCTCAATCTACATATGTATGTATGTGTGGGAGTGTGTGTGTGTGTGTGTGTGTGTGTGTTGCTGCTTGTTGGTTGTTCGATTGCTTTCGCTCGTGCCTCTTGTTTTTGCCACTTTTCGAGTGCATTTTGCTGTAATAAAGCGCCCACTTCAATGTGCCCCAAACCGTTGCAGCCTCTGGGGCGCTGTTTCCTTGTTGTTGTTATTGTTGTTGTTGTTGTTCTTGTTTTTGTTGTTTTATATGTTGCTGCGCTTTCATGCTTTTTAGCATTTCATCATTTGTTGCAAGTTGCAACTTTCCACTCTCTTTTCCTTTCTCCCTCTGTGTAATGCCAAAACTTTATGCATTTCGATTTGACGCTGTGTGTGTGAGTGTGTTGTTTCCTGTTCTTGCAGTGGCATGTGGCAGCTTTTGTTTTTTTTTTTTTGGGGTCTAACCCCCTTCCAGCTTTTAAAGCCACCCAGGCGCCTTTTAGCCCGCCCCCGACCCCGCCCCCCGTCGAGTGGCCTTTTAATGCAGACGCTTAACGCGTGTTACACTTGCCTCGTGTTGAGTTGAATCGTTGTTATACCCTGGAGTATAAAATAGGGTATATGGGTTTTGTGCAAATATCCAACCCCATTAAGTGTATATATTCTTGATCAGTTTCAATAGCAGAGGCGATCGTAGAGTCTATATCTCTATATAATAAGAAGGCCAAGTCTATTTTAATCTAATCGAATTTAAGGAAATGGAAATATATGAACAATCTCAAAGCTATAGCTTTAACAAGAATTGCCTAAAAGATTTCATCACAATCCGATAATAAACACGGAAGTCATAGAAAGAAGAAAGTGTTTAAATGTGCTCTCATATTTAAGTGTCTTAGGGTATCTCCTAGTCGAGCACTCTCGCCTGAAACGTTCTTACTTGTTGTCGTTGTTGCAGTTGCTGCTGCTGTTTGCTGGCAACAATATTTATTATTTATTTAGAGGCTGTTGCGCTGCAGTTGACCCAGTTAACGTTTCGCTCATGTACTGACCCAATTTTTTTTTTGGGCTCCATCTTAGCTAGCACCTCCTCTTTCCCTTTTCCTCTCCCTTTTCTCTTGTTCTTTCTCCCTTTTCACTGGCATTAAGAAAAGTTGGGCAACAAATGTATGCTGAGTGTGAGATTAGATTGCAGCATCCAAGCACATTGGATAATACATTCTTGCCACAAGTTGCAGCCACAAGTTGGAGTGAACTAAATTTGTTAATTTCTAATTCATTATCTGCAAGTTCTGCGGTTTCAACATGCTGAACACAGAGACGACGCTGCGTATACTTAACATGGCTAACTTTATAAGAAGCTCGATATTCGTAGTGGTAAAATTATATTAAATAAAATTAAATATTAAATCCATTGTCTATTGCATTCTAAATTCTGTAAGATCACATAAGTCTCAATTTAATTTAATTTAATGTAATTGTTTCTTAACTCTCTTCCTATCTGTATGCTATAAAAATTTCCATTGTCTTCTGACTTTAAATTAACAGAAAAGGATTTTGATCTTGTTTACCTCTTTCTTTGTCAGCTTCAAATTAAATTGATGTATAAATATACTCTCTTTATATTTATATAGATCCTTTCGTTATTTTGGACTAATTGGCGGCAACATGTCGACTTCTTCGTCGTCGACGAAGCGGGATATCGACACTGAATTTAATTACTTTCGATGTGATACTGATTATTAATTTGTCTTACATTTTTTAATTTCTATAATTTATAATTTTGCTATAATTTATTATTTTCTTGTAGAGCTTACTTGCCGAATTCGGAATTCTGCTCTAAAGCTTAAAAGCGCACTTTAAATTGTTTGAATTGTGAACGATGTCAGTTTGATTTGATTGTAAATAATATCATAAACTAGAATTAATTATTAATTAAGAAATAGTTGAACTAAATGGTATTAAAGAGTTATTTGATTAAAGTGACATCTGTTAAGCAATGATTTGTGAAAATGTTGCAATTAAAATTGTAATTTGAACTAGACTATTGGACAGCTAAGAGTTGACAAACTAGTTAATTGATAATAGCAAATTCAGACTAGTATCGATTTATGAGAACTGTTTGCAATGCAGCAGCTTAGAGATATATTACTACATAGATATTGTTTGCATTGGGCCATTGTTCTTTCTCTTTTGACTAAGTAAAGCCCAATTCCTATTCCATTGACTAAACAGTTTGCATTCAATCAGCCATCCGCTGAGCTTGGCTAAAAGCCCAATGACAATTACAAAAAAAAAAAAAAAAAGAAAGTATAGATAATGCTTATTGTCACCGTCATACAAAAGTGACAGCAGCAGTGGCTGGGGAGGGTTGGAAGGGGGATGAATGGGGGGAAAGCAACGACAACAAGTTGGCCGAATCAGAAGGTGGCCAACTGGCAGCTGCTACGAGCTTTGCTTGAATTATGTTTTATTGTGACGCCACAGACAAAGCCTGAAAAGAGCGAAGGAGCAGAGGAGAAAGAGAATAAAGAGAGAGAGAGAGAAACGGAGAGAGGGCGGCCGAGAGTTGAGAATGGATGACGCCTAAACTTATGCAACGAAATTTTAACAGCATCTCCTTCCTTCTCAGTCTCAGTCAGATTTGCATTGTGTGCTGGCGTTTAAAAGTTGTCGCACGGCTGAGACAGAAGTTTGGTAACAGTTTGTGGCACAGGTTACTTTAGATATGCTTATTCTTCTGCTTCTGCTCCTTCTGCTTCTTCTGCTCCTTCTACTTCATCATCTCCTACTTCCATTTCAAGCGGAAGTTTGCACACTTTTGCTTATAAGGCGTACAAAAATGTCGCAGAATAATGCGACAAAGTCGACCAAGAGATGCAGTGCACCCAAGTTGGAGACCCAGCTGGAGTCCAGCTGTTGCTCCACCCTCTCTTCCTCCCCCTCCCCCTCCTCCTGCACCTCCTGCTTGTCAATCTCTTTTCTCCTGCTTCTTCTGCTTCATGTTCACTCTATCCCACTATTTCTTCTCTCTAGTATCTCATCATGTCGTCTTCTGTTCTTTTTCCTGCTCATTTACTCCTCTCCTGCTACTTCTACTGCTTATTTTCCTACTCCCTCTATAACTTCCTCTCCTGCCTCTTGTCTAACATCTTGTCTCTCCTCAGCATCTCTCTATCTCTCCTTAATATCCTTTTCGCCAATTTTATCTGATTCTTTTAAACCCAATTCTTCTGTTTCGTCTTTATCCTTTCGTCCTTTTCCCTCTCCTAACTCATTTCATGCCACCCAGCTCCTTCTCTTAATGTTTCTTCAACTTCTTTTGCTCTCTTCTCTTTTTTATATCCTGCTCCTCCGTATTATCCTGCCTCTCTTATATTCTCGTTAGCTGTTTCTACCCATCACTAGCATTTTCGGTCTTTCTCCTCCTTCTCTATTTACCTCTCCTCCCAATCATCGAGCCTGTTCGCTAGCCTCTCTTCATCCTTCTCTCTCTCTCTCCCTATCTCTCCCTCTCTCTCTCTCTTTCCTTGTCTCTTGCATTTACCATTTACTCTTTTTTCTTCTGCTCCTTTTCTCTCTTCTCTTTCCCTCTTCTCAGTCTCTTCTCTAGTCTTTCCTCCAGTCTCTTCCCTCCTTCTTCTTCTTCTTCTGTTCCTGCCTCTCTCTCTCTCTCTCTCTTCTCTCCCACCCTCTAACTCTCGCTGTCACTCTTTCTCACTCTCTCCCCTCCATCTTCTCTAGCATTATCTACTTCCCTCTCTTCATACGTCTATTGTTTTCTTTTCACCCATTTCTCCATCTCCTACTGCTTCTCCTGGTCCTCCCTCTCTCTCTGTCTCTCTCGCTCTCTCTGTCTCCTTCTGTCATCCCTCTTCTCCCACTTCTTTGTTCACTTTTACCCTATTCTCCTTATTCTTCTCTAGTACGTATATCTGCCTCTCCCATCTCCTACTGTTTCTTCAGCTTCTCTAGCTCCTCCCTGTCTCTCTCTCTTTCTTTCTCTCTCTGTCTCCCAATCTTTTTCTTTTTTCCATTCGCTTCCCTCTCCTCCTAGTTCTCTGTTCTCTATCAACCCTTACCTCCTGTCTCTTCTCGAATCTATCCTCGCGCTTCTTCTGCTTCCTCTACATCGCCTTCTGTTTCTTGAACCTCCTCTCCTGCTATCTTCTCTTGATCAGCCTTTATTTCAACCTCTCCTTCTCTCTATCCTCCTTCCTCCTCTCTCTTTTCACTGCTTTCCTTCATCCTGTGCATTTCAATAGCTTTTCATTTGGTTGACTGGTCAGAGCAGGTGCAGGAGAAGAGAAAGAGGAAGAGGAGGAGGATGAGGAGGAACAGGAAGTGGCAGGCATCTGTTGTTGCCGCGCGTTGTTGCACGAGAAGCACTACAAGTATATTGGCAACAACAATGAGTCGCTGCTTGGATGTTGACGTTCTTGCTGTCGCTGTTGTTGCATGTTGCATGTTGCAAAAGTAATTCAATTTGACTTTTTGTTTTGATGCTGCCGAGTGCGATGACGGAGATGTTGCTGCCACCATCAACAGTTGCTAGTTGCCAGTTGCCAGGCCAACTTTTGGGCCTCATTGTGGGCGTTGTGGACGTTGTGGGCGTGTCGTGCGCTGCGGGGCCAACAGAGCCGAGCGCGTCAATTGATTTAGCCATTGAGTTATTACCAAGTTGTCAGCCAGCTGGCTGGCTAGCTGTACACTGGATTATTTTCACCCTCCGACCTCCCTTACATCCTCTCCGTAATCTCATTTCTATTTTTCAGTTTCTTTTTTCTTTTTTCTCGCTCTCGTTCTTTTCATTTAGATGACGCCATGCTGAGGCCTTGCCAAGCCGCCGCGGGCGTTCTGCAAAAAGGACATTTTATAAGCTAAAGTAATTTGCATGACAACGGGACCAAAAGGGGGACAACAAGAACGCTGTGAGGGAATAGGGGGGATAAGGAGGGGAAGGAACTCAACTCGTTGAAAGGTGCTAATCCATTGCATCCTGTGGCTATGTCAAGTGCTTCCGTTTACCGTTGTACGCTGCCAGCAGCTGGGGCTTATTCAATATCAACAACTGTTATACGATAAGCTATTGTACTAACTTAATATGAAATTGATTTAGGCTTGCAATTAAAGCTGCTCTCTAAATTCTCTTCAATTTAAGCTAATCATGTAAAACTGTTATACTGTCATACTTTTATACTTTTAAACTGTTATACAGTTATAAGGTTGTACTATTAAACTGTTTTACTGGTTTACTGTTATACTGTCATACTATTATACTGTCTTACTTGGTAGTCACTTGATAATATATAAAATTCATCAAACGTTTATATTGACTGTCATACAAACTATTATACAAAATGATAGTCACTTGATAACATCTTAAATTGACAGACTAGAGCAGCTCACACAAACTCAGACTTTTATATATTGACTGTCATACTGTTATACAAACTGTTATACACAAGAGCAGTCGACATTGTCTTCATAAAACATTAATAATTGACCAAATTAACATTGTTATACAATCTGTTATACTGCAATGAAGTAATTGAAAACTGCAAATCTTTTAGACTATAACAATAAAACACACACACACATACTGAGAGAGATGTGGGTGCATTTGAAAATATTGAGGGCAATTTGGATAACCGCAGGAGAATAATGGCTACATCGATGTCGACTCGACAGGGACTCGGATCAACAGAGAGAGTACAGTGTCAATAATAATTAAATAATAATTTCAGCAATTTGATTTCATTACATTTACTGGAAGCCACAAAATGACTGCAGCATAGAGATGACCCCTCGACCTTTCCGTAATATTTGCTTTGGGACTAGCAAATATGATTTGTGGTCAAAAAAGGAGGCGACAAAAGGCGACAATGAAGAAGCCATAAGCCAAATTAACAATTAAAGTAAGCCAAGCAAAGACGACGGCCAAAGGGAAAAGAAAACCCGAGACAGGCAGAGGATGAGGGAAGAGAGAAAGTAGAGAAAGCAGAGAAACAGGCTGAAAGCGGCCTAGGCTAAGCCACGGTAGTAACCAAAGTCAAATAAACAAGCAAACTTTGGATCACGCTGGACTTGGCCAAAGACACACAACAAGGACAACAACAACAACAACAACAGAAACAACAGGAGCAAAAACAACAACAATGCGTAAGTTGAAGTGGTTGGCAAACACACACAAAAGGAAGCTGTCAAAGATGTTGAGTACATGGCCAAAACAATGGAACAGCTGTGACAACAGCCTCCACTTTGGGCCAATTCATTTGCCTGCAACTAACGCCACAACATTCCTATACCCTGAGCACATTTGACGTAGCTAAAGGGTAGCATAGACTTGTTCTGATATATGTCCACATATTATATTTAAGAGACTTCAGTAAATGATTTCGAAGCCTAATTATAAATTACGGGATGTGAAATGTTCCCATTTCTAAATTTTATTTTTTAATAATAATTAGTATTTTAATATACAGGAGTTCCACAGAAATCGAAACCAACCGAAAATCATCAAGAAATCCATTAATTTTTGCGTGGTTTTTGGCTGGTTTCGATTTTAAAAATGATTATTATTCAAATTTTATATAATAATTTGAGATTTGCCAACATTTTGAAGTAAGAAATGTAAATTAGTAGGGAGTACACTTTTTTTTTAATTAAACGTAAAATATTTCCAAAATGTATGATTAATATCTTATCAAGGTATAAAAAGATTTAAGTGATTAATAAGTTATGATAAAAATTTTGTCGAACTAATGCAAAATATTACACATATGTAGATTCAAAAATGGTTATTAAATCTGAAATTAAATAAAAGACAATTTCCATAGTTATATTTTATCAGCTGGGCCTCCAGTTGTATAAAAAATGTAGGTTTGGTAAAAGCTACATTTAGGATGTTACCTTATCGTTAATTATCGTCCCATCGACTAAATTGTTTAAATGATCGTATGTAAACTTGTCTAATTTTTTTTTTGGTCTAATATTTTATGTAGTTATGAATGTCACTTAGCTTCAAAGAGAATGCAGAATATCAAGAAGCTCTCTATTTAAGTTTCACAGAATATCTTGCCGGTAAGCACTGAAATACTCGGCATTTTTACTTGACAACTCTGCTTTTGATTACTGAAGTTTTTGGCCATAGAAAGTAACGTCAAAATAGTATATTATTCTTTTGTTTTTTTTTTTGCCGAATTTTTGTTTAACAGACAAAACATGACAAGAGTACATGGCCTGTCTCTCTCTCTCTCTCTCTCTGTCTCTCTCTCTCTCTCTGTTACTTTCTCTCTGTTTCTCTCGATTGTTTTCACGCTCTGGCTGTAACAGCAGCGAGTTCGTCTGCAGAGGCAGTAAATTGCATTTAAAATGCCATAAATTAAGACAACAACGAGAAGGATGGCAACCCTGTCAGTGTGTGGGTTGGAGCCTCCAGCGGTTTCTACTTCTGGCTATTAAAATGCATTAAAAATTGTTTTTAATGCCAGCGACAGCAGCGAGTAGGCGGAGAGAGAGACAGAGAGAGAGAGACTTCATAAGGGTAAAGGTCACACACACACACGCATCTGGTATTAATATCATGTGCATTTAAGAGCACTATTATATGTATACATACATTTATGTGCGTTAATACGTTTGTATGCATTCCATAAAGAATAAAAAAAAGCATAGCGTAAAAGCAGGCGCTTAGTTAAGCTGTCCCATTCTTTATCCCTCTCTCTTTCTTTCTCGCTATTCCACTCTCTGTCTCACTCTGGCCATAGTTCTTGCTCCTTCCGTTGTGGCGCATTAATCCAATTTGTCATAATTAAATTACTTTAAGCCACTTGCTCAGGAGTTCTTTCTATTTTCTTTTTTTTACAACGCAAGCGAAACTTTTCGAGGCCGCACTTAGCGGATACATAAACCGTAATTACAGTTACTCGCCACTCGTTACTCGCTACTCGTTATCATAAGTGTATTCCTAGGAAATAAAGTGTGTAGTTAAAGAGTAATATTTTCAACAAATTCGTGCATTATCCATAATTACATTTACTACTTATTCGCTAATCAGTATTTTCTGAAGTGTATTTCAAGGGAAAAAAACTACTAAAAGTGTAATATTTTCAATGGTTTAATGCTCCTGGAATTAAAGTGCCTTTGCTGGAAGCCCTATTTAATAATTCCAACTATATGCTACGTATTTGAAGGACTTGTTTTTTAAGAGCACTAGTTAAAAGCAGCTCTTTGTCGGAAATGAAAACAACAGCATTAAAATACGTATTTTCCTAACGTTGCCTAGGAAACTTTTCATTAGTCGGTTGCACTCTTAACAAAGTATGCTCTTTCTTTCTCAGAATGCAGTTTCTTCTTCTTGCTACCCTATTGAGATTTCTCATCATGCGACAAAATTTTTTCTCCTTCGCTAAATGGATGTGGTTTCTGAGAATCTCATTTCATGTTTTTCCCCCTGCAGCAAAGTATTTTTTTATTTACTCGACAGTTGACATTACTTTTGTTCCCACATACAATCATAGAATGTGTTTCCAGGAATTGAACTTATTCTGAGGCTTTATTAGCATGTCCAGGAGATTTTCAAGACTTTCACCTGACAGATTTTCAGTTTTCTTTTCTATTCAGCTTAGGAAATTACAACCTTCTCCTCTATCTGTTATTTTAAGAAATCTTCTTTTGGCTTGTTGACAAACTACTTAAGTTTTCTATGACATTCCTTATTTTTCTTATTTTGCGATAAATCAAGAAACTCTGTAGAAAAGATTGTTTTTTTCCCGAGTCAAGCTACTTTTTCAAAAACTAATTTTTTAAGAGCTCTTTCTGTGGGTGGAGTAATGGAAATAATATTAAGTTCCTTGTTCTTTGGTCAACTTTTTAGTCATAACTATGTATTTGTATCTATCAATATTCCAACTGTAGGTCAACTAATGAATTTGCGCTTATCGATCAATCTAAGTCTGATTTGCATTTTGAGCTGATTTGTTTTATCAAATTATATTTACGTTCAGCTCAATTTAAATAGATTAACCATTTAGTTTACTTTTGCATAATTTTAGTGATTTTTCGTTCCCGCGGAAAAAAACTCATGAATATTAATTTAAAATGCGACATAAAAAAAAAATGGAATTATTGTTAAAGTCGAAAAGTGGTAAATGAAATAAAGAGGAAAAACCGGAAAATCGAATATTGCATAATGAATGTTAAACAGAAATGTTTACAAGTCTAACCAGCAATTTCCGTATCGCTTGCAATGCAATTTTGATGACATACAAAACATTTTAATGGCATTTTTATTTTTTATTAACAATTATATTGTTGTTGTTATTGTAGTAGTTGTTGTTGTTGTTGTTGTTGGGCAGTAAATCAATGACCGAAATTGGCGCGCTCGAGTGGAGCTCAAAATAAACAAGGCGTAAATTAATAAATATTTAAATATTGTTGTTGTGCGAGTGTGTGTATGTAAATGTGAGTGTGTAGCTTGCAGTTCTGTTTGCACTTGAACAAGTCGATAAAAGGCAGACACAGCATAAAAGAGTGAGACAGGAAGGAAGAGAGAGAACGAGTAGAGAGTCTTCCGATATAAACAAAATTCTGAGCCATTACACAGCAGCAACGGCACTCGACAATAACAACGATAATAAATAACAAAAAAAAAAAAATTGAAAAAATTACAAAAATAACAACACATACACACTGCGAGAAATTCACTGGCAGATTGAAATAATATTTTTTTGCATTCCATGCAAAGCTTTGCACACAAGATTCAAAGAGAGATGGAGTATGAGAGAGGAAGAGGGGAGATGGGGCAACCACAACATGAACAACAACAAGGAACCAACAAAAATATGCAGTGATAATCAGTAAAGCAAACAGGAAAAAGTAAAACCAAAAAAAAAGGTGGCGAAAAAAAAGGGAAAATTTCAAATGGAAACTGGGAAAATGATGCGCTATGAAAGGGCAGACAAATGTTGTCTGTGTCTGTTGTCTGGCTGCCCCTTTGACAGTCAATCAATGTGCAATTCACACACACACACTTGCAACAGATCCTTTTATTCTCCTGACTGCCCAGAATTAATTGACAGCACTTTGTATTATTCACTTGATATCCAAAGTTGCCAGAATTTTGATTGAAAACAACTTTGATCAGGACTTCAGCTGCGAATTTTTCAAAAATACTTTCAAGCAGCGATTAAAACCGAAACGAATATTGGTTTCAGTTACGGTTTCGGTTATGCACGAATTAAGGTTTTCGGTTATCGGTTATGCAAAATCTTGGAGTATCGGTTTCGTAATGGCTATCGGTTTTTTATAAGTTTCGGTTTTAAAATACCGGCATGGTTTCGGTTCACAAAAAAAATTAAAATCAAGGTTTTCGGTAGACCAAAATAAAAAGCTTTATTCATGGTTTTATATAAAAATAAAAAAAAGACTTAATGCTCTTTGTAGCCTGGAAAATATTGTTATCTGGTTACTGGAATGATCCAGTGTAATGTCGCTTTTATTATAATTTGATCTCATATAAATTTGGTTAATTTGGTTTGAAAATTTCGATTATTTTGATTTTTAATAACTTCGAACTGTCATAACTTTGTCAAAACTCAATCGATTTCCATGAACAATGTAAATTTGAGCATGTTTTGACCTCTTAGTTCGTTCTGCAATTAAATGTTGTTCATTTTGTAAATTCAAAATTTTTCGAAAAAATCAAAAAAGATAAAGGGGTTAATTTTCTTAAAAATTCTAAATTTTTAAAAATTTTCAAAATGAACATAATTAAATACAGGATGAATTTAGAGGTAAAATCATGCTCAAATTTACATTGCGCATGGAAATTGATTGAATTTTGACAAAGTTAAGGCAGTTCAAAGTTATCAAAGTTGCTCAGTAGTTGCGACAGTCATAACCGAAATTAACCTTTATAAATGAATCGGTTACTAAACGGTTATTTCGGTTTATGGGTTTCGGTACAGCGGAAAACAATTTTTTCGGTTACGGTTTAAGTTACGGTTACAAATTTCAATTGGTTTTCACCGGTTAAGGGTTACAGTTTCGTTACGGTTTTAATCCCTGCTTTCAAGACATTTTTTATATGCTGACATCGACATTTAGATCATTGATAGTTAGAGTCAAAATGTAACTTTTTTAATTTGAAAACTGGTTCGATTCGCACCCGGCCAATCTAATGAAGAACTCTCTTAAATAAAATAAAAAATATACTCCGTCAATCTATTATGAATGTGCTTTTAGATTCACAATTTAAACGCAAATTAACCTTCTCATCAAATAAAAAAAGAGAAAAGGTCATTATAGAAACTTTATGTTCGAAAAATAGAAGGAGATGAAATAGTTTTTTTTTTTATCTAACTAACCGTTTATAGTCCAAAAATAAATAAATATTTATTTTATATTTATTTTTTCAAAATGTTAGAAAAGAGCCTTTATTTAGGTTCGGTTTGCGAACCGGTTTATTTACCCATTGAATTTAAGGGTCTGGTTCGCACCTTCGTTTTATTTAATTCAAAAAAATATTTGTATTATTTACATTTCTTCTTAATTGTTTAAAACCAATTAATTTCTATGAACTAACTCAATTTGATGATTCAATTAAGACTTATTATTTTATAATTTTTATTCGGAGTCTCAAATATTTGCGCTATATTAGAAACGCTAGAAATTTTATGTAATTAAATTTTTTTGAACTGAAACCTAAATTTATAAAGAGGTACGGTTCAAACTCACGGTGGAAATAATTCGAACCGGTTCAGAGCCTTGATTTTATTAGTTAATTGTGAAGTTAAGTTAATTATTGAACTCTTTAGTTTGCACACTCTGTCTCTCCCAATCTTTCTTCTCTCTATCTGTATTTTTCTATATTTAATCCGCTTGAATCAGCTTTCAATTAATTTGTGTTTTTCTTTCAATAAGCAGTTTTAGCCACATGAATTACATAGACATTTTTAATTAGAGAAAGCAACTGCAACAAATGCAGACAGGATAAACTTCAAGTGACAATTGTTTGGGCGGTGTGTTACGATGGGCGTGGCATCGACTGCCTTTTCGTGTAATTAATACGTGAGCTTCGATCGCCAGCAGGAGATTAGCTGGCTTCGGGCCTGGGACATTGGCCAAGAATTCACTTGGATTAGGTTTGACATATTGAATATCAGGATGGGAACTAAGCCGAGAGAGGTGGATAGCCAGATAGTTAGACATCTAAATAGTTGCTCCTCATATGACAAATGTAAAAAGAAGAGAAGCCACAAACAATACGAGGAGAAGGAGAATGCGAAAATTGCATTTAAATAATGAAAATGCCTAACAAAAGCACTGTAAACAAAAGCGACAACAACAAAACTAGTTAAACTAATAGAGAGACAGGCAGACAGACAGACAGACGGAGGGGTGAAGAGGGGGTGTATAGTTGTAACATGGCCGGAAGGAAAGTCAACCAGGGCCAGCAAAGGAAGGAAGTTACTTAAAATCAACAACATGTAAATGGCAAGGCAACGTTTAACGCTTCGATGCAGCTCATCCGCATTTTCCATTGCCTTTTCCGACTCCCCCATCTACCTTCTCCTCCCCTATTTCCCTTTCCCTTCTTTTCCCTTCCTCTTCTTCAACTTTTGTTTGCCATTTGCGGTCAGCCCTATTGTCATTGACTTTGGCCAAGTTCTGTTACTGCGTCTTTTTGCCAACTCACTAAACAAATGCCAACAATGAATGCATTCATTTGATTCATGAATAAGTGAGTCGCCTACTCGCCACTAAAGAGCATAACATATTGACTGCTTTTCCTACATAGGTCAAATCCATTTCATTACCTCAAAGCGTCGAGAGCCGCAAAAGCCGTTGCCTCATTAGCATTTTGATTGTGCAAATATTTAACCCAAAAGGTCAGGCTCATCAAATGCTACGTGGCAAGCACTTTGGGGCGCCACAAGTTGCTGACGCACAGCCTGCAATAAAGTTGCTCTGACTCTGCTGAAATCATCCTAATATTCCTACATTTATTGATAGATGTACAAAGAACACACAAATTGGAAAAGCATATTAAAAGCATGAATATACCCTGCATTTATAATCCAAAGTCTTGCAAGGGAATTACTAAAATTTATATAATATATGTGAGAAATCACTGATTTTTAGACATTGAAAAAATATAGTAATTAATTAAATGATGGCACAATAAACTGGAGAAATTTAATGATAAATAATTATAAATTGTTATAATTCTAATAGTTTTAATGGAATAGTATGTTAAATAACAACACTCCTAACTAACGATTTAAGTCGAACCTAAGATAGTGTATTATTATTGTATATTTTTTTTTTATAAATATAATACAATATAAATAACAGGATATTTACGCAGAAAAAAAGACCAACTTCTAAAATCAAGAACATTCATCTTAAATATTTTGTACTTAAAATAAGACCATTTTAGGACCAAGTTACTAGTACTAAGAATATTAATCTAAAAATTCGCAGTTCATAATATAAGAACCAAAAATCTTAAATTGTTCAGAAAATATAAATATCTCATATTTAATGTTAAGACAATATGAAGACAATAATGATTCAGTTTGATAACAATAGCGAGGGTTCGAAACCCGCTCTAGGCAAAGAAAAAAACATATAAATCGGAACATTTATAAAAAAAAATTAATTCCTAAATGAGTATATATAACAAAAAAAAAAAAAAATAATAAAATATAAAGATTAAAGTTTAAATCACCTGCCTAATATTTTATTTTGGTTGAGAATTTAAGACTTTTGGGTCTAAGAACAAGAACTTATTCTTATTTGAAATGTTCTTAAAATCAAGATGTGTTTTCTAATTTTAAGAATTTTATGTTCTCGACGCATTTTCTAGACCAAAATTCTTAGTTCTGACACAAAAATCTTTATTTTAGAACATTTTTTATCAGTGTATTTATTTGACCAACACGAAAACAGGACGTTTTCTATTTCAACCGGTGAGCATCGGTGAAAAGTCGGCGCTTTTTTAACTCACGACACCGATAGTTTTTAAAAACAAATAGTATCGGTTAAAAAACGTTCAACTAAAACCAGATTTATGAATTGTTATTAACAAAGTTATGCAACTTTAGTCAATTTTAAGGTTTTCAATCTAGTTCTTGCATTTAATTCTATACCAACTATTTGTTAATATAGTATAGAGTGTTTATTTTTATATAAATATGGTTTGTCATCATATTTGATCAGCAGTCAATCAGTTATTGTAGTCAATCATTCAGTCAATCAAGCCATGCAAATATAAGGCAAACAAATGCCAGTCAAGTGGATTGCTTGTTTTATTTGATTAAACAATATGTACAGTGTATACATGCCACACACACACACACACACACACACACACACACACACACACACACACATGCGTGCTAACGGTTTGTGTGTTTTCGTTGATGTTTTTCGTGCTTATTGCATTGAAAAACCTTTTAACCACACGCGTGTGGCACGCAGTTAGAACCACGCCCACAACGCCTCCACAGTGAAACAAATTTGCCACAAATACACACACAGACACACACACACACACACACACATGCACACAGAGTCAGTGCAAGTTATGCAGCAACAAATGTGATTGATGCTCAAATCGCGCTCAAATATTACGACCTACAGATTCAGCTCTACTCCTCTCTCTCCCTCTCTCTCTCTCTCTTTACCTCTTTGTATCTTTGTGTGTTATGCAAGCAGCATATTATGCAAAAGGGGCTACCCCCTTCCCCACCCCCTCACACACCAATGCATACACTGAAAAAAAGATCAACTTCTAAAATCAAGAACATTCATCTTAAATATTTTGTTCTTTAAATAAAACCATTTTAAGACCAAATTACTAATACATATAATATTAATCTAAAAATTCGCAGTTCTTAATATAAGAATTAAAAATTTTAAATTGTTCAGAAAATATAAATATGTCATATTTAATATGAAGACAATAATGACACCGTGGCGCTCTGGTTAGAGTCGCCGCTTCAGTTTGGTAACAAATCGAGAGGTCAAAACCCGCTCTAGCCAAGGAAAAAACATATTATCTATCTGAATATTTATAAAATAAATAAATCCAAAAAAAAGTATAAATATAAAAAAAAAAGAAAAAAAAATAAGTTAAAAGTTTAAAACACCTGCCTTATTTTTTAATTTTTGGTTTGAGAATTTAAGACTGTTCGGTCTTAAATTAAGAACTTATACTTATTTGAAATGTTTTTAAAATCAAGATGTGTTTTCTAACTTTAAGAATTTTTTGTTCTCGACGCATTTTTCAGACCAAAATTCTTAGTTGTGAGACCAAAATCTTGATTTTAGAACATGTTTTTTATCAGTGTAGTAATGAAACTGTGTTACATTTTGATAAGCTTTGCCCACAGTTTCGCTCTGCACATTTTCGGGTTTCCTCTGTTGGCTCAATAAGCGCCTTAAAAGCACACACTGCAATTTGTGTGTGTGTGTGTGTGTGTGTGGCATACCAACTGATAACAGGCAGCTTTCTATTCTTCAGTGTTGTCCACAGTTGTTTGGTCCTTGGTCCTTGGCCCCTCACTCGAGTCACTCGTCAACTGTCAAATGTCAATTGTCAGTTGTCAGTTGTCACTTGGCTTTCTCGTGTGGCCTCCTAATGCGCATTTGCACTGATGCGCATTTGAATGATGCAACTGGTAACTGGAAACTGGAAACTGGTAACTGGCAACTGGCAAATGCCAAATGGTAACTGACAACTGGCAGCTGACAACTAACAACTGACAACTCTCCGATAGCCGTCGACTAATTGCTGTAATTCTCGTATGCCTCGGACATCAATAAATTTAGCGGGATTTAATTGCATGCTTAAGGTAAAGAGCGACCCAATTATGAATCGTGAGTCGTACACTGAGAGAAAAATAACGTACTAAACATAAGTATGGATTAACTCGAATTAAATATATAATATTTAATATAAGAACACAGAGAAAAAACATTTGGGACTAGAGCAATCGCGGATTTGCGGATTTGATTCAAGCTTGAATTTTCACAGCAATTTTGAATTTGTGGGTTCGGTGCAATTCTTTTTAGCTGGATCAAATATTTTAGGATTCTTTGACTTTTGAAAGTTGAGTCGTTGCCATTTTATCCGCATATTGCCTTAGTTAAAGAATAATATCCTGAATACATACTTAAAAAAATTGCTAAAGTCAAGAATTTTAAACTGGCATTTTAGGATCGGTTTTATATTCTATGTACGAATAACTGAAAATGATTATACAAATTTTTAACCAAGGAATAACAATCTTGATTAAAAAGACAATGAATCTTGAATCAAATAAAACTCCAAAGCTTCTAGAAATGAGTACGAAAATTCTTTATATAATTTCAGGACGCAGTTTAAACTCACAGATCAAGTTTGCAAAATCTTAAATCAATTAGAATTCCCAAATGGTTCTTGCATGTCTGCTATGAGGAGCAGTTTAACGGACAATGATAACTTATGAATATAATTAATAGAATAATTTCTGTAGTCAGTCTTCACTTATTTTCGTATTAACGCTTTTTAACATCCACGTTATTAGTTGTACAAATCCTTTTTCATTTTTAAATTTTTGATTGAAAGCATTTTTTTCAAAAATCGTAAATCTATAGTTTATATGACTCTATCCAAAGTTGCACTAAAGAAAAAATAAATGTGAGTCAAAATCGTTTATTTTATGCAACAAAGCACACTAAAACTGACAAATATATATTTTGAACACGTCATTTAAATATTTGGTCAAATTTGGACTCTATTCCTGCGCGGTGTCAGATGAAATTACAATTTATGGAGTATAAAACCGTGGATTTAATGATGTAAACATTGTGTTTAGTTTAGGCTCATCAGAATCTTTATATACTTATAATATGGTATAAATGTGACAAATTTATTAAGACACTTAATGCGAAAATGAGATCATGACACACTATCAAAAGCCCTCTAAAAATTCAAATCATGGTTTTTCCAACGCAACGCGACGAGAGGAAAACCACAGCGCAATGTCATTAGCGTTGTTTTGTAATTGTCTTTTCCTCCCGTTCTCTATGTCTCTCCCTCTCTCTTTCAGTCGTGCTGGACAGCAATAAATTTTGAATTTTCATGCAATTTTCGAAGTCAGAAAGCACCTGCCATGGGTGTCGACGGGGGCTGGTTAGAGGGGTAGAAAGAGGGGTCAAAACATGTCGCACTCATAAATACATTGACCAACAACATAATTTTGTTACCGCTGTGTCTGTATTAGTGTGTGTGCTTGCTGTCTGGTAACGAGGTCATTTGGCACACACACACACACACACACAGCAAACATAGAAATCACAGCGCACAAAAAATAGCGACAGGCGACAAAGACGCCTGCAAAAACGAACGTGCAACATATGTTCCTGGCATTTCCGCAGCACATGGATGAGGCAAGAAGAAGTGAGAAGCAGAGTGAGAAGCAATGCACTGAGTACCAGGTCAGGAGAGAGGCAAGTTGTAGGCACCACCAATGGGCCTTATACCCTGTCTCCATTGGGAAATGGTGGAAAAGGTATTATTATAAAGGCCACAAGCCTCAAAAACATCGAGCCATCCATTCCAAATCGACATATATAATATTAATATAATATTATATAATATTAATATAATATTATATAATATAATATAATATTATATAATATAATATTATAATAATAATATTTTCTCAATTGTTTCCGCTTTGTTTTTATATTTCAAATCTATTAATTTCTTTAAGATTCGTATTTATTTTTAGAATTTAACTTATGGTAATTACAAAATTACATATGATTTATTATTTCACTTTTTTTGTGTAAAAATATATTTTTATACAAAAAGTTTGCGAAATATCAAAATAAACTCATATGTTCTTTGTCAGCATTAATAGTTCATCGTTATCAATACTATGATACCAGTGACTTTAAGAACTAGAGACTCCTAATATGGCTTCTACATATCTACAATTTCCTTCAGTAAAAAGTTATTTACAATAAAAAATTTAAAATGAATTAAAACGCGTAACTTTAAAGGTGCAACCTAAAAACTTAATTAAATATTTATTCTATGGTGTTTTGTCAATATTCTGAAAATTTTGTCACGATTGTGCATTAAATATTTAAGTTATTTTAAAAACTTCAAGAGTGTAGCCGAAGGAAAAACACATAGAGGAACAGAGATGTAAATATTTGTATGCGTTTTAATATACAAACATATGTAAGGGTATCTTATTGTCGAGGACACTCGAGGAGTCTCGCTCGCAGTGCGGCAGTATAATTAATGGACGCATTGGGGCATGTGGCATGAGGCATGGGGCATGTGGAATGTGGAATGAGGCGTGTGGAATGTGGCATGCGGCCATCGTGTGACCAACTTTAGGCCCATGCATTGCGATTTGGGATATTAAATGCTACGATGCAGGACGACGACGACTGGAAGTTGTGACTCCTTCAGGATGCCAATGAATATGTGACGAATCAACAAAATGTGTGTGTGTTCGTGTGTGTGTGTGTGTGTGATGATGATGATGATGATCACATGCTATTAAACCGCAATACAATAGCAATTTTCAAATAAATGATTTATGGCTCGGAACATGCAGAGATGCCGAGCTGCCGACAATTGCCGCAGACTGAAAATGCCATAAAATATATACGCAGACAGACAGTGTGAGGGAGAGAAAGAGATAAAGATTGAGAGAGAAAGAGAGAGCACGAAAAGAATGACAACGTAAAAAAAAGTAGGAAACACCAATGCAAAATGTATGACAAAAAGTTCAAAGTGCGCACAACAAGTTCATTTCTTTGTGTTAAACATTTGTTTGAAATATATGAGAGTGTTTGTGTGCATATGTAGAGTATGTGTATAGTTTTCCTGGAAATTTACCCGGCTTCTCTGTTTCAAGTCAATTGTAGACCAAATTTTATATGAAATTGTTTTGCTAAAAGTGAGACGATGGAGAGATAAAGATTGACCATGAAATACCCTGTAAAGTGGGTTGAAATTAATGTGATCTGTTGAAAATCGATTATTGAAGAATCCATATTGCATTTTTATTTGCTCTTGGTGATATCAGAGCACACTATTTAATCTAACAGTGAGTCGACAAAACGTTCCCCAAGTGTTCATCCAAAAGTGACTCACTTCTGTACACACAGACCGACAATAGCTTAAGAAAGTATTTTGTCTTATTTCTTTTCATTTCATACAATCAGAAATACTTATGAAATTGTTAGCGTTAGAATAAAATATCCTGATTTATATGCTGTAGTAATGCTTTATTAATTTTGAGTTAAAAAGGATGCAAATTCATATACAATATCTTGGAAAGAATAATAATTCCTTTAGAAAATCTTAAATCATGATTCCTTATAAGATCACAGATCTTAAGAAAATTTGTAAATGCGAAATAGAAATCTTCACTTATGCATTTTTAATGCATTTAATAGATAAGAATATATGTTTATATTATTATTAAAATAAATTTAATACATATATTGTTTCAAAATTGTTGATGAAAACTGTTGTTGAAAGCAACCGAAGAAAAATAATTAAATTCATTTAAAATGTATTGTATGCATTTTTATTATTAATTTTTCAATTAGTTTATTTAATTCAATTAATTTTCGAATGACATCGAATCGAAACAGAAAAGCTTTGGATAGAATTTTTTGTAGCTAAATATTTTTGAAAGATTTATAGAACCTAAGCTTTAATGCCAACTTAAATTGAGATGGATATTGCACGAAATTTCGATGCAGAATTTCGAATAGAGCAAATTATGTGAACAAACAGCAGCTTCTTGTACAATGATAGCCTTAGTCTCTCTCATCAGTCTCCAACGGGCTCTATTGTGGCTCTGAAGGCACGCACAGAGAGAGAGAGAGAGAGAAAGAGTGGGAGGTAGAGATAGAGATAAATAGAGTGAGAGAACTAAGCTTATGCGGCATGTCTTGTGGTTTTGTCTGTCTGCAATTCTTGCATCAAATGCGTTGATTTGGCCATTTTATGATTTTGGCATTACACACTTTACGCAAAAGGGCGGACAAGTTTGCCACGCCCAATTTTCCCCACTATGTGGAAATTTCCCATTTATTTGGAATTATTTAATAACTAGAGAACGAATCCAGTTATTTTGATTTAGTTTTATGCAACGAGCATATAATTTCAATACTCAAATGGCTTAAAAAGTGGGCGTGGTGACGCCTTTATTCTGATTACCACTAACTTTTTGGTATATTTTGATCCAAATCGAACAACTTTATTATATAGAAATAATTGGAATTATCGGTCGAAAACAACTTTATGAAAACCTTCTTGTTTTTCCATATATTCAAAACAAACTGACTAGATATGACTGATATTAAGTTTCATGGATTTTGGTCAAATTTGGACAGCTATATCATATATTTTAGTGCAAGGAACATTTATGTCATCAACAGATAATCATCTACTTTTAACCACTTTAAAGCAGCTGAAAATAGTATCAACATTTACGCTTTTTAACTTCAGAAAGTTCCATGTGAAAAATAATTCAGAGCAATTCATAATTCTTAATCTGAGGTTATATCATAAATTGCCAAATTTCTCAGAAAATGCGCAAAAGTGCACTTTAGGATTAGATGCATTTAACAAGAACTAATTTATCTACAATATGTCACACAAATTATTTAAAAATAAGATTTCATTTCAAATTTCTACAAGTGAGATTGCTCACAAGGACAGCAGGACCAAATTTTAAAATCCAAGTTCTCAAAGACAATAAAAACCTACCTGCATTGCAAAGCTTTTCAAATTATTGATGACATGAAAATGAAAATAAATAAATAAATGAATCAACTGAGTTTGCCAAGTTATAACTTAACAGTGGCGAACTCTGTTAACATTTCTGGTATGCAACATTACAGTTTGAAGTATTGCTGACGTGGAAAAATATGAAAATTCCCCATAGTGCAGCGGCAGTTTAATTGGACTGCCGCTGCGCCAAAAAGTATACAGGAAAAAATATCTTTTCTGCTTTTCACGCTGTAAAATCAGCGCTCAATTGGCCAAAACGGTGGCAAGTGTGGCAACTGTGGCAAGTGGGGCAGTTGGGGCAGCTGGTAAACTGTCATAGCCAGGCAAATGCTTAGGGTACATTCACCTCACGCTTGCACGCACAACAATACACACTCAAACACATACAAACGCACACACACAGTCGTATTAATGTGAATGTCTCCATTTTGTGTGCGTTTTTTATTGTTTCTGTTTCTGTTACTCTTACTGTTGTTCTTCTTCTTCTTCTTGTTGTTGCTGTTGTTGTTGTTGTTGTTGCCACAGTTTTGACGTTGTAAATTTTAATGCAAAACTCGTTTATTCACAACGACTACAACAACGACAATATCGCCATTTGCAGCTCAAGCATTTGCGTGACAATCTACAAAGTCCCCTCTCTCTCTCTCCCTCTGCTTCTCCTCCTCTTTTCTCTCTCACTCTCTCTTCACCCCTCTTATCCATTGGGGGCCTGGCATTTTGACAGATGCCAAACACAAAACGAGCAACAAAACGCAAAGTTTTTATTTGTCTTTCATTGCATGGCATAATGCTGTCAATAACAAGACCGGAAACAGTTGAGCATTAAATGAGCTGCGACCATGCAGATACCCTGTAATTAAGCTAACAATGTCATTTATTTACTTTTTGAAATAGCTTCAGCTTAACTGAATACCCTGTAGATTTTAAGTAAAATATTCCAAATATTAAATATGGCGAAAATTGGCTTAAATCTTAGAGCAATTTCAAAAAGAATTTGTATGCTAATGCAAATAATCCGAACTCTAAACATTTCGAATAAATATTACTCGAATGCGTAAAACTCAGAATTCTGAACAAGTCAACAACAGTCTACAAGTATATTGAAAAATATATCCGACAATACAATATTCCGATCTCGTAATATTCCGAAAACGGTTTAAAAAATTTTGAAAATACAATAAATTATTCTGTTTAAATTCACACATTTTAACGAATATTGAATGCTCCGAAAACTGAATTCTACATATACTGACTAGTTGTCTGGCTCTAAATATTTAATATTGCAATTCGGAATATTTTAAAAATCTATTGATAATACAATAAATAATTGTGTTCAATTAATAACACTCCGAAAAGAAAGAAAATAACGTTTGCAGTTATAGAGAACACAAATAATTTAATGTTAAGCTACAGGGTATATAAGGAGAGTGGGAGAGTGAGAGATAGAGAGAGAGGGCAATACAGTCAGTTTATGTGCCTGCCTGACCGTCGTTAGTTAGTTTTTACGATTTGCCTGTCATAAAAATTAATATTTTGCTCCCGTTGTGCGATAAGGGGCAACAGTTGTGAATGTAAATAGCCCACTGTCTCTTTCTCTCTCTCTCTCTCTCTCTCTCTCTCTCTCTCTCTCTCTCTCTCTCTCTCTCTCTCTTTCAGTCTTTTGCTGAAACTGTATAGCCATTGTCTTTGTTACACTTGATACTGAATATATGTATGTATATACATATGTACAACTCGTGTATTTATTTCATTTGAGGCTTCTCTCTTTTTGAATTGGGAGGGAAAATGGCGAATCGGCCCAATTTCATTACGGAGGAAATGTAGCTAATTAATGTCAACTAACGAAAAACAATTGCCACAATTTGTGGCAAATGAGTCAAGCATTTAATTGCAATTGTAATGATTTATAATTAATGAAATTATGCAATACTTATAATAATAGTATTACACAACAAATGTAACAAAATGCTGCCAAACACAACAATTTGATGAAATTTCCCACTCTCACTCTCACTCCCACTCCCACCCCCTGTTGTATTGATCTATTTCTTGTTTGTGCCACATTCCACACATTTTTGTGGTAAATGGTGACTTCAACATTTATCGCGCTAAACGGGCTTTCAATTAGCCATCCATTGCCTTCAATCGGCCAACTAGTACACCGTGCCACAAATCGTGCATCATTTATGGAATGTGGCAACAACCAGTCGTTTCTCTGCCCCCTCCTAGCTCAACCTTGCCCCGTGGCATCAAAGTGCATCAGAAATGCATAGACTTTAGTTATAAACGTGTTTGTTTCGCATCTCGGACCTCAACGTGCAACAACTGTTGGTGGCAGCGGCCTCAAAACTCCCGAAAAACTCATAAAACTTTGCAATTGTTTAAACGTGCCGCACGGGCCGCATCATAAAGCAGCCAAAACTTTTACAGTCCCAAAGGGTGCAACTTCATGGGGTGAGAGAGGGGAACGAAGGGGACGGAACACTGTAGGGGGTGGCAATAGGAGTGTTATAGGCTGTGCTTTAAACTGACACATACACAGAGAGACTTTAACTGGCCGCACTTCAAGTTGCATTTGCGGCCAAAAGTAGCAGCAATTTGTTGCCTACTTTTATGGGCGCCAAAGTGTTGCATACTTTTTGGGGAAGTGCACAGTGTGCAATTCGGCTAATCGAGCGCACAAAATTAATAATTCAAAAATATACGTATTCTTTAAGATGAAATCTTTTATGGACTAGCATGCTATTTAAATAATTCATTTTAATTATTATTTTCAATAAAAGAGTTTTACATTTACAAAATTAGCTTTTTTTTTCGCAATTAGCAATTTTTTCGAACTATCATGCTATTTTATTAATTCATTTAATTTTTGTTTTTAGATACAAGAGTTAAAAATTTATTTTTTTTTGCTATTTTATTAACTTGTTTATTCAATTTGTTTTTAGATAAAATAATTTCATATTTCATTAAAAAATAAGTGTTTTTTTTGTATTTTATTAATTTATATCTTCAATTTGTTTTAGATCAAAAGAAATTCATAATTACGAAATATGTATTTTTTTTCAATTTTATTAATTCATTTAAATTTTGTTTATAGATAAAAGAATTATATAATTTCAAAATATAATTTGTTTTCCAGCCAATAGGAGGCATCAGTTTTAGTATAGTTTTTTTTACGGAATATCCGGGATATCTATTCGAAGAATATTAAAACTTTTAAAACTTTGAAATAAACGACGGTAGCTGAGTCGTTTGCCCCACTGTGCAGTGCTGGCAAAGAAAGCAAATGTCGGCCGTTTTGCTGTTAGGTGAGCTGGAGAGAGGGGCGGAGGTGGTCGGGGGTGTGGGGCTTAATAATTTGCACTTGCAACAGCCAAAAACGGCGATATAAATGCAGTGGCAGTGGCAGCAAACGTTGCCACAAAATTGTTGCCAGTTGCCAGTGAAATATGGCAACAGCAGTATGACCACATACACACACATACACACACATACACACACATACACACACACACACATACACACACACATTCACACACAAGAGCACATGGAAAGATACTCATTGGCACATACATGACAGCTGCTTAAGTATTCATGCAATGCATGTGTTGTGGCACGTATCCCTCTCCCTCTCTCACCACCTCTCTTTCTCTCACTACTCTCTGACTTCCTCTCTCTCTCTCTCTATCCCTCTCTTTTTCTCTGCACATTTCCCTTATGCAAATAAGCAAAAAAGTGCAACTGCTTGGCATAGAATTTCAAATGATCTAATGAAACAACAGAGAACAACAAACAACAACACAGTAATGTGTGTGTGTGTGTGTGTGTAGTTGTGTGTGTGAAACTGACGATGACTTCAAATATGCAGAAAATAAAATAGCAAACGAAACTTTAATCGATTGTTACCAGACACAATATAAACGACAGTCGAGCTTCCCTATAGTGAATTCGCATTGGTAACCAAAATTCTTAGCGTTCTACAAATTTAAAAGAATCAAATAGGAAAATTTATTAATAAACAGATCTTTATTACACTCAGAAAAATATGTCATCCCAAAATTAGGTACGTCCGTACTTCAATTTATACCGTTTTGTTCTTACAATTTTAAGTTTGGTGTGTACTAAAAATTTTTAATTACGATCGATCTTAAATTTTAAATTCCGACTGATTATAATATCCTGAAAAAATAGTTCGATTTTTTCCGAACTTAGTCAGAATATATAAGACCATGGTAAATATAAAATCTGTGTGTCTCGTTAAGATACCTCCTGAAATAACAAAGTAAATTATTCCAAACTAGTTTAAGATTTTTTTGTACTTAACAAAGTTTTTTTCAAGACTGAAATAAACTTAATAATGAGCATGTTTTTTAATAGAAACAAGTACATTTTGATTAGTTCAAGATTTTTTTGTACTTAAATTAATATGTTTCAATATTTTACGTACTTGAATGAAACCCAAAACATACATTAAGTATCCCAAAAAGAATCCCATTTAAAGATTGCGAAAAGCGAACTTGAAACAAGATTTTTGTACTAAGTTTTGGAAATTCCGAACTTAGACAGTTTTTGAGATCGTTTATACTTGAATATCCCCTGGTTATGTACGGAAATCTTGATTTCTTTTTCTGAGTTTATAGAGAGGTTCGACTTAAATAGTAAAGATCTATTCCACACATGATAAGACTTCCAATGACTGTGGAAAATCTATTCACTGTTGATGGAGAATAAGTAATAATTCGATGATATTTTATTTATGTTTCATTTATTGTATTTGTTTTATAGCTTTATTATAATAATTAGAAATCCTATCTATCTGTCTAAAGTTCTATAAATTTTTAAATCCTTTTTTAAGTAATGAAATCAGAATCTCTTCTTTATTTCCTTTTGAACCGTCTTGCATAAAAGGCAGTTTGCATTTGTACTTATCTTTTAAGAATATGTTCTAATACTCCTCGATTTTATTTCTGATTGCAATTTTTTTTTATTTGGAATACATATAGAGCAGGTTTTATAGGACTTGTCTTGATTTCTTTTCATCGAAATTATCAACTTTTCATTTTATTATTATCGACTTTCTGAAAAGTAAGAAACTTGGGTTTTCCCGCCTTAATAGGTCAGTTTATGAAAATTGCTCTATTATAATGCTAATTAAGTGGGCGGTGTGAGACGACTACTTGCAGTGGGCGTGGCAAATCTATTAATTTGCACTGAAAGTGTCCAGTTAAAGTGGCTGGCAAGTTAATCACGTTACCATCGCCGTTGTCTTGTGGTTGTCACATCATAACCGCAAGGACAGTGCTTGCCACGTTTAAACACACACACACTCACACACACACACACATACAGAGATATATTAACACACCTGTATATTTGTAGTTGCATTTACAGTATGTGCAAATGCATTGAAAATCACTTTTTACGACTGTCTCGAGGACTTTAAGTGAACATTTAGCACACACACTCTCTCTCCCTCTCTCTCTCTCTCTCTCTTTCCTTCTTTAGGGAATTTTACAGAGTCTATTCCTCTCTCTCTCTCTGCTTTTCATTCTTTACCCAACTCTTCTTATTTTCTTGCTTCTTTCCGTTGTCCACTTAATTAACGCATTGCAAACTCGTTGGTCTAACTTTTTATTGAAGAACTTTAGAATAGGGGGGGACCAAAGGGTCAAGGGGTTGTGTTTGGAGGCTGAAACTGAAGCTAACATTGGGAGAGGAGGTAAAAAGGTAGAATGGGGCTTGAATTATGTTTAATAAGCTTTCAAGTCACGAGCCACCTTCAATGTGCACGTAACTGGAGCAGAAATTGGCACACAAAACAACAACAGCAAAAAAGAGAGAGAGAGAGAATGAAAGGGGGAATGAGGTAGAGAAAATTGACAAAAAATAAATACGACATTCATTTTTATGCCCCCATGCTTGCCACAAAGGACGCGAAATTCACGAGTTTCCTGCAACGTGAAAACAGCCGGAAAATTATACGAAATGTACGGGGTACATTGTGTGTGTGTGTGTGTGTGTGTAAGTCTGTGTTTATGCTTGTGTGTGTGTGTGTGTGTTGCAAACTGCACTTCCGGGCGGCGTCCAATGGTCGTGGCCAATTGCCACTGACCGAAAAAAAAGTGAAGAGAAACCGGAGCGCAAAGCGAAAATGAAGCTAAAAGACAAAGTGCACTACAGGGAAAAGGAAACACAGAGAGAGGGGAAGAGGCAGAGTGAAACATTAAGAGGAGCGAGCGAAACAGAAATAATATTGCTTTAACTTCTGCAGCACAAGTAGGACCGACTAAGAGATACCCTGTTAACTTTTCCTTTTTCCTTCGCTTCTTGTTCATTTGATTCAAGACTGATATAGCTAAAAAAAAAAACAGGATTTTGAGCTACACAATGCATTAATATTCGTTATGCTCTTTTCTATATTGTGTAAAAATTGCATATTCATATTATTGATACTCTTCACTGCAAGATGAAACTGAATTGAAAACTTTAATTGCGTTTCTCTTGAAATTTGAGTTTGTTTTTAGGTTTGACATTGTTATCGATACATATATGTATACTTTATATTGTCGTAGATGCCTTTTTATGTCCGTTTATCTTTTAATGAGAAAATATATTTAAAATTTAAACGCAGTTTTGTTAATTAATGTTTAAGCAAAATAGTACAAAATTTTAAGCAAATAATACATGTATATTTCAACAGAAGGCAATTTTAAAAGAATTTAATAAATTCTGAAATATAAGTTTTTTTAGCTGTTTGCAGAGATATTGTAAACAGATATATCTAATTTGATAGATTTAAAATCAAAATTGCACTTGTTCTCAGAGTTGCTTTTTTATAGTTGAATTTTTATACAATAACTATTATTTTCAGTCCCTGGAATTTATAGTTTAATGAGCAGAAAATGTAAATTAAATATAAACGATGATTTTTTAATTAATTTGTTATTATAATTTAATTTTTTGTATATTAATCAGGGATCAGGATCATGAAAATTTCGATTATTTTGATTTTACTGATTTTTAATAATTTCGAATTGCCATAACTTTGTCAAAACTTAATCAATTATCAAGCGCCAGATAAATTTGAGCATGATTTTACCTCTACATTCTGCATTTAAATTTTGTGGATTTTGAAAATTCGAATTTTTTCGGAAAAATCAAAAAAGATGGGGTAACACTGTTAATTTTCAAAAAAATTCGATTTTCAAAGCTTTTGGAAAATGAACATAATTTAAATGCAGAACGAATTTGGATTAAAAATCATCAAATTTACATTGCGCATGGAAATTGGTTGAGTTTTGACAAAGTTATGGCAGTTCAAAGTTATTAAAGTTGCTCAGTAGCTGCGACGGCCAGAACCGAAATTAACCCTTATACATGAATAGGTTACTAAACGGTTATTTCGGCTTAATGAGATTCGGTTTATGGGTTTCGGTACAGCGGAAAAAAGTTTTTTCGGTTGCGGTTTCCGTTACGGTCACAAATTTCAATCGGTTTTCACCGGTTAAAGGTTACGGTTTCGGTTATAGTTTTAATCCCTGATATTAATTAATTATGCAATAAAAGGTACATATAACTAGTTGAAAATGTAGTTATGTCAAAAAAGCTGTGCACAAAATCATTATACCCTTTTACGTCCATTTTCAAATGGTTTCAGGGTATAAAAGAAGGGCGGTGGAGTGGGGTAAAAGGGGTAAGGGCGAAGGCAAATGGCACAATGGTGTGGCACATAAATTTGGCCAGGCACGCGCTGGCAACAAAGCAACAAAATCATGGGCCAAGCCGAAAACTGACAGCTCCAAAAACGGGATGCAAGTGTGGCACATCCAGGCGATTGCTGCCACTGCCACATCTTCTGCTCCTGTTCCTGCTCCCGTTTCTGGTCCTATCCCACATCCTCTTGATACTCCTATCATATGAAACGTGGTGGCCCATCGCATTGCACAGAAAGTTCTAGTTACTTATGGCAGGATGAGAATTGGCATTGGGACTGACATTGTCACATTGGGACTGGGCAACTTGCAACTTGCAACTGGCAAATGGGTAACGAACCTTTTGGGCCATATGGCCAATGTGACGATGTGCATATGGCAGCCATTGAGGTTGGATAGAGGGGAGAAAGGGGAGAGGGGAGAGGAAGTTGCCCCAAGGGAAGCAACAGCAGATAAGACAGCGCGAAAGAAGATTGCAACTGTTGCAGACGAGCTAAGGAAAATATCCTAATGAAATTATAAAATATTGTGCAAAAGAAATAAGGCAAAAAAAACTCCATATAAAAAAATAACATCCTTTGAAAATGTCTTAGATGTATTTTTTTTCTTTAATGGAGTTCTTTATTTCGCGCTCAATTTGCTCCGAGTAGATATTGGACTTGAGTTTCGATTGTAGTGAAATTTGCAAGATACAAAGCTCACATTTAAATCTATACATGTGTCTAATCTGAAGGCTTCATCTTAAGATTTTCAAACATAATTTACGTATTTGAACTTATATTATGATATAGTACCCATCGGGATTTCAATTCTACAACAATTTGGCAGTTTTCGCATCGTTAAAGGTTTTCAAAGTTATTCAATACACCTTTCTCGATTGATTTCAAATTAAAATCTGTCAATTAAAGCTAATGAGCTTAGGAAATTTCTCTAGTTCTCAGTTCCATTCATCCATAACTTAAGCTTTTAAATTATGAATTTTTGCTCAATTTTACTTTCATTTATATTTCATTGCTATTTGATCTTATTATCATATAATAAACATTTTGCCATGCGCTTACCCCGAAGCAAATAAGTCATAGGTGGAGCTTCCCCTAGAGCAGATTGTGGGGGTTGAGACTTACCTAAAAAGAGAAAATGCAAAAATAAATATTTCATTTAAAGTTTACAGGATAAATGCATTTGTTATGTCATCATTAAAAAAAGACTTTTGCAATTAAATTGCATTAAAAAAATATAACATAGCATACTTACTGTCGTTCTAAGGAGAAAAGTAGAAAAATTCAGACTGAGAAATGTGTGGGGGATTATAGAGAATGATTACAACTAGCACATACTACAACATTCACATTGAAATGAAATGAAAATGTGAATGAAAAGAAAATAATTGAAATAAATAAATGGACAACAGGTGAAAATTCTAGATAACTGCAAATCGCTATAAAAAAAGAACATAAATAAATAAATATACAGACACACACCTATTCACACACAAACTCTGACTCAGTTATTGCATTAAAAACATTTTTAATTATTTTGCATGTACAAAAAACGCAAAACGTTCAAAAAGAAAGACTGAAAGCGAAGCAAGAGATATACATATATATAGAGAGAGAGAGAGGGTGAGTAATAGAGAACGAGTCTAAATGGGCGAAACAGGAAATTAAAAAGAATATACTCAAAAATAAACTATAAAAAAATGAAATAAACTAACTTTTGAGTGCTGTCATCAGCGACTGGCAGCTGCCATTAGTCGACCAAAAGATACTCTACAAGTGTAGAGAGATTGAATTTACTGGACATTATGAATCTATATATATAAAACTCTTTGTCCTGACTGACTCATTGACACTGACGTGTAGACCAAACGGCTAAAGGAAAAGGCTGAAATTCACGCGTTTTGCGAAATTCCACCTTTAAGTGGGTCAAATTGAGGTCAAAGGTCAGGGAATTGCTTTGTATGAAAAACTTTTTTGATTCTTAAGATATCTTAACCAACCTTACAAATTATTTGTTTGGGACTGTCTTTTACATTCTGACCAAATTTGTTCAAAGTTGGATTACTATATCATATAGCTGTCATAGGAACAATCGGATACAAATTAACTTTAAGTATGAAAAACTTTTTTGGAGCCCCTAGTTTTATATTTATTTTATCGAATTCAACTCTAAACCGTTTGGGCTAGAAAATAAACTAAAGTTATAGTTTTCTAACACTATAAAGGAATTCTGAAATACATTTAGAGATCGAAAGTTAAGATTTATCTGCAATAGTAGTAAATAAATTTGTTACAATTAAATAGCAAGAAATTTCATAAATTTCTCTAATAAAACGAAACCCATTATGTTAAGGAATCTTGTGGTTAACCAACAAATGGTTTATTTTGAGTTAGAGTATAGTTAAGTAGGATACATACAGATGTGTGTGAGATATACATATATATAAATAGATATATTATATTTTAGTGAAACTATTATGTCTAAATTGAGGACGCAACGTATGTGAGCAGAGACCGAAAATTCGCAAGGACACTGTTGAAATATGAGATAGAGACATACATACACACATACTGATGAACAAGCTGTCAGACACACACATAGAGAGAAAGAGAGAGAAAGAGAGAGAGATACTTGGACGTGCCATTTGTGCGCTTTCTATGCGTTATGATTATATCTTAATGAATGTTATGAAACACATAAATCAAATTGCGAAAACGCCGCAAGCAGTTGGACAAAGGCACAGGACGAATGACAGGCAGCAGAGGAAGAGAGGAGGGGAAAGTGAGAGGTGCCCAATGGTGCCCACAAATAAACAAGACAACAACAACAAAAACTCACGTAGACAAAGAGAGTGGAAGAGAGAGAGAGAGAGAGAGAGAGATGTCCGGACTAATGTTCATGTTGACGAATGCAAATTCATAAAAAGGCCCCATTCGGTCAAGTTAAACAGTCATATGGGCTGTTCTTCCAATCTTCCCTCTCTCTCTACCTATCTCCTACTATCCATTCTCTCTCTGTCTCTCTCTCTCTTCGAACTCACTAAGTAACACGACAGCTTGGCAAATGTTTGGCTTTGCTTTGATTTTAATGTTAATGTTCCACCCACTCCAAAGAACCTCTTGCCCCTCCTCTTGTCCAGTCCCTAGTCTCCTGCTCCTTCTGATACTACTACTCCTTCCCCCGGGGCCACAATGGGCGTGAGGATAATCTCATTTGGGCTCTGGCTAAGAATTGTGCCCCGACCAAATGACAGGCAAACAAACAAAGTTGCCCTAAAAGCATAGCAAGAATGTCCGCAAAGTGATTTACTCACACAAATACCAAGACAGAGATAGCTAGAGTGTATGTGTGACAGAAAGAGAGAGAGAGAGGGAGAGAGATGGAGAGATATGCATGTTGAGTGCTTGCGAATTGTAATTGTTGTCCAAAGTAGGCAATAGTCAATGCAAAATACAGTCCCAAAAATACATACACTTGCATTACATTCACTCATACATACATATATAATGCGAGGGCAGTCATAAACGTAACTACAATTGACAAATTAAGTGAGGTTAATTTATCTAATTATTCCATTGTCTATTTATATAAAACTGTTTGTCCTCTAAAGGTAAAAACATAGATGAGACAATTTCTTCGTGCAATAAGACGTCGAAATTCCACCTGTAAGTAGGTCAAATTCAGGTCAGAGGTCAGGGAACTGCTTTGTATGAACAACTTGTTTCTTAAGATATCTTAACCAAACTTACAGGTTATATGTCCGGGACTTATATTCTCACCAAATTTGGTCAAAGTCGGATGACTATATCATATAGCTGCCATAGGAACAATCGGATGCCAATTATCGTTTAGTATGACAAATTGTTTGTTTCTTAAGATATCTCAAACAAACTCAGACAAAACTTGGGTTTGAGATAAAAACAAATATATTTTCTTTTAATAACTTGAGTCACACCTTATAGAAATATATTAAACAAGAAGGAAACTTAGAATATGCTTATTGCATAATTAATAATAAATTAAATTGTAATTCAAGATGTAGTTATAGATGAAAGATGCATTAAACTAAAATAGTTGGAGTCGGAGAGAAAGCTGTTTTGTATCTAAAGAAAATATATAACATTTTATCCATAAAGGAATCTTCAAAATGTTCAGTCTCAATAGAAAAAACAAATTGTAATCTATGGGGAAAATGTTAAATGTCGAATAATAAAAATGATATTGCCTTTTATTAGTTCATGAACTTTTTAAACTCCCCACGAGCAGACGTCACGTCAGCGATTTGCAGTGAGTGAAATATCACAAATAATTGCAACATTTTCAGCTCAATAACCCAAATAAAAATCCGCCCTCATAGATAACTGAATAAAACTAGTATTGATTGTGCTTTATCTAGAATCTGGAATCTGGATTTTCCCCTTGATTTTGTTGTTGTTTACTTTTAGCTTTCGATCCATCTGTTTGTCGATTGTT
Source organism: Drosophila kuntzei (assembly GCA_035042165.1). Taxonomy (NCBI): domain Eukaryota; kingdom Metazoa; phylum Arthropoda; class Insecta; order Diptera; family Drosophilidae; genus Drosophila; species Drosophila kuntzei. The sequence continues at coordinate 627,855 of JAWNLU010001467.1, forward strand.
GCTTTGCTTTTGCCTTATTTAACGACACTGCGAGATTTCAACAGCAACATTTTGTGTTACTTCTTCTTTGTATTTGCTTTTGTGCAACCAAAAAAAAAATAGAAACAGAAAGAAAAGCACGAAAAATATGTTTGGGAAAAGGCAGCTGTCAAGAGGAAAGGGCTAAAAATGAGGGACAATGGTGAGAGAGGGGAGATTAAGTTTAGAGCATTGCAACTTCAACTGAGTTGTGTGCACGCTGAAAGTTATTTAAGCGCGAAAACTACACAGAAAGAGAGAGAGAGAGAAGGGAGAAAAGAGAAAGGAGAGATTGGGTTAGGTTGCGTATACGCAATGTTGCCTCCAGTCATCGTCGTTGAGTTGCAGCTCAAATGGAAACAAATGTCGCTCAGTGTGTCGCTCTTTCTTTTCCTCTCTCTCTCTCTCTCTCTTTTTGTCTCCCTCTATGTGTGAGTTGTAGATAAAACTCGGTCGTTGTTGTTGTGGACAAATGACGACAACAACGACAAGCAGGGAGAGAAGAGATCGCAATGCACAAAATGAAGGCAAAGAAAAACTTGCTGCGAAAAAAAAAGTAAATAAATGAAATAAAATTAAATAAAAAGCGTCTGCTTGGTTGCTGGCTTCTTGCCACACACTAGCTGGCCCAAGAGGAGGGGGTGCAAAAAATGGCAACAACTTTTAAAACTCATTAAAATTAATGAAAGCCACGCACTTCAGCCCAAGTCGAAGGGAGATGCGAGTTGAGGGGAGAACCAATGCAATGGCGCCTGTAATTATACAAGTGAGCAAGCATATTGCAACCGTGGCAAGTTTCCCACCCCCACCACTCCCACTCCCCTCTCCCAGTCCCTCCCCACCCCCCTTCCTACACTCAATAAAATCGCATGAAAGTTCATTAAAACAAATTAAAAGCAAAGAGCAGCCGGCAAATGGCCAAAGCCAAACGTGCCGGAAACATGGCAATAGCTTTGTCGCCAGCGGCAATTTGAGAAAGAGAAGCGGAAATCGGGACAAGAGGAAAGGGGTAAGAGGTGGCAGTTAATGATAACGGTAAATAAATGCAAGTGGATCTGAACTGGTCAACGCTGAAGGTCAAAGCAAACGTGTCACAAATCTATCCGTATCAATTGCCGATAACAACTTCACAACAAGTTGACCCAAAGTTTCGCATTGCAATTGTGTCGAGCTGATGGATCGCTAAGTGATAACAAAAGCAGCTTGACAAACTTCTGATTACTAAACCCTCATTATTAAGCGTGTTGCGAGGGTTTATCGAGTGTTTATCGAGGTGTTTTGACAACTTTTGAGAACTATTCGCATTAACAATAAAATGAATTAAATAAATTGCATGCCAGAAAGTAAATATATATATGCTATAGAAAGTACATAATAAATAATAAAACCTTTGCTGTTTATTTAAATTGTGTATAAATACACTGAAAATAAAGAAAATATAAATATGTCATACTTAATATAAAGATAATAATGGCACCGTGGTGCTCTGGTTAAAGTCGCCGCTTCAGTTTGATAACAAGTCGAGGGATCAAAACCCGCTCTAGGCAAGGAAAAAAAAAATAATCAGAATATTTATAAAAAAATAAATCCAAAAAAGTAAAAATATCAAACAAAAAATAAGTTTAAATCACCTGCCTAATTTTTTATTTTTGGTTTGAGAATTTAAGACTGTTTGGTCTTAAAATAAGAACTTATTCTTATTTGAAATGTTCTTAAAATCATGATATGTTTTCTAAATTTAAAATTTTATGTTCTCGACGCATTTTTTAGACCAAAATTCTTAGTTCTGAGACCAAAATCGTGATTTTAGAAAATTTTTTATCAGTCTAGTTGACGTTAAATAAAATAAAATAAAAAGTAGAAAATACTGTCAATATGAAAAATACATTCTAAGTTTGTGTTATCGGTCATGTGTTTGTGTTCAACAAAAACCCAAAAGTGCTTGAACAGTAACAACTTTAAATGATACATGCTCTTTAACGAATTGTGTAACCTGGTCACACATTTTAATAGCTGATGAGAGAATACTTATTGAATATTTAATGAATATTTAATAATAAATTTCATTGAAATTCAAAAAGTATTTGTAGATGAAAGAAACTTTTAAAGCGTAGAGTTTGAGATAAAACAAATATATTTGCATAAAAACATGATCACACCTAATTGAAATATATTTCTTAAGAAGGAAACAAATTCAAAATATTCAAATTCAAAAAAACTGGTCAGGAAAAAACAGAATTGAAAGTGAAATGTCACTTTTTTAAGGGTCTTATGTGAAAATAAAGGATTTGTACATTAATTAATATATCTATCTCTGAAGAATCTCATCAATCAAGCAAAACTCATGGTATTTTCAGATTTAAAGATCATATTAAATATTTGAAGCAATGAAAGCTATTCAATATTATATATATATAATGGTTTCTTTAATACCATATGCTTTGTAGAAATGCATTTTAAAATAAGGAAGAAAATGTTCCAAGTTAACACCTGCTATAAAGGATGAGCACTCAAGTTCAAGTATGGAATGGCTCACATGACGTATGTACATATATGTATGTGTAGTACTTATCTATATAATGTAATCGTATACAAGTTGATGCATATATGTATTTGGCGTGGCATATGAACTTTTCAATGGTTTTCAAGTGCCGCATATGCCACGTGTGGCAACAACTACATATAGTAGGAACTATAACAACACCAAAAGCTCGACAAGCTTGAAAATCAATCGAAAAGCGAACCAAGGTCGGTCCAAGCACACACAATGAATGTTATATAGAAAATCAAAATAGAGGCCGAGGCGAACGTCAAAGAAGGTCCCAACGGACCGACAGGCGACAGCTGAACAGCTGAACAGACAGACAAGGACGGCAAGAGATTGAGAGAGATAGAGAGAGAAAGATGGAGTAAGAGCTAGAGGGAAGAGTGAAAAGTTGTTAGATTAAGTTTTAAACGTAAAATATATGTTCAAAATTATAAAATAGTTGCACGAATTTTATACTTTTTTACATATTAAGGGTATTCCATAAAAATATTCAGATTTTATTTTGATTATATAAAAGCAAATTTGAATCAGTTTTACACACTGATTTGATTTTGATTTCGTGAATTTGAAAAATAAAGTATAAAATAATAGTTTGCTTGTAGAATAGTAAAATTCGATTGTAACTATTTATTTATAATGCTTAAGCTGCAATTCAAACATTATAAGCTTCTATTTTATCTACGTCTTCTTAACTTATTTTCGTGCTTCAGCTTTAATTCTTATAGCCCTTTCTCAGCTGCCATATCCATCTATAGTAATTTGTCTGTTTTAACTATATAGTTATTTAATTCAATACTTGAAATGCAGGCAATTTTCAACATGCTCTATATTAAAATCTCAATAAAATGTAAAGGAACATCAAGTTTGCCCAACTAATATTATCGAAATGAACGGTCACACATATTATCAAATTATATGTTAATCAAATCGAAATTTGTCACAAAGCAGAATTCGTTAAAACTTTGAGTATGACCAGATTTTCCTTCCTATTTTTAGTTTTTCTGGTCACACTACACATTTTGATCGACTAAACCAAATCTGAATAGCTTTTTGGAATACCCTTACTATTTTATGTTAAAATTTGATTTTAATATCAAAGAACACATCCGGATGTTGATATGAAATTGTGAACAGGATAAGGTTAACAACACTCTCTCTCTCTCTCTCTGTCTCTCTTGCAACCTAATTGCAACCACAACAACAGCTGCAACAACAACAAGAACAACAACAACTTGCACCCACATCTTCCGGTTTTGCACTCCGTCGAACATTTTTGCAGCTGTGGGGCAAAGTCAACAAAGCGCGTAATTTACATTTAAGAACTGCTGCAACAAAGAGCAGGAAACAACGGCAACTGCAGCTGCAACAACAACTTGCAACAATGCAACAATGCAACAAATTGCAGGCACTGTCGACCCAGGCCGTGCCACACTTGAAAGTAAATTGCTTAATTATGATAATCAAGAGACGCATCTCTCACTCTGCCTCTTTTACCTCTCTCTCTCTCTCTCTATCTCTATCTATAAATGTAATGATGAAAGGACACAATACATTATAACAGCTGTTGCAGTTGTAAGCCCTCTGAATAAACAGAAAAAAGGATTAATATGAAAAATACATGTAAAAAATTGAAACTGCTTTTTATGAATCCCCTTATGAATTACAGATTAGGTAAATGGAAAAAGTAAATAACAGATCTGACAAGAAAATTTCTAAGAAATGTACTTTTGTTGAGCAAATTGAGCAAAGTCTTCCAGGAAACTTGATTCATGGAATTTCAGCTAAGGAAAACCAATATTGTAATTAACTTAATTGCAACTTAAAAGAAATAATTCCCCTTATTTTAAAAAATAACACAAACATAAATTAAATTCAGGATATCAAACCAAAACGAATATCGGTTTCATTTAGGATTACGATTATGTTTTAGTTTTGGGGTTCGGATTTCGGTTACGCAAAATCTTTGTATATCGGTTTCGTAACGGTTATCGGTTTTATTTAGGTTCACTAAAAAAAAAGAAGCTTTTTCAATAAAACTTTAATATATAAATAAAGGTTTAATCATTTCAAAAATATATTTAATGAGTTCAATATTCAAATTTAAAATCAATATCTATTTGAAAAACGATAACATAATTGCATTTAATGTTTTATTAAACCCAAGCAAACACATTAATCACAAATCGGTTACTAAGCGGTTTCGGTTTCGGTATAATTAAAAAATTTAGTTTAGGTTAGGGGTTTCGTCAAGCATATTAATTTCAATTGGTTAATACCGGTTAAAGGTAACGGTCACTGATTAAAATCAATCAAATTTGTAGAGATTTGTGAGAAACACACGATAAAGGCTAAATAGTTTATGAATAACCCTATTAATTTATCTATTAGTTTATAATATTTATTTAATTTATAATATTATTTAATTTATAATATAATATAATAATAATTTTATAATTTTATTAATAGAGTGCGAGCTTGACTTTTGTAATATAAAGAATGTATTTAATTTTCCGCAATCCTATTTCCGATAAAGTATTCTAGGAAATTTGTGGAATGGAGAATATCAGGCAATATTTAACAGTTTGGAGTGAATTTTTCTGCATGGAAATATTGGGACTGTTGTTAATCAGGAAGATACATATACATACATATATATCTGCCATATTGTATTGGTCCCTCAACAGAAATCCACAGCAGATATAAATATATTGGCAACGCTGTTAATCAGAGGAAGCTCCGTCCGTATTATTACATTTCTCTTTCATTTCTCATTTCACATTTCTCTCGTTTTTTTCACGCTTTTCTCTTCGTTTTCTACCTTTTTGGCTTTTCAGCGACTTTTATGGCAGCCACTTTGGATGCTGTCGCTGTGAATGAGGCAATGTTCGAGGAGGTAATTTTTAAAGCATGCTTTTGAGCGCAACAAGCATGAAGGTACACACACACACACACACACGTATTCTCAGCATAAAAAACGTCGCAATGTGTGTGTGTGTGTGTGTGTGTGTGTGAGTGTGTGTGTGTATCGCTGCAGACAAGCGTGGATTTTAGCACAGTAATTAAAGCGTAATGGTTAACTGAAGCCGCCACAGGGCAAACAACTAGCTACAGTATAGCCTCACATGACTGACTGACTATGCATATACCCTGTAAATTATATCATAAGTAGTCTAAAGAATAATTCCTCTCTCAACACTTGCATTTATTTCTGTTTTCATTTTTAACTTATTTGCTGTGTTTTTTATTGCATATGTGTACACTTCTGTGTTTCTCTTTGGATTACAGGGTATTAAATAGAAGCGCGGTTGCGGCTTTGTCAATGCACACGCAGCGCACCAACAGATGGCAGTTGCATGCAACGCTGAGCTTTAATTAATGTCAATGCTTGTTGACAACAACAATAATGACAACAACTACAACAGCAACAACAAAAACAACAACAATGGATGCAACAACACTCTTGCCTCAAAGTTTGGTGTTGTTATCAGGCAAGTGTTCTTTTCAATTAATGTGTCGTGCTTTTTTACATTTTCAACAACTTGCCTAGATTATAATATATTTTACAATATAATAATATATAATATGTATACAGAAATCTCATCTTAAATGGTGTAAAAATGTAGCTTAAACCCAAAAATAAAATAATCTATTATAATTTGTACAAAATTTAAAGTTTTCTGATCTCTTATTCTGCTTAAATTCATAAATCAAAAGCCTCTCTTTACTTATTCCTTAGCCTAATTCTGAATTCGATTTGAATACCCACTTAATATTTTTATTTTTCCAATTACAAATTCAAATTTATTATATTATTTAATTTTTAATCTTACATTATAATTTTATTATTGTACTATTGGACTCCGCCTCTTCTCACTTCGCTCGCGGAAGTGAAAATTAGTTATGTTAACCTATAGTATGAGTTTGGTTGAGATATCTTAAGAAACAAAAAAGTTGTTCAGACAAAGCAATTCCCTGACCTTTGACCTCAATTTGGCCCACTTACAGGTGGAATTTCGCAAAACGTCGTCTTACTGCACGATGAATCAGGACAAAAAGTTTTATATTTATAAATATAAAATTTAATTAATTATTTAAAATTAAAAATAATGTATAGTTAATATAAAAATAATACTTTTTAAGCAATCTCTTATAAGATCTCAAGAATAACATTATCAAGGGGTAATCATAGTTAATCAAAATCTTTGTAATGCTATTAAGTTAGTTTAAGTTTGTCTTAATCTTACTTATATCTTAATATCATCCAAAAGTCAATAAAGAAAGCTAATAATAAAAAAAAAAAGTTTTTTGAAGAAGGAAATGTATACACATTCCTTTCTCTCAATCTCTATTTTTCTCTCTCTCTCTCACTTCATTTTTCGTTTTTAATCTTTTTCTCTGCCTATTTCGGCTTCCACTTTTCTCCCTCTCTTCCTCAAATTGATCCCTCTTCTAGTCGCACAAAATAATAATATATTATTAAGAAAGTTGAGAAATTCTTCATGTTTGCATTTCGTTCCCACTGCGTTTTCTAACACCTAAAGGCATTTCGATATGGAGACCTTGCTCTGTGCTGTATAATTACATATGGTAAATAATGCATGACTTTCCACTGTAAACTCGTGCCTATGTGTATGTGTATGGGTGTGTGTGTGTGTGTATACTCGCGTTGCCAACTATGCATGCTGCATTGCTTTGCTGCGGTTTGGCAACAATTTGGGCATTCCGGCAGCTCAAGCAAACGCCAAACTTTTGCCACACACACACTCACAAACATGTACACACACGCACACACACTTCAACACATACACACATATAAATGTTCTATAAAATGGAGAATTGTTAAACTATTTGAACAAAATAAATGAAGTGTTTGTTTTTTTGAAAGATTGATAATTGAGCTGGAATAAACAGGTGTAAGCTATGACACTGTTATGAAATAATCGTTTATCGATAGTGATAATTAGTCGATAGTTAATCGATAACTGTACTACCATCGCAATTATAGAAACATTTGCGACTTTACTTATCATAGTCAAAGTTATCGTTCAGTTGTTATTGCAATCGGTTATCGATAGCATTGAAAGTTTGTTAAAATTAAAACAAACCTGCTGACTTCGTTATCGCTTATCGATAAACTCAAATTCCAAGCGATTAACGATAACTGCTGCTTGATTTCAAGTAAATCGATAAATGATAACTGCTTATTTTTATCGTTCTTATCGATTCGTTTGTTAATCTACTTATTGTAATATTACGGCAATTAAATCGACTAGCAACAACTTTCAATTAAACACTTCAATTCAAGCGATAAACGATAACTATATGGATGGAGTAGTGGTAAGATTGTCAATCGCTTATCGTTGAACTTGCACATACTCGATTAACGATAACTGTTCTCTTTTTTTTCAATTAATGCACGAAACGATAACTTAACAAAATGTTTTATGTAAGTAGAGCAATAATTAGACTTGCAAAACTTGTTGATCTGTTGATGTCTGTCCAATTGGAATCGATTAACGATAACACTGTTGGTTGATTTACAAAACAAGTAGCCCAATAATTCTGTTTGGCATTAGCCAATATTGTAAGCCTAACAATCGGATCTAGGACCTAGAACCATCTTGGCCCTACAAAGCTCACTCAATCAAAATACGAGTGTACTTGATTCCAGCTGCAGCTCATTCAGTTTCAATTTCGCATCATGCAGCCAAATGCTGCAACCTGGATGGGACTGAGAGTTGGGTGGCATTATGGGGTTGCAGGCAGGGGGAGAGCGTTCATTAACCATGTCAGTAGTTGCCTATTTATGCAGACTCCAGTCGACAGACGGCAGTCGACAGTCGACAGTGGCTTATTGCAGGTTGCTGTGATTTATGCGCCAGCACGAGGCAAGGTGGCAAGGTGGCAAAGGGGGTCAAAGGGGTCAAAGATGGCTGGCAGCTGCAGGCAGGTTGGAGGCACTTGAGTGTAACTCGTGTAATCAGGCGTTGCACAGCATGAATAGGCTATGAGAGGGGGGCAAGTGGAGGGTCCTAGACGCGACTAAGCTGAAAGCGAGTTAACCAAAGAAGCTGCCCTGCCAACAACAACAACAATAACTCATTAATGAGGCGACAACTGAGCGCAGATTTGGCCCAGAAAGAAAAGAGACAATGATGATGATGATGATGAGGAGGAGGAGAAAAACTAAAAGTAGGAGGTGAAAAATAGTGATGTACATAGATGAGATGACTGGCAAATAGTTGCATTCTAATGAACACATTTGCAAACTCAACTCACACACACACACACACACACACACACACACACACACACACACATAACTGTAGCGACTATAAATCCATCGCTTTAATTAAGCAGCTTCAGTTTATTGTCATTATCTACTTTTCAAACTCAACCCAAAGAATGCTCACTACTACAATTTTCAATAGGAATTTAAATCAGGGTATCAAGCCGAAACGAATATCGGTTTCAGTTACCGTTTCGGTTATGTTTGCTTTTAATTAATCGTTGTAAATCGGTTTCGGTTTTTTGTATGTTTCGGTTCCGAAATGCCGGTATGATTTCGGTTCACAAAAAATAAAATTTTTTGTTAAAAAGTATAAAAACAAAATGCATATGTAAACAAAAGTTTATTGAGTACAAAAAATAACTATTTAGTAAGATCAAAATTCTAATTTATAATAAAATTAATAAATTAAATAAAACTAACCGTTGTACATTTTTTTTTTAACTACTTTGCTTTATTTATTGAATCTTCTCCGGGTGGAGACTTACAATAAGTTAATCAAATCTTATAATTACAACCGTTATAACCGTTGTACATGAATCGGTTATTGATCGGTTACTTCGGTTTAAGCTTAAAAAAAAAAATTGATTTCGGTTCACAAAAAATTAAATTTTTTGTAAAAAAGTATAAAAACAAAATGCATATGTAAACAAAAGTATGTTGAGTTCAAAAAATAACTATTTAGTAAGATCAAAATTCTAATTTATAATAAAATCAATAAATTACCCAAAACTAACCGTTATACATGAATCGGTTATTGATCGGTTATTTCGGTTCAAATAATTTCAGTGCTTCGGTTTTAGTATTATAAATAATTTTTGTTTGGGGTTTAGTTCCGATTGCCAATTTCAATCGGTATTTTATAGTCGATCAGTATATACTAAAAAACACAAAGTTTGTTTATGATGAATATGTCACAGTCTGACAACCGAGAAAAACTTGGCATTGTACTCGTATTTATAGTCAATGTTTTGAAATTTCGATTTGTATTTTATGACACACTTTTGATATTCTTAAATCCCCTTGCGTAGAAAATAAGAAATGGGGATTGCAGGGGATACACCAGGTCGTAAGCAAGTCAACTTAACTTTGGGTCCCGGCTATAATGCATTTAAATAATGCTCAAAAAGTATGCAACACACACAAATGACATTACGTATACGCCATGGCGACGGCTTCGTTGTTGCCATTTGCCGTGAGGCAAAGTTTATGGTAACAGAGTTTCGTTTCCTTCCCTTCCCCTACTACCGCCCCTCCCCCTACTACTGCTGCTATAGAAAATTCAAATTCATGACGACGGCCGTCAGGTGGCGCTGCATGTGTCAAACGGTGCGCGGCTCATTTCAACGCCAAAGGCAAAATATATATATATATGTATACGTATATGAATGGCCGAGGGGGTAGAAGTATGCGGAGGGATGTTTAATAGTGCCGGCTATGTGGGTGGTTAAGGGGCGTGGCACGATTGCTGCGAAACACAACTTGCAACACAACTTGAGCAAAAGTTTCAGCGTCCTTCGTCCTTAGACGTCGTCACAATTTGTCTTTTTTTTCTGGCTTGCGTACTTTTTGGCATTACTTTAGCAAACTGGCACACCCCCCACCGCCCACCGCCCACGCCATCAGGGTAACGCAAATAAATTCAAATATACGCTATGTGGGCTGCAGGTTAAATAAATTTGTGTCCTTTCGTCGAGGCTAACTCTCGCCTCGTCCATGGCCATGTGGCTTAGGTCAGGTCTCTCAGTCCATTGGGGCACCTTTCTTTCTCTCTCTCTCTCTTCCCTGCTGCTTCCTTGAAAATAATACGAAATCAAATTAAATTTACACTCGCCGCGTGACACAAATGCTGCTATTTAAACTGGACAACTTTGAGTTTTATTTATGTCGTCAGCAGAACTAAGTTTTAGAACTTGCAACAAATTGTTGCAACTGATCATAATACCCAATTGTAAGTTGATCTAAAGTTTCAGCTAAGACGAATATTCAATATTCTTTTAATTATTACAAAACCAATGATAAAACTTAAAGTAACCAAATTAAGGATGGATAAAATGATAAAGTTGGCTATATAAATAATTTGAAGATTCAGAGTTAAGAAATTTGGAAAATTCTAGTTATTATAAAGTAAAATTCGTCTGATTTCAGTTAGAAAATTGAGTTTTCAATTTGGTGGCTATGACATCGCTTAATATAAAGAACAAACAGGTAATTGTAATTTATGACAGGCCCAAGGAGTCTCCCTTCAAGCCAAATACCTCTCACAACAGTCAGCGAGTTGGGGCGAAATTTACGTATAAACTTTCTAAGAAGAAGGCACAAAAAAGACAGCCTATATATTTATGTTTACACATGAAAAAATATAACACAAAAAGGTAAAAAATTGTCAAACATTTTAGGAAATGTTACCTTAAATGACAGTCAAGGAAAATTTGACTTAAATTGAGGTGTCTTTTTAACTAAAAGTATTAAGTTCATAAAGTTTCTTTTTGGGTTATAATTAAGTTAGAAAGTTTACGAAAAAATTAATTTTCAGGTTATACGTCACCTATGAATTTGGGCAATAAAAACTCTATTTTTTCGGATATAAGTAATAACGAAACATTTAATTTTTAGGTAATAGAATATATAATTTTTGTTTAAATTTTTTTTCCTTGATATCATGAACAAATCCAAAAAAAAACCAATATAACTAACCACTGAAAGATATGGCTAATAAGTTGTAGGAAAATGCCGTGTACTTAATGTAATAGATACCTATAAATGTATGACATAAAAAACAAGTCTTTTTGGGTAAAATTATCTAATTGAAAGGCAATAATTTCATTTAAATTAAGGCAAAAAAAAACCAACATTTCTCAAATTATGGGAACATTATTTTTCTGAGTGTATATATACATATAACAATGTACATAATAAACATTTTATCAACTCGAGAATGTTGTGGCAGCCACAACAGTAATGAAAGCGAATATTTCCCTTCAAGTTCAAGTTTTTCGCGAGTGGAGGCAACAACAATTTGAAATTAGGCAAATGTTATTTCACAGAATGCAATACGATGCTCACACAAACAGACAGAGAGAGAGAGAGAGAGAGGGTGAGAAAGTGAAAGAGCCGCAGTAAATACCGAGTGTAATTACGTATACGCCTGTTGGGCACAACACACATAGCACTTGAATTGGTTTGTGCAACCGACGCTTGCAACGCTTTGAATTCAATTCAATGCAAGCCAAAATTATCAAAATTACCACACAGGGGAGTGCATTTGTGGCATCTTTCGAGAGTCGAACAACAATTGCATATCAAACCGTAAAATCTCTCCATTCCATTTGATCAACAACTGCAGAGCGAATATTTGTCGAATGCAAATATCGATTGAATAAACCAAATTGTGCAATCAAAGAGGAAATTATTATATTTGACTTGATGTACAGTTAAAATTAAAGTTGAGATAACAATATTTGAGTTAAACAGTCAACCCTGAGAGAGGAAAATTTGAATACATATTTTCTTTAAGCTCACTAGAAATTGCAATTTGATCAGCATCAATATATCTTGAATCTCACTTATGTACATATCCCAAACAAATCTGTAGTAATAACATAGTTATTAATAACAGAGACGATATTTCATTTCAATTTTCCATTTTCATTTCCGCTTGCAACTTAACTGCAAATTAACCAAAAGTCAAACTGAAAAAAATAATATGACATACTGAAAGCCAAAAAGTGACCCAATTTTCCAGAGAGTAGATGGAGAAAAGAGAGAGAAAAACATTGGAGAAATATAAGGATGGATAAGCAAAGGAGAAAGAGGAAACAGATTCAGAGTCAGGATAAAGCATCGGTCAAAATGTTTGCATTTGTGCATTTGACGTGGATGCCGCGAGGCACCTAAAAAAAAATCCCCTCAAAAGGGAGATGGAAGGAGGGAATAAGAGGTAGAGGGAGTACAGCGAATATTTGACAATTTGACTATTAAACGCGACATTCCATCCAATGTTCGACATCCACAGCACTTCTCATACACAGCAAAAAAAATTTAAAAAAAATCATTTAAAATTCAAATTTTAAATTCTTGATTTTAACATGTATTTTTTAATACCCGTTATTAAGTAGTAACAGGCAGAATGAGGCCTGGCAGACCCCATAAAGTAAATATATTCTCGATCAGCATCAACAGCCGAGTCTATATAGCCATGTCCGTCCGTCCGTCCGTGTGAGCGCCTAGATATCAGAGACAATAAGTGATAGAGTAACCAAATTTGGTACACAGACATCTATAAACCCCACGCAGACCAAATTTGTTTTAAATTTTCGATCGGACCACTATATCATACGTATATAGCTATCCTAGAAACGATCGGAGAAAAATTAAGTTTTAGTACGAAAAAGTCTTTTGTTTCTTCAGATATCTCAACCAGTCTGATATAATGTACCTCTGGGTTTGTTCTATATATCCTGACCAAGTTTGGTTTAAATCCGTCAACTATATCATATAGCTGTCATAGAAACGACTTGTCGAAAATTAAGATTTAGTACAAATAAACTTTTATGTTTGTTTTTTATAAATATTAAAACAAGTAACGGGTATCCTACGGTCGAGTGCGCTCGAGCCCCTAGTAGGTTACGGAGCCCCCTTGTTTAAGAATCTATTCAGGATATTCTTATTAAATTTAGACAATATGCGGATAAAATGGCAACGACTCAACATAAAAAATGTCAAAGAAGCCTAAAATATTTGAAATACCTAAAAAAAAAATCTTACAGCGCCAAATGAAAAATCGTGCTTGAATCAAGTATTTTGTACCTGGTTTAAGAAAATTCGGGATTACAGTACTTCTGACATTGCATTGTATTGATTTTATCCTGAGCTCCAGGATATTTTTTTCTGTGTAGTTGCATCCTGATATTTTCAATTTTCAATTTTGATATACAATCTTTATCCGTTTTTCATTTTCCTTTTCATTGCGTGGCTTCACTTGAGCAATTAAATAGTTTGGCCAGCAAAATGAAATGCGCATACATATGTATGTATGTGCCACGCCTCCCCCACTCACCAACTGACCTGCCCACCACCCACTTATCAATTTTTCAGCCAGCACATTTGAAATATGCCAAAAATATGCCAGAGCAATGCAATGCAATTAAATTTGAGATCTTTCGCCCTGAGGGGCAATACCACCTCACGGTCCACTGACACAGATACAAACTCACACACATACTCATATATGTATGTACACTGAAAAAAAAGACCAACTTCTAAAATCAAGAACATTCATCTTAAATATTTTGTTCTTAAAATAAGACCATTTTAAGACCAAATTAATAAAACTAAGAATATTAATCTAAAAATTCGCAGTTCTTAAATCAAGAATTAAAAATCTTAAATTGATAAGAAAATATAAATATGTCATATTTAATATGAAGACTTATGTCATATTTAGAGTCGCACCTGCCTTATTTTTTTATTTTTGGTTTGAGAATTTAAGACTGTTTGGTCTTAAAATAAGAACTTATTATTTCTTATTTGAAATGTTCTTAAAATCAAGATGTGTTTTCCAACTTTAAGAATTTTATGTTTTGACGCATTTTTTAGACAAAAATTCTTAGTTCTGAGACCAAAATCTTGATTTTAGAAAATTTTTTATCAGTGTATAACCACAGTTGTAGCTGTAAATGTATCTGCATTTCTATCTATTTTGGCATATCAATCAAATAAGGCGTATTGCAGTGGACTGAGGGGGGTATGAGGGTGGTTGAGAGAGCTGTAGGGGGGTAGAGGGAGCGACAGGGGTGGGACCTGTGCTGATTTATAATTGGCAGCTCAGAAGATATTAAATATTTCGCAAAACATGCAAAACTAGTGGGGAAAAGCTACGATTTTTCCGATTATCGGAGGTGGAAGAGATTTTAAAAGACATCTGAATATATAGGTTTTTATTCAAATTATCATTAAAGCTTATAAACATTCCGAAACTTTAATTTAAGAGCTTTAAACGAATTTTTTCGTACACTTTGCTGAACTTTCTTTGTCTTCAGCATTACTAAAATTAGTTCTGAGATGTAGCTGTAAAGTCCTCAAGATATTTTTAAATTTCCAGGCTATATGCAGTCGAAAAACTTCCCAAACTTAAACTTATACATCCTTTAGTATAACTTTTGCATTAGGTTTACAGAATTTCCTTTGACCTGAACAAATGAATCTTATGATTAGTTTTTAGGGTATCCCTTAGACGTTTTGTTATTTTAATTTTATTTTTTACATTATTTTATTACTATGAACACGCTACCCAAAGCATTTTCAGTGTCATATTAGGATTTTTACGAGACAGGTGTATTACAGACTTTAACGTGGCAGTGTAAGAATCGAACCCAGTTATTTTTCAAACTGAAATTCTAATTGTGTTACAGATCGGCGACTCAAGTTTGAATAGCGCCCTCTGTGGTCTGCCTGTGAATCATAAAACCATCACATTGAAAATTCGTTTTAGAAGCAAAGCAAGAATTCCAGGAAATAAACTTAATTTGAAAATTTTAAACGAAATTTTTGCTATACGCTGTCGCCATCTAGCGTAAGAAGCTTTCTAATGAGTTTCTCGGGAAAATCACTTTGTGGTTCAAACCAGAAGAAGAAGAAACAGTGACAGTAGACACAAGGAATATGCGGTTAGCTGATTTGTCACATGTACATAGCTCATCAATGCCCTTCATATGATAACGAATTGAAGGCACGGAAACGAAGAAGGCTCGGAAATTGTACACTGAAAAAAGAGAACTACTTCTAAAATCAAGAATATAATTCTTACATACTTTTTTCTTACAATAAGAACATTTTAAGACCAAATTACTAATAATAAGAATATAATTAAAAAATTTAATTTAATTTAATTTTAAAAATCGCAATTATTTGTATAAGAATCTTAAATTGTTACAAAAATATAAATATAATATGTTATATTTCTTCTTTCCAAGGAAAAATATATCAAAGGAATATTTATAAAATTATCATACCAAAAAAAATGTATATATATCAAAATAAAACAACAATAAAAATATTTTAAATTTAAAAGCTGTCTCTTTTTTATGTTTGTTGTCTTGAGTATTTAAAACTGTTTGTTTTATAAATAAAAACTTTGTGTTTTTAGGAATTTTCTTAAAATCAAGATTCGCTTTATAACTTAAGGAATTTTATGTTCTCGACGCATTTTTTAGACCAAAATTCTCAGTTCTTGATTTTAGAACCTTTTTCATATCAGTGTAGGTATGACCAAAAGACAGAGAAGGGTGAAGCAGAGGAGGTGTGAGGGGGTGAAAAAGGACCAGTGGAAAGTGTGCTTAACATTTTGCCGTTGCCTTGGTTATTAAACTCGGCGTTGTGGTTACGCTTTTGCCCAAGGGACTTTGACGATGACGATGGCGCTGAGGACGCCGATGAGGTTCGTGCACAACGATGAGAACGACAATGACAAGGATGGCAAATAAGCAATTTAAAAACCGCAATGTCAAAGTCCAAAACTGGCAAATGCCTGCCACAAAAGGCAGACAAACAGGCAACAGGCAATTTTTGAACCATATATACATATGTAGCTTCATCATTTTAGCGGTTACTTTATTGACTCGGTCGACTAATGGAAAATCCTCAGAAAGTACCAACATCCATTGAAATAATTCAAAATGCGTAATTAAAGTGCAAACAACTATGGACAAGTGGGGCATCATTTAATTATATAAGAGATCCAATCAGTTGTGTCAGTAAATAACTCATGAAATTACTAAAAGAAATTCAAGTAGAAATTTGAGATTGGATTAAGTTAAGTTGGAGTCGATAAACAGTCTTCTGTTGAGATTGAAACTTCCCTATAACATTGAGTATAATAAAGTGGAAGATGAATAAAATTCCAAATGGTATTCAAAAGTGGGATATAAAATTTCTATAGAAATGTCAAGGGTTTCAATTTAATAGAATATCTTTGAAGTCATAAAAAATTAACAACATTTAAAATTATGGTACAATAGTATCGTGAAAAGTTTCATCTAAAATCAACTAAATGCATTTCTAATAATTTTCTTAAAAATAAATTTAATCAAATATTTTAACAAATTTTTTGGCATTTGAACGTCGAAAGCTGATTTGAAATTAGTGTCAAATGTCAGATAAAAACCAGTTTCTCTCAAAAGTCTTTCATTTTAGAGATGTTCAACTGAAAGTTCCCTAATAGTTTTCATACGATCTACTTAACTCAGAGCTTAATTGTTGGTTTTTGTATTTTTTTTGATATAATGTTTTTAATGATTTTCGAGTGATTTTTCAGACCTTAACATTGTAATAAGACCCAATAAACGATGTGGGTAGGGTAAGAAAATCTGGTAGTATTGATTTTCGTGGAAGGTATCCAGCAAATGAGTATTACACACAGGTGGCAACGCTCTGTCTACTCACAACGAGTGCTTCAACGCTCGTCGCAATAGCAGCGAGTAAATAAAGCGAGTGAACGATCACTAGAAGTAACATTTCAATCAAAATAAATCAAACTACAATCGATTAATCTAATGGAATGCTAAAAAGACAACTGAAAGCTTGTTTAACAAACACAAACTCAAGAGAAGAAAAAATCGATAAACGAAAATT
The DNA here is from genome assembly GCA_035042165.1 of Drosophila kuntzei. Classification (NCBI taxonomy): domain Eukaryota; kingdom Metazoa; phylum Arthropoda; class Insecta; order Diptera; family Drosophilidae; genus Drosophila; species Drosophila kuntzei. The sequence continues at coordinate 645,341 of JAWNLU010001467.1, forward strand.
GCGAAAATAAATATGAGAGTAAAAAAGGTTGCAAATCAAAAAAAAAAAAACCCAGAAGCATAAAAAAGCTGGCGACGACTTTTCATAATTTTGATGAAAATTGTTAAGCTATGGGCCAACAAGGAAAACCAAGGAAAACATGACTAGGGGGGATTCGGTGGGGGATCGGGCTGGTTTAGGCAAAGGAAACATTGCCTTTTGTTTTTAGGGGTCGCTTCACGTAATTCGCCTGCTTTTTATGGCCAACTTGCAGGCCGAAAGCTGCTGCTGAAACGAAGATAACTCACAGCGGATATACAGCAAGAGGAGCAAGACAACACAAAAGAAGAAGAGGATAGAAAACCTCATGGAACAGGCGGCCACATAAAGCGCTCAAAGTTTTCCTTTATTGTTTCTAAAATGTGCCAAAGGAAAATAAACACACAAAAATAAAAACAACAACAGGAGAATAAAGGCAACAAAATGAAGAAACGAAAACAAAAAGAGAGGCGCCAGTAGGCGTGGCAGGGGGCGGCGGCTGAAGAAAGGTTTGCCTAGGGTTAAAGTTGTGACCAGCCGGCCAAAGAAATGAAAACATAAACGACCCAAAGTCAAGCCCCAACATTCCTCCCCCTCCCCCTCCTAACCCACCCAGCTCACATTATGTTTTAAGTAATTTCTGTGTGTGTGTGTGTTGTGTGTGTGTGTTGTGTGGCTGCTTTTCTTCTCTTTGTTGTCGTTGTTGTTGCCTATTCTTCTTCTTGACTTTTTCCCTATTTTTGTTGACATTTTTGTGTTGTTGTTTTCTTCACTGCTTTATCAAGGTGGCAAAAGGGAAAGGGGGGATTTATTCTAATGAAAACATTGCATGAAAGTGAGAACTAAACATTAAGCAAACAAAAAAGCAACTTCCAAAAAAAAAAGGGTTCAACTTTCGGTGGCAACAACTCAAAAGCAAACAAAACACAAGCCACAGCAGCCGCCAACTTGGCAGGACAATGCCAACAACGAACAACGAACAACAACCAACAACACAACAACGAACAACAACAACAACGAAGGAGCACAGAAAGCGTAGAGAGCCGAAAAATAAAATGTGTGTTGTCATATGCTAAATTGGCAGTTACAAAAGGAAAGGCGAGCAAAGGAAGCTCAAATTGCTGTACAAACGGCTAGAAAAAACAAATAAAATAAAACAATAACATCAGCAACATCAACAACAATAATGCTCAAGTGCCTAACTTTAAGATACCCTAGACATCATTTAACAAATATGGACAAACAAATCCAGTTTATATCAAAATATGCCAACTACTTACTTAATTCCATTTGAAAACTTTACTTCAACTTAACAAAAATAAGTTTTTCATACTTTTTGGAGTGTGTTTGAAATTAAAATACCCTAGCTTTCGTTTCATCTCTGACTGTTGTTAAGCCTGACTAATATTCTCTTTCCACAACAAACGATTTAATGCTTTATTTTCAGTGTTGAAAATTATTAATTTGTTATCTGTAGAATTTCCAACAAATTTACATTTTTAACTAAATTCTTTGGTGTAATTTAAGTTAAATTTAAATTAAATAGTTAGAAAACACAGATAGACAGGTGCTCAATCTTCTGATACTAGAAAGATATAGAAGAAGAAGTACTAAATTAAGTAATTTTTCACTAAAAGAATTGTGGATGAAATCACGAATTCATTCAGCAATGAAAAATGCTTCATTTGATATCTGATTCTTAAAAATCCTAAACAGGATATTCCATCTGAGGAATATTTTCAAGCAATTAAAAAATTTCGCTGTCTGAAATCAAAAATATTCTTCATAAATATTTTATTGTTTATATAAGTCATCTTGAGAAGCAATTAAAACCCTTAACAAAGATCAACGACTTTTTCTACCTGTTCTTGAAAATTCTCTAAAATATCTGTTAAGACTCAACTAAGTACTTAGTTTAGTTTAGTCTGAACTTTAGTTTAAGTTTAACAAAAGAGATTGGCATGGTAACACATCAAGTCAACAACTTAAATTACTCTCTACTGAGAGTGAAGAGAAAAGTGAAGAGAGAGATGACATCTCAAGTCAGTTAAATGAAAGTTTCTCATTTTGAGTTTTCAAAGGCATTTGAGGTTTGCATGTTTCTGACGTCACAAGTAACTGATTTCTGATAGCAATTTCCGCTAGTTGTGCAATCAGCCACATCATCATCAACATTCAACATCATCCTGCTACGTTTTTGGCCAAGTTAAAAAAAACACACACACGCTATGCGGAAATCAATTGGTAACTTTGTACTTTGAGCGCGTGTCGCACTCACTGTTTCTCTCTTTCTCTCTCTCTCTCTATCTCACTGTCCCTTTCTCCCTCTCTCTGTCTCTTTCAAAATCTTTCTATCGTTGCAGGTGGCATTTAGCCAGGTCAGACTGCTTAGTGCTTACTACTTAGTGCCACCTGCCAAGACAACAGAAAATCCGGTTTCATTTTCAAGCTGTTTCGAATGAGTCAGCGACAAAAAGCTTAGACCACCCCACAAACTGACTGACTGACTGACAAACTATGTGTGTATTTGTGTATTTGTGTGTGTGTGTGTGTGTGTGTGTGTGTGTGTACACTGATAAAAATAATATTCTTAAAGCAAGATTTTGGTCTCAGAACTAAAATTTTGGTCTAAAAAATGCGTCGAGAACATAAAAATCTTAAATTTAGAAAGCACATCTTGATTTTAAGAACATTTCAAATAAGAATAAGTTCTTAATTTAAGACCAAACAGTCTTAAATTCTCAAACCAAAAATAAAAAAATAAGGCAGGTGTTTTAAACTTTAAACTTATTTTTTTTATAAATATTCCGATTATATTTTTTTCCTTGGCTAGAGCGGGTGTTTCGATCCCTCGACTTGTTACTAAACTGAAGTGACGACTTCAACCCGAGACACGGTGCCATTATTGTCTTCATATATGACATATTTATATTTTCATATCAATTTAAAATTTTAATTCTTGATTTAAGAACTGCGAATTTTTAGATTAATATTCTTAGTTTTATTAATTTAGTCTTAAAATGGTCTTATTTCAAGAACTAAATATTTAAGGTGAATGTTCTTGATTTTAGAAGTTGGTCATTTTTTCAGTGTAACCCTACAGTTTGGTGGTGCTACTGCTACTGTTCACTTTGTGCTGCCATGTGTGACGCGTGGTTAAAAATTTGATATCCTTGAGTGCATTGACAACAAATAAGAGCACTACAGTCGAGCCTGCTCGACAGCACGATACTCGCTACCTCTAAGAAATAAAATTAAATATAAAAATTCTAAGTAAATGTTACAGTCGAGCGTGTTCGACAGCAAGATACCCTATGCATACCAGTTATAGTATAAATTATATATTTAAATTTAAATTATATAATTAACACTTGATATTTATAAGCAAAATTTAAAATCAACTCTTATTTTTTTAATTATAAAAGAATAAATAAATTTCAATTTAAAAATCAAAATCAGCAAAAAACTCACTACCTCAAAAAAATAAAATTGAGTACCCGATACTCGATACCCGTATGTGTGCATACCAGATTTATATCATAACTATATAAATTATAAAATAAAAATTATTTGTTGATTTATTTTATAAGCAAAATTAAAATTGCATTTTATTTTTGAATTATAAAAAAATAATTAAATTTCAATTTAAATTTATATATAAAAATCAGCGAGATACTCGCTACCTCTAGGTAATAAAATTAAATATAAAAATTGTATGTAAAATTTAAAATTTCGTTTCAGTTTATGAATTAGAAAAAAATAATTAAATTTAAATTTAAAAATCATAGTCTAACTCGTATGTAGAATAATGATTTATCCTTTAGTCTGTTACATACATTGCCACAAAGTAATAATCCTTTACCCCTATCGGGTTTAAAAACAACAACAATTGCTGGGCATAAAATTGCCTTGCTTTAGTCACTCATTAGATGGGAGTTATTTGTAGGTTTGAGGAAAAAACCGAAACCAAAACCCTAACCCAAAAAGCAAAGTAAGTACCTGCCAGGCAGAATGTAGAGTCCTTTTAGCCTGTCAGCAAACAGACGCGTCGAGGCCAAAACCTAAAGTCAATCATCTGTATATTTGTGTGTGTGTTCTCGATTTTCTGTTGCATGCCCCCAGGCGTAGCACGAAAATTGTTGCCGAAATCATACAAGAAATATTTTGAAAACAATTTTCAAATATTCAGCAAATTGATTTGTATTGTGCACTTGATGTTCAGCTTTTATATCGTTTCTTTTATTTATGCAATTTTATTCTGATTATTATTGTTATTGGTATTGGTATTGTACATAAAAATTTCTATAAATATTTGCTTTCATTTATCTTCTTTTTTTATGTATTATTTTCCAATCAATGCATTTTCTTTTCAGCATGTATTTCCTTTTGTCTGCCATTTACACTCGCAGTTTTCACATTTTTCATTCATTCTCGCTTGTAATTTGTGTATACATACTTTGTCTTCACCTCTGTCCCACATTTTATTCATGCGACAAATTAATTATTACTATTGAAAATATTTATATACTCTGTAGGTATTTAAAAAGGTATTAAGGGTTGATTACATCGTACTCCGTTATGGTATACCCTCTTAAATGTGTAAAATATAATTCGTATATGAAAAGCACACATTTTCGACATCTCGAAAAAATTTGTAATGTAAATGGATTTATCAAATTATACAACGAAAAACCCTGTATATTTTACAAACTTTACTCAATAATACTTCTCATTGTTATACTCCATAAAATATGTAATATGGGTAAAAACTAAGTTATTTAAAAGATACTCCATCAGTTTTCTGGATATTTCTGTAAACTTTATCATAAGTAATACAATTATTCGAACAAAGTGTTGGGTATATCTTAGTCATATATTTGTATCTCAAATACCTCATACCTCTTCAATATTAGTCAATATCCTGCAACATGGGTACAATTAAATTATTGCCAGTCATTTTCAATTACGAAACTTTGTCCTAAGTTTCGTTTATACAAATTAATTATTTAATCGAGATCCAGGGTATTTATCGGCATTAATTTTCATGTGGCGCACACTCAATTGTTGATTGATTCGTTTGCCATTGGTATTATTAAAAATTTAGCTGTCTTCAATGTAATAAATTGCCAATGGTAATCGAATTACCTCAATGTTATTGTTTTCCTTTCGGTCTCTTATCGCACTCTCTCTCTCTCTCCCTATCTGTGCATTTTTCAGATACAGATATGTACGTATACACTGAAAAAAAGACCAACTTCTAAAATCAAGAACATTCATCTTAAATATTTTGTTCTTAAAATAATAACAATTTAAGACCAAATTAATAAAACTTAAAATATTAATTTAAAAATTCGCAGTTCTTAAATCAAAAATTAAAAATCTTAAATTGATAAGAAAATATAAATATGTCATATTTAATATGAAGACAATAATGGCACCGTAGTGCTCTGGTTAGAGTCGCCGCTTCAGGTTGGTAAAACCAAGTCGTGGGATCGAATTCCTAGTCTAGCCAAGGAAAAACATATAATCGGAATATTTATAAAAAAAAAATAAGTCCAAAAAAAGTATAAATATCAACAAAAAAAAGTTTAAAGTTTAAAGCACACCTGCCTTATTTTTTTATTTTTGGTTTGAGAATTTAAGACTGTTTGGTCTTAAATTAAGAACTTATTCTTATTTGAAATGCTCTTAAAATCAAGTTGTGTTTTCTAAATTTAAGAATCTTAATTTCTCTACGCATTTTTAGACCAAAATTCTTAGTTCTGAGATTTTAAAACATTTTTTTGATCAGTGTATTAAATACATATATGTACATATATATGGGTATGTGCTGTGAGGCAATACAATGATTTTAACGCGCATATTAATTTCATTTATCCGCTGTTGCCACTTCACTTCCTGCCCTGCCACAAACGGTGGCAATCATGTGCAAATGATATGTGGAGACTCTGATAATTTCCGAAACTACGCCAACAAACCCCAATTTCTGTCTAATTTCGGAAGCTGCAAAGTCGCACAAAGGCGTCTCTCTCTCTCGTAAAAATACACCTTATTTCTCCCAGCATGTGAAGGGATGAATGGGGACCAGAGCGGAGAAGAGGAGTTGCGGGGGATTTCTCCCATACAATTGAAGCGATTTATATGCGTTGCACGGCCAGCAAAATGGCCAACGAAATGGCCCAAAAATTGTTGCAACCGAAAAATGTGAAAACCCGTTGGGCAGGGAAAGGAAATTGTGTAGTTTACATATACAAGTACAGGTAATACAAGTGTGGAGGGGGAGGATGGGGGATTAGGGGGGGTAGGGGGTAACTCGCGCCAACAAATAAATAATATTCCGCTTCGCCCGGCTGCAAAAGTTTTCTTTTTTTGTGTGACCAGCGAGGCGACATTGCTGCCATCCTGTAAATGTTCGTTCAGCCTGAGTTTTCCTCTTCCTCTTCCTTCTCATTCTCATTCTCATGTCCTCTTCCTCTTTCTCTTCATCTGCTACTTTATTTTCCTTCCGTTGTTGTTTGTTCTGTTGATTGTTGTTGGTGGTCGGTTTTTATGGCCAAATGCAGTGGCATGTTTCGCATAGCGTGTGCAACATAAATTCACTTACCTGTCGCACACACACATACAATACACACACACACACACACTCACACACACTTATGCCGAGCTGCAGGTGTGCGACACCTGCGGCTTAAACGGCCCCCGTTTTGTGTAAAATAAGCGATTTCATGCGATTGCATTGCTTGGTATTACGAGAATGCCAACCTAAAATGAGGACACCTTATATCCTTATATCCTTATGAGCTATTTATGACCTACCTCATATAGTTCTCTCATTACAACTCTTAAATTTGCAAATCTTCAGTATCCTTCACTTTAGTCATCTCCATTGTCACATTTATTTAAGGGCATAAGTAAGCCCAAATATTTGAGCATATCTCTTTTATTTTATACTCACACCTCCACTGTCACATTAATTAAACTTCAGCTTTAACATCTTTATATGTACTCTCACTTTAAACAGCTTCTTATAATCATTCCATTTATGCTACGTTTTATTTATTCTCATTTTAACGTTATAATTATTTATTCTGGACACTTTTTTATACTTTATAATGCATTTATTCTAAGCTTTACTCATTTATTCAATTATAACCACATTAACCCACCTTGTCACTTTAAATTACCTGTCTTTACAATATTTATTAAAATTTGCATTAATTTCGAGCTTACCAAGTACATATTTCTTTATGCAACTCCATTGTCACATTTTTTATTTTTTACTTTTCCTACAGTTTCCATTTCCTTAAATTGTAATCTATTAGCGCTCACAACTTTTCCACATTCACACACAATTATGCTGGCTTAACAGCTTTGAACACTTTACATTATTGACGTCAATTGAAAATGTCCAATGTTCAATGATCAAGTTTTAATTCGACTAAAGTGTAATAAAATCAACTATGCGATTAAAATAATTGCTCATGTTTCTGCTGTCACTACGATTCCCTTCAGCAATTTCATTTAAGCCACAAAAAAATGTCGACAGAAAGCGGAAAACAAACGATAATAAAAAAAAAAAAGTGGGGAAAAATCACAATACAAATGTTGAGGTGACAATGAGAACAACGACAACAACAATGACGCCAAACAACAATTGCAACGTGTCAAAGCGACGTACGTCGCATATTAGTTAAGTACACACACGCACACACACACACCCACACATACAGGAAATGTGTGCACACGAGGCGTATACGTAACGTGTGCTGCACCTCACAAATGCGTTCAACAATATGGCAAATATCCGGTTTTTTTTCACGCACAGTCCAAACAAACACACACACACACACGCTAGAGAGGATACTGTACCAGGTATATCCTGACTTCAATTTTTTTCCCCTTAGCAGTAAATGGAGCCTAACCTCAAGTCGTCTCGAAGTCTTTGCATTGTTGCCTGACATTGAAGCATGTTGCAAGAATCTTTCATATTTATGCGACGATGACAAATCACTAAAGACATCATTTTTTGCTGTCTTTCATCAACATTTTCTTTATTTCTTCTTCATCTTTATCTTCTTATTCGTGTCAAACAGCTTCGTTCAATTAATGCCCAAACAAAATTGATAGACTACGTCTTATGACCAGGAATTAAGACCGAAAGTGATATCGGTTTTAGTTACGGTTTTGGTTATTCTCGAATTAAGGTTTTCGGTTATCGGTAATGCAAAATCTTGGAGTATCGGTTTCGTAACGGTTATCGGTTTTTTGTAAGTTTCGGTTTAAAAATATCGGTATAGTTTCGGTTTACAAAAAAATAAAATTAAGGTTTTAATTGCTTTACATGAAAAATTACTTAATGCTCCAATAAGCCTGGAAAATAATGTTATCTAGTTACTGGAATGGTTCGGCGTAATGTCGATTTTATTATAATTTGACCCCATATAAATTTGGTTTATTTGGTTTGAAAATATCGATTTGTTTGATATTACTGATTTTTAATAACTTCGAACTGCCATAACTTTTTCAAAAATTCAATAAATTTTCATGCGCAATGTAAATTTGAACATGATTTTACCTATTAATTTGTTCTGCATATACATTTTCTTTATTTTAAAAATTTTGAAAATTTGGAATTTTTAGAAATTTTACAGTGTTACCCCTTATCATTTTTCGAAAAATTTCGATAATTTCTATTTTACAAAATGAACAAAATTTAAATGCAGAACAAATTAAGAGAGCAAAATCATCTCAAATTTACATTGCGCCTGGAAATTGATTGACTTTTGACAACGTTATGGCAGTTGAAAGTTATCAAAGTTGCGACGGCCAGAACCGAAATAAAGCTTTATAAATGAATCGGTTACTAACGGTTATTTCGGTTTAAAGAGTTACGGTTTATGGGTTTCTGTACAGCGGAAAAAATTGTTTTCGGTTACGGTTTCAGTTACGGTTACAAATTTCAATCGGTTTTCATCGGTTAAAGGTTACGGTTTCGGTTAAGGTTTTAATCCCTGCTTATGACAGAATCTGACATATGCTTAGCTAATTCATAGAGAGTTCATATCGTATCGTATCGTAAATTATATAAAATGTGTGCGAAATAATAAAAACAGCATATGTGAAAACTGAATTTGTATAAAAAATAAATTGTAAATTTCTTGATTGCAATAAATCTTTTAATTATTTCTATAGTACACATACTAATCTTTTAATTTCCGTTAGAATTCATATCTTGCCATATAATTATTTTATAATCCTGGCAAGTTTGTTGTGTTGAGTGTGATGTTTTCAAGAAATCAGCTCAATCGCCGAACTTTAATCCATTCGATCAACTATGGATTGATGTTCAGAATGAAGTCAGAGATGCTATGGACAGAAAATTCTGAACAAATATGGCAAGAAGAAGAAAATACTTGGAAGAGTACTTAAATCTCCAGATGCCGCGTTCTTATAGCTTCTGTAGAGTTCCGATGTGATCAAAAGATCCGGAAAACTGGTGAATATCCTTCAGATTAAATGTACGGACCTAAGTGTAAACTCATAAATTGTTGAAACCAATGTTGGAATCGACGATCAGTTGATTTATGTCTGTGTTCTTATTATTTCGCACAGCTGAATTTCGACTTAGAACAACAAAGTTAATATTATAAGAGATAGGGACATAGCAGGATATGCATTCTATTTGGATATAAATAGCTTAATATGTGCACTATTAAAATAATATAAAGACATATTATAATATTATTATTATATCAATTTTTTTGGTCAAAAAGACTTTTCAATAATAATAATAATATTTTGCAATTTTTTTTTGGTTAAAATTTATATTAAGTTAAAAAAGGAAAAATTATTAATTAATACATACAATTGTCTATACCCTGTAAAATATGACTCTAAAAATATAATAAATAAATAATCTATGACTTAATTAAAGTCTAGTTAAATAATTGAAAACAAAGCTTTTCACTCAAAACGAGTATAATAAGCCATGAATTCAGGCGTAATTTGATTAGCAGCAACCCTGTAGCCAATGCAGAAATAGTATATTGGTTACTCACGTATTATAAATACAATACCCCCAATTTGCATTCATTGACAACAAAAAACTGCAAAATATCTATATTTTGTAATGATTTCCATGAATTATTTTAAATGCAAAGCTCATTAATAACATTCTAGAACTTTAATGCTTTCTATTCGATTCTCATGAAATATTCGGAATATAAAGTTAATAAAAAAAATAGAGATGCTCTATCTATATTAAGGCGATTGTTATACGCTCTACAAAAACTTGATAAACAATCCACATAATTTCTATTATTCCTCTGACGTATACTCCATCATATATGGTAGTATTAGCGGACTTAGTAAATCGCCTAGCTCTTCTAATCAAATTCGAATCAAAATTCATTGGGGCGACGAACTGGAAAGGAAGCTGCTCAATGGAAATTTGTGAAGACTTTGTATCTCACTGAATGCTAAAGCTGTTTCTGTTAATTGATCGGCTGTCAAGTCACATAAAGCGAGTGATTAGTACATCAAAGCAGTTGTGGCATTTGCGGAAAATTCGCCAACCTTTCCCTTTATCCAGATGCATTACGTGCTGGCAACATTTTTGGGATTGAAAAGTAATTAGGAACAAGCCGCATGAACAGCAAATGCTAATGCAACAACCAACTGCAATCGTTGTGGTAGATAAAAAGCTAAGAGGGATGGATGTACAGGGAATAAGCGAAACAGAGAGAGATAGAAATATATAGTTAGAGAGAGAGCAAAGCGGATGTAAATACACTTCGATTAACGCTAAATTAGCTGCTGCAACAAAAGCCAAAGCTGCCATTGCCACAGTCGATGACGATGTCGATGTCGATGGAGATGGCGATGACGACAGCATGGAGGTTGAAAATGTGGCAAAGTGGGTGGGAAGGTGGGTGGTTGGCACTTATCTTCCTGCTGATGCTGTGCATTGTCAGCGTCCATGGTGGCCAATGCATTTGCCGATGATTCACAGATTCACAATACAAAAGATGCAGCCCAGCCGTCGCGACGTTGCAGGGGCACAAAAAATTAAAAAAAAAAAAAGAAATAGAAATAGAAATAAAAAACAAACGGAAGAGAACCCGACTATAGGAATACCCGTCACATACTTTTATTACTTTACAAATTAAAACAGCTATAACTTCCGTTCCATTTAACCGATTTATTTGTGATTAAGCAGGACTATAGATACACAGATGAAGAACAAATCATTCTCAAATTCAAATTTAAAATTCTAGATTTTATCATGTACTATGTATTCAGGAAATTTGTATTAAATTTGGACAATATTCGAAAAAGATGGCAACACTTCAAAATTAAACAGTCAAAGAAGCCTTAAATATTTGATCTAACCATAAAAATATGTACAAAACCACAAAAATCATAATATTGCTGAGAAAAATCGTGCTTGAATCAAGTAATTTGAACTTTAGATTGATTTTATCGCGAAATTTCATATAAGATTTATTTTATCTCGGAATCCCTAATTTTTGCAACAAACTTGGAGTTATTTTAGAGTTGCTCCAGCTCATAAAGTCTCTGACATATACACACTGAAAAAAAGACCAACCTAAAAGATGAAAAACATTCATTTAACATGTTTTGTTTTTAAAATACGACCATTTTAAGACCAAATTTCGAATACTAAGAATATTAATCATAAAAATCGCAGTTCTTAATATAAGAACAAGAATCTTAAATTTGAAGGAAAATATAAATATGTCATCTTTTACGTGAAACCAATTGTGGTCCCGTGGCCCATATTTTAGACCAAAATTCTTAGTTCTGAGACCAAAATCTTGATTTTGGAATCTTTTTTTTATCCGTATATGCTTTATAAGGTCGAAGATGCTTCCTTCTCCCTGTTACATACTTTTCAAGGAACACAATATACCCTTATACTTATTCTTTAAGTATCGGGTATAATAAAAATTTGTTGTGGGTAGCGATAAATAGAAGAATAGGCAATGCCCCACTCTCTCTCTCCATCTCTGTCGCTATGTGTCTTTGTCTCTCTCTATCTCTGTTTCTCTCATACACTCTCTAGCAGTTTTGCTTTCCAAGCTGACAAAACAAGTCCCTGACCCCAAAAAGTAGGCAACAAAAAGCGCTGACTGCTTTGTCAGCAATTCAACACGACTCCTACACGCTCTATCCCCCCTCTATCTCTCTCTCTCTCTGTCTGTCTCTGTCCCTGTCCCACACTTTCTCGCTGCTTCTCTGTCTGGCATCTGCTATGCTAATAACCAATATTTTAGAGCAAACCGCCGTCTGCCGTCGAAATTGTCGCCAACAACAAAGCAAAAAAAAAATAAAAACAATCTTTACAGATAGCTGAATCATGGCAAGGTAAAGGGGGAGAGGGATAATAGGGAAAGGCGAGTTATAAAAGAATGAAGTACCAAAGTTATTCATTTAACTGGATAATTGAATAGAAATGCTTGGGAAAACCAAAACACACACAAAAAAAAACTTTTTCACTGGGTTTTCGACTTGGGATTGGTAATCGATCAATTATGGAATACATGGAAATGATTTCTATACAATAAGTTTTGCTGTCCTTCTAAATTTTACTAGACCTACATTAAGTTATTTTCCAACTTGAAACAATAGGACTCTTTTTATTCAAATTACATATTATGAAGTAAGAAGTAATTATAGTAATTATCTCTCTCTCTCTCTGCTCTCACGCTCTTTCGAGAGAACATTTTTTTTTTAGATTTCCTTTTTGAGTCGCATTTTTAAACGCTTTTTTTGCGATTCAGATGCAAAACAGACAGTTAGATGACCCAATTTCACAAAGTGTCAAGTTTATTAAATCACATTTGAATAATAAATCAGTGATAAATAAATTTATAAAATATAAATCATGTTTTTATAGAATTATGCATATGGATTCTCATTTCATTTCTTTTACATTTCCTCTTTGAGTCGCATTCTTAAACGTTTTTTTGCGATTCAGATGCAAATCACAAAGTGTCAAGCTTATTAAATCACGTTTAAATAATAAATAAGTAATAAATAAATTTATAAAAAATAAGTTATGTTTCTCTTTATCTCTCTTTCTCTCTCTGCTAGGCATAAGCCTGAACGCTCTCTTGAGAGAACATTTTCTTTCACATTTCCTCTTTGAGTCGCATTCTTAAACGTTTATTTTGCGATTCAGATGCAAAACAGACAGTTCGATGACCCAATTTCACAAAGTGTCAAGTTTATTAAATCACATTTGAATAATAAATCAGTGATAAATAAATTTATAAAATATAAATCATGTTTTCAATAGAATTATGCACATGGATTATCATTTCATTTCCTTTTACATTTCCTCTTTGACTCGCATTCTTAAACGTTTTTGTTTGATTCAAAACAAACACTTAGGTAACCCAATTTCACAAAATGTCAAGTTTATTAAATCACATTTAAGTAATAAATTAGTAATAAATAAATTTATAAAAAATAAGTAATGTTTTTCTTTATCTCTCTATCTCTCTCTGCTAGGCATAAGCCTGAACGCTCTCTCGAGAGAACATTTTCTTTTACATTTCCTCTTTGAGTCGCATTCTTAAACGTTTTTGTTTGATTCAAAACAAACACTTAGATAACAAAATTTCACAAAATGTCAAGTTTATTAAATCACATTTAAGTAATAAATTAGTAATAAATAAATTTATAAAATATAAATCATGTTTTCATAGAATTATGCGTATGGATTCTCACTTACCTTCTGACACAAGCTCATTCGCTTTGGTCTTCAACAAAAATTCGCTTTCGGCTGCGATGTTTTTTGGTTTTTTTGTATGGATGATGATTTTTAAATTGGATTATTTTTTGTTTTGTGTGTTTTGTGTTATGATTAATTTTTAGAGAGAATTTGAAGAATTTAAGATTAGAAACACTTTAGGAATTTTAGGTTTATTTTGTTTATATTTGTTTTTCTATTTTGTTTTTTGTTTTTGTTTTTTATACGTCTCTGGTTGGCGCTTTAGTTAGATTTGTCTCTTTTATTATACAATAAAATTGAACTGGTAAACATAACGAACGAGCGAACGAAAGAACGAACGAGCGAATGAACGAACGAACGCATCAAACGTGGAAACTACGGAAACGGAATACGAATACGAGATTATACGATTAGAACAATTAGGGTTTTCAAAATTTTACTAATTAATTTTAGCTGTACTCTTGATTGATTGTTTTATCAATTTTTTACATTTATTTTCTTTTTTTTTTGAGTAAAATTTATAGTTGGCATTTTGGGTAGAGCAACAAAGCATTCGCAAAAGTGTGAAAACTCAAAAAAAAAAAATAATAATAATAATATAATGAGAGTTATGGTATTGGGTCGCATGCTATTTGTATTTGTCGTATCTCTGGATTCTATGGGGCAAGCAATGGGGAATATCAAATGATAAATAGATATGGATATATTTACAATTTGTAATTCTATTTTCAAACTGATTATCAGGCCAATTAGTTGAAGTTTTGGGTCTCTTTTAAAAGTAACGGAAAGTAACTTTGTCTACAGGATTATGTACATATGTATATACATGTACAAGGGCCATCATAACTGTGGTCCAACTTCTAAGAACTGTTTGAGTTTTCCATTTCTCTTCTTTTTCAATCTTTCGCTGTCCTTTTGGAATTTTATTTTTATATTTTTTGCATATTTCGTTTGCTTTTTCAATTTCCAAACAGTTTGACGAAAGTTTTTTGTGAAAGAAGTGAATAAAAGTTGAAGAATTGTTGGAAATACATATACATATACACATTGATAGACAAGGCTGTTAGAGAAAGTCAGAATAGTTGTTCATCTTTAAGTTTATTTTCTTTTTTATAACTAAGTAAATTTGTAGTATTTTTTTTTTTTGTCAGTCAAACATAGAACATGGAACGAGATACAAAACAATGCCACTAGTTGGCCAACAAGTTGGATAGTATTTTTGAAGGGGGGAAAACATTTGGGGGAAAAGATGAATCACTCTACGCACTAGAAGTAAAATAGAACACACGATCATATGTACTTGGAAGAAGTAGTAGTAGTTGTAGTAGTAGTAACAGTAACAGTAATAGTAATAGTAATAGTAGTAGTAGTAAAATTGGTAGTAGTAAGAGTACTTAGTACGAGGTAGTAGTAGTAGTAGTATCATTTATAACTGTAAAGAGTCGCTCACTTTTCATTGCAAATGGAAACGTTGACAACATTTTGATAAACGTCGCTAAAAATTAGTTGATGTCTCTGGATTTGGAACTGGTTCTCAAGTTGATTCTCAAGTTACAGTTGAGTTGTGGTGCTTTGGCTTTTGATTATGGTGGTTGTGATGGTAGTTTTCGGTAGTTTCTTACTTATCTAGTTGGTGGTAGTGGTGGTGATGGTTGTGGTTGTGGTGGTGGTGGTGGTAGTAGTAATAATAATAGTAGTAGTAGTTGTAGTAGTTGTTGTAGTCGTAGTTGTGGTGTTAATAGTGGTGGTAAACGGTGAACGGTTGCTTTAGCGGTGAACAGTTAACGGTTAACGGTGGTGGGTGCAACATTAGCGGGTCTTATAAGCATAGATTTCATATTGTTTTATATTTGTATTATTTGCAAATCTCTATCAAAGTGTTCATTTTTTGCATATTCTTTCACTTGTTTGGTTTTGAAAACATTCAATGTCAGTTTGTATGCCGTTCATTACCGTTTCGCAGGCGCCAAAATAACCGTTTGGCATTTAGTTAGGTTACGTTGCACATTGTACCGTTAATCAGCTACGATTAATTCATCTTCCAGTTAGTTATATGTACATAGTTCGATACTATTTAATTCGATTGATTTGCCAGAACTCCTTTCGCTTAACTTGATGTGCCACGAGCACGCGATTTTAATGTGACAATGGAGAAGAAGAACAAGAATAAAGAGAAGAAGAGGAAGAGACGGATGAAAGGGTGCAAAGTTTAAACAAAATGAGCGAGTGCCAATGACACCAAGTTTTGGTTTGTTGTTATATGGCTGCTCCAGGGATGCCGAGCAGGGCTGCAAGCTGAGACGGGTATGGGGACGGGGACGGGGACGGTGGCGGAAAGGGAGAAGAGAGCGCGTGCGATGACGTCGACGTCGACGGCGGCAAGTGGTTGAAGTTGAAGGCACAACGTGGCAAAGGAAACAAAAAATAAAACATAAATAAAAAAGGAAAACGAAAACGAAAACGAGAAAAAAAAAAGAAAAGAAAAACAACCCTCCGTTGCGTACAACGAATAAAGGCGGGCGACAGGGCCAGAGACAGGCGCTGACTCAGAGACTGCGACAGCGACTGCGACTGCGACTGAGACAGCGACTGAAACAGAGACGTTTTAGATACGGGGGCGATGTTCGATATTGTGCACTTGTAAAGCGAACAACAACACAGAATGAAAGAAAGAAAAAACAACAGCACAAGAAATTAAAGTAACAACATGAAGTAAGCGATTAAATAGTGAAACGGTTAAACGGTTAACGCTTAACGGTAAAAGTAGTGCACGCAACATGGATTTTATCGTTGTTGTTCTTATTTTTGGCATTTGCCTTATAAAATTGAGTTTGGTCAATTCTGTTGTGCCACGTTTTCTTCACTTCATTCATGATTTCATTTCACCGCCTTTGGATGCTGTCACTCCATAAACAACAACAACAACAAAAACAAGAGCAGCAACAATAATAAATCGCCATTGTGATTGGCGCTCTCTCTCTCTATCTCTCTGCCTTGCCTGCTGCTTCACGACTTCACTTCAATTCCAATCAGAGTTTCTTGTCTTTCCCTTTTGCCGTTGTCCTTTGTCTTTGTCTTTTGTCTTTGCGTTTGCTTGACTTAAACTTCACTTTACTTTCCACTGCCGCTGTGCATGTGTTAGTTTGTGTGAGTGTGCGTGTGTGTGTTTTTTATGTGAGTTTCATTTCTTTTTGCTTTTATTATTTTCATGTTTTATTTCTTTTATTTGCTGCTTCAGTTTATAAATTTACACTATGCTTGATGTTGTTATTGTTGTTGCTGTGGCTGTTGCCAGCGCGCGTTACACACATACACACACACACACATGGACACATGCATACACCCATACACGCACGCTTTCGCGCATACACACACACACACACACATATGTATAATGAGAGTCACAGAAAAAAAAATCAGAGAAGTGGTATTTTCTTGTTTGCTGCTTACTTTTAAAGCAGGCAGTTTTAGGACCTTACAGCAACGCGTACGAGTCAGGACTAAACCTGCAGGCGACTCGCCAATTGGATTTCAATTACTGCCGCTGTCTCTGCCACTAACGCTGCTCACGACGACGACGACGCGAGAGAGCCCGAGAGCGACATTACTTGGCCGCTGAGAGCAATGAAGAGAGAGCGAAAGCGCTAGCATATGAGAGAGGCAGCGCTGCCAGCTGTGAATTTTTACTGTGTGTTGTTTTTGTTTGTGTAAGGCGCCAGCATTTGAATTGAAACTGAATAATTAAACTTACTAATTGAGTCGCTAACACATTTAGTTGAGCATTAAATTAATTAATCAACATTTTGAAACATTTTCATATATATGTATATTACTGAATCCGACTACTACGATAGCACAGTGGAGCAAGACAGTAATAAGTTTCTAGTTTGCCTTCACAGTGGAGCAACATTATAATTAAATTATTAATGAAATTCCAAGTATGCTTTTAATAGAGCCTTTCATATTTAATTCACATAAAAGTAATTAAATTGCTCTTTTAATTTGGGTTTATCAATTGGCATATTAAAATTTCGAAATTTGCACTTATTAAATCAAAAAAATTAACTAAATATGTTTACAAAATTTATATGTAACATTGGAAATGGTTAAGTAAATATATCTTTTCACTTTAATAAAAACAAAATAATTATCATGTAATTATTTTGATGAATCTGATAACATTTTAAATGAAATCTCGACTCCAGCGGAATTAAACACATTTTGCAGCTTTCTCTCAAAACATATGGTTGACGGTTGAGAGCATAACGGGAATATTGCGCAGGTGCAGTGAAAAGCTCGAAAACATGTGACACAAAATTAAAGCTGGCAACTCTGCCAGTTCAACTTATGTAGTTCGAGTGTGAGAGCGTAAGAGTGAGAGAGAGAGAGCGAGTCAATAAAACGAATTGTCCGCAATATTTTGACATTTCGAAGGGCAAAAGAGCGGCAAAAGAATGGGCAAGAGAGTTGGCAGACGAAGAGAAAGAGAGAAACGAGCGCGAGTCAAAATAATAAATTTATAAAATGTTAGTGCGCCCATTGTGAAGCTGTGTGCGTGAGTGGGCGTGTGTGTGTGTGTAAGTGCGTATAAATGCGTGTGTAAATGTAAGTATGAGTGTGTGTAAGAATACGAATACGTAGACGAATGCGAATCCGAGTATCTTGTATCTCGTATCTGAGTCAAAGACATGTTGCTACGAAGTCTGTATCTGTGTGTGCGTGCGTGTGTGTGTGTGTGTGTGTGCGCAAGATATTGAAGCATACTTATGGGCCAGCATTTATTTAATTAAATTTCCTGTGCGTAATTAAAGCCACAACATTGGACGAGCCTGACTTGGCAATTAAGGAATGGAAATCAAAGCAGCTGCCAACTTGGAACTGTCAATTGGCCACAAAGACGACCACTTTATATAATAAGTACGCTCTATAATGCCAATACAAAAGACACGCAAAGACACTCACACACAAACAAACATTCACACACACTCACAAAGTCACACACACGCACACACACACACTCACATACACACACACACGCAAAGCGAACACGCGCGCGTTTATGAACAGAACACAGCGTGGAAATTCAATTTGCTGACTCAATTTTTGCACGTTACGCTCAAAAAAAAAAAAAAAATAACGATTTGCCTGAAAATATGGCAGGATCAAAAAAAAAAAACAGCAAAAAAATGCAATTAAAAATCAACACGCGTTATTCAATAACGTAATAAACGGCACTGTACGATTTTATTTTTGGAATTTCCATAAAATACTTGAGCGTGCTCGAGAAATACCGTTGATTCTGGAGTTGGAATTTTGTGCTCCAAATGCAGAGAACGCACTGAAACTGAAATTGAAACTGAAACTGAAGTCATGTCTCTGACATTTGCAACGCGTTAACCTCAAAACGATGAATCGACGAGAGAGTAAGAGAGAGTGAGAGAGTGAGAGAGCATAAGCAACGCAGGCGTCAAAGCTGTCATTGCCACCCTCGATTGTGGGCTTTGTATTGCACATTTCGACCGCTAGATGGCTTTAAAGCTTTGGTTGAACTTTTAAAGCTGTCAAAGCTTTTATTTTATGTCCTGCTGCGCTTGAAGTTAAGCTTGACGCCAGTTGATCTAGCCAAACTCTGCATTAAAAAAGCTTCAAAGCTTTAGAAAAGCTTTTATCCAATTTAAAGCGTACATTTCTTTAATATTTTGCTATTCTATTTTCGCATATTACCGTTAACTCATGTAAACACGGGCTTGCCACCTGGTGAAAAACTGCATATGAATTTCAACATCTGGCAGCACTGTGGCAGGATTCAATGTGCTTAAGATAGTCTGGTAACTTTGTACAGGGCGTTGCCACAACTGCAGACAAATTTCTTCATTTCAATTTAAAATAAAAATATCGAGTTACGATAACTAGGCTCGATAGCTTTTTTGAAGTAACTGTCAAATTTGTTTGTGTTAAAAATATTGTTAATTTACTCATGTCAATCGATAAATTAATATGTTTATTTTTCATTATCGATGTATATATTGGATATAAGATTATTAAATTGAATTACATATATATTATATATTTATCGATTAAATCTATTTATCATTGGTATTTTCAAGCGTAACAGTAATTAAGAAAAGTAACGAGTACAACACACATACACGCAAGCAAACTTTCGCACTTTTGTTTTCACAACATTTTGTAAAAATTTTGTACCACAAATTTAAATATTTATATTTTCCGAATACAATCTGACGATCCCTGTTATTTTTAAGCTTAACAGTAATTGTGGAAAGTAACGAGTACAACACACACACACGCAACATTTGTCAAAATTTTGTAATACAAATTGAAATATTTATCTATACAATCCAATCATCCTTGCTATTTTAAGCTTAACAGTAATTGTGGAAAGTAACGAGTAGCGAGTACAATACACACCAAGCAAACTTTCGAAATTTTGTTTTCACAACATTTTGTAAACATTTTGTAACAAAAATTTAAATATTTATATTTATCGATTACAATCTAAGCATCCTTGGTATTTTTAAGCTTAACAGTAATTGTGGAAAGTGACGAGTAGCGAGTATAATACACACCAAGCAAACTTTCGAAATTTTGTTTTCACAACATTTTGTAAAAATTTTGTAACACAAATTTAAATATTTATATTTATCGATTACAATCTAAGCATCCTTGGTATTTTTAAGCTTAACAGTAATTGTGAAAAGTGACGAGTAGCGAGTATAATACACACACACAAAATCTTATGAAAATTTATAATTAAATTATAATTATAATTATGAAAATAAAATTTAAATTTAAATACTAATATTTATCGATTACAATCTGATGATCCCTGGTATTTTTAAGCTTAACAGTAATTGTGGAAAGTAACGAGTAGCGAGTACAATACACACACACACACATAAGCAAACTCTCGCACACTTTGTTTTCACAACATTTTCCCACACACACACATAGACACACACACGCACACAATCACAAATAGTGTGGTTTCGAAAGACAGAAGGAATTTCAAGTTTTCAACCCCCGGCGAGGAGCGCAACGAAAAAAAGGGCATTGCATACGCACGAGGGGCGCCAAAAGCAACGAGCAGCGCACGAGATGCGAATTTGGCGAGCAGGAGCAGGCGCAAAAGAGCGACGCTGACGCCCCACCGCCGCCCACAATCGACAGCGACGTCGCCGCGCTGCCGACAGAGCAACCACCCGCACAGCGACGACATCGACCCAACCGAACGAGAAGGGTGCTGGATGTGGGGGAGGGGAGAAGGGAGAGAAGAAGGGAAGCATCGCAAAACACAACAAACCGTAAAGCATTCGCGATGCGTTGGCAGCGACGTCAACGGCGACGTCAACGTTGACGCCAGCGTCGTACACGTCTTTTGGAACAACAGCATGTGGGCAGAGTTAAGGAGTAGAGGGGATGGAGGAGTGGGAGAGCGGGAGAGTGCGGGGTGGGGGGTGGTAAGCCAGCAGTTTTACCACTACATAAACAGAAAATTCGATTTATGACCACTGTGGACTGTTTGTTGCCTGGTGGATG
Source organism: Drosophila kuntzei (assembly GCA_035042165.1). NCBI lineage: Eukaryota > Metazoa > Arthropoda > Insecta > Diptera > Drosophilidae > Drosophila > Drosophila kuntzei. The sequence goes on from JAWNLU010001467.1 coordinate 666,675, forward strand.
GGGTCGAGTAGGAGGACGGGGCGGGGAGGGTGGTGGACACGAAGTTGTCTATGGCTGCGACGACGACGACGGCGGCGGCGACGGCGACGTCAATGATTTCTGCGCCTTGTTTTCGGCATAGACTTTTGGGGGTGGCGCCATTCGCTTTGCTTCTTCCTTGCTATCCAAACCCCCTCCCCCTCTCTGTACTTCCTTCCTCCCTCCTCTCTCTTTCGCTCTCTTCCTCCTCTTGAAGCTCCGCTCGCTCTCTTGCTGACTGTGACAGCAACGGCCGCCGTCGTGGCAATAACGACAACGATAACGTGGCTATGACGGTGGGCGGAGACGGTGGCGGGTGCGGGGGAGTGGCACGATGGGAGGGCGATGGCGAAAGCAAAGGCAAAGGCGCAGATGACGATGTGTGGCGATGTCAGGCTACAGAACGCAATACACTGAACAAAATTTCGAAATTCGATACCTAACAAAGCTAAACGAACTTTGATAAAAACTCTCCGCACAAATTCAAATCCAAAACTCCATACATTTTCGGCAGGTTTCCGGTTGGTTTTAAAGTCTGTGGCACCCCTGGTATTGATAAATTTGCTATATAATGAAGTTATTTCTTCAAAAATTTTAGTTGCTAACCTAATGAAACTTTTGAATGCAAATATCAAATGTAATTATTTATTTGAGAATGAATGCAAAATTCCAATGTATTTATTTTAAATGAGAATTCTAGAGAACTAAAGTGTATTTATTTTCTATTATCTAAAAATCTGAAATATACATACCTAACTTCTGATAAATTCTGATTTTCAGAAATATGTATCATATTGAATTAAGAATTCTAAAAAAGAACGAAAATTTTATTTAAAAAAGGTCTACAAAAATTTAAGATATTTAGAATTTTCAACCCACATACAAATATTATAAGTAGATATCATTAAATTCAGAAATTTGTTGAAAAACTTGACAGTTTTATAATAGTTTCAAATTTTTTAAGCTTATATGTTCTTCTCTCTCTTTAAAAATATCGTAAAGAATTAATTTCCTATTTTTAGAGATACATTAAAGATATGTATATGCATGTACACACATACATTTGTAGATATTGTATCAGAAACAAGTTTCATATAATAGGGGCTTACTATTTCGTTCATTTCGTATTACTTTCCAATAGAGAGCTACTACTTTTTCAAAAAAAAATTATCCAATTTAACTAACAATACAAAACAAATGTTTATTTTAATCCATAGATAATGTTCCGATCTTTCATATATATAATTTTATATATTAAAACGTTTTCGTTAATAAATTTTGATTATCCATAACAAATCAGTGATATAAAATTTTAATTTCTAAAAATAATTGGGTTCGATTTTAAGTCATATTATTCTAAAATGATTGAAACGCAAAATCAAAAAAAAAATGTTGCCTAGATTTACGGGCAGTGTAATCAACAATGTCCTCGTCCTCGTAGTTATCGTTGTCGTCGTTGTCGCTGTCGTCGTCATCTCAATTCGCGTGTGCAAACACACATACACACACACACACACGCACAGACAGAGAAATTTATAGTATGTATGTATGTTTATATGCATGTATGTATGTATAAGGGCTTTCGTTCGCGCTGTTGACGCGACGGCAACGCCGCGACTTGGGCCGAGCTTTTGGCCTCAGAGAGTCTGCACGTGTGTGTGTGTGTGTGTGTGTGTGTGTGTGTGTGAGTGTGTCTTTGTGGCGCTTTGGCGGCGTCGCTCGCTCAAAACTTTTTCGCACTCCAATACAGAGAGAGACACACACACACACACTGAGACAGAGACAGAGCACTATGGGACTTTTGACCAATTCTTGTGACTTTAATATATAATACGCAAGCTATTTTGAAGCGATGTTTCTAGTGTTATATGTACATAGCCTTGGAAGTATTTTGGAATTATGAGATTACGTTAAAAAATATGGAATATTTCAATAAGTACACATTGAAAGAAATAATGAATCTACAACATGGATATACTTGCTTACGAAGTGTACAAAATTGTTTGTAACTTTTTGCAATGTGAAACTTTAAATTTACTAATTATTAATAATACACCTACAAGAACAGTAAAATATAAGTATCGACACATAGTAAGAGTACTAATAATAAACATTCATTGCAAATTTGTATATTTTTAAATTAATTTCATGGATATTTAATAATTTTTAAATGCACAGCAATTTTACATTTTAACAGCTGTTATTTTAACATTGAACTGTTGTGTTAACATTTTTGGTATGTAACATAACAGTTTGATGCATTTTTGATCCGTTGGCATTCAAAATTTTCAAAATTGTGATAAATGAGCTAATGCCACAAAAACTGATGATACGCTCCATAGTTCTGAGGGACGCGCGCGCAGGCAGAAGCATAGAGAAATGGCAGCGTGCTGCGGCAGCGACGCGGCTGCGAGGACGACGACGATGGCTGCGACGAGGACATACACATAAATAAAAAGTCCTTCATTCCGACGCGACCAGCGAGTAACGGCATATGAGCGCTGCGGAGAAAACGCTCGAAAAAGTCTCGAAACGGCGGATTACCAAACAACAAAAAGAAAAAGAAAGAATGAAAAAAATAACAGCATAAAAAGAAATAGTAAAAGAAAACATAATCATAGCTGTTAACGAAATGCAAACAACAAATGGCAACAACAAATAAAGCAACAGCAACAACTACAACTACAACAACAACAATGACAACAACAGCAGCAGCAGTTAAATAAATTACAACGGAAAAATTCGGCCGAAGTTTTCACGATTTTTTTTCTTTCGTTCATTTTTTTGATCAATTTCTTTTCGAGTGCGTGAACAAAAAAGTGAAACAAGTGATTAGTGGCATTCAATAAATAATGAATAGAAATTGAAATAGAAATATAAATTCAAATCGAAATTGAAATAGAAATTGAATTTGAAACGAAGCGAAGTGAAAACGCAGTAAGCAAAATGGCAAAAAGTGCAGCGACGATGGTGGCGAAAGCGGCGAAAGAGAGGCGCGGCGAGGCGAGGCGAGGCGTCTAGCAGCAAACGCCAGCGCCCCCTCTCCCTGCCCTGCCCTTGCCCATTCACTCCCCCACGCCTTGTCAGGCTCATTGAGAGCAAACACACACACAAACACATACAGCACTGGGTGGGCGTCTCTCTCTCTCTCTCGCACACAGAGAGCAAATAACACGACGGCGAAAAAAAACTCTCGCAAATCAAACAACAACAACAACAACAAATAACAAAGCACGCAGCATTTAGTTATTGTATTTGTTGTTGTTGTTGTTGCTGCTGCTCGTGAAAAAAATGTGTTGCAAGCTTCTATTTTTTTGGCATATTTTTTCTGAGTGTGGGGCGTAGACGCAGCAGGTGTAAGAAAAACATGAAATTAAATAAAATAAAACAATAACAAGAAAACAAAATTCAAGTCAACGCAACAACAACAAGCACCAAAAAAAAAAGAAGAAAGGCAGCGGGCAACGCGTACAGCGTTGCCAGACTGCGCAAAGCGAGCGCCACAGCGAGTAAATTCAACATACATACGTACTATATATTTTTTTTGCGTTTCATCCTTTATTATTTTTTTTTTTCTCTTTGGCGCTCGCAGAGTTTTGTGCTCACGCAGCGACGCTCGCTGCCTGCGCTGACGCTGACGTCGCCACTTGTGTGCATACATGTATGTGTTTGTGTGTATGTGTGTGTGTGTGTGTGTGTGTGCGGGTGTAGATAAAACGATGCTTTGCAGTTGGTTTTACATTTTCTCTTTGCACTCCCCCCGACACTCTCTTAAACTAAAGCAAAATAGCAACAATTACAAATATCTAAAAAAAAAACAAAACCACAACAAATGCAAGCAATGCAACAGCAACAACAGCAGCAGCAAGAACAACAACAACAAGAAGAGTATAAACAGCAGCAGGAAGCACAACAACAACAACAACAACAGCAGCAGCATCCGCAGCAGCAGCAGCAGCAGCAACGAGTGTAGTGTGCGTGTGTGTGTGTGCAGTTAGCACGCGACGTGTGTGTGTGTGGAATAATGAAGAAGAAGCAGAAGCAAAAACAGCAGCAGAGGCAAAGAGAGGCGCCAAGAGCAGCAACGCCAGCGTTAGCAACAGCGACGGTAGCAGAGGCTGAGAGAGGCGTCGTCAGCAGCAGCAGCGGCAGCGGTAGCAGCAGCAATTCGCGACGCAGCAGCAGCAGCAGCAACAACAACAACAAATAGCAAAAACTGAGCAGCGTTCGGCAAAGCGCAATTAAACAAACAGCAGCAGCAACAACGGCAGCAGCAACCACAACAACAACCCCAACAACACCAACAACAACAACAATAAGCAAGCGCCGGCAGCAGCAGCAGCAGCAACAACAACAACGTCCAACGACGCCAATTAGCGGCAACGGCGGCGGCAACGGCGGCGGCAGCAGCAGTCGCAGCCGTAGCCGCAGCAGCAGCGCCAGCAGCAGCACTTGCAGCAGCAGCAACGCCAGCAGCAACAACAACAATAACAACAACAATAATAATAACAACAGCAGCAACAACAACCATAACAGCAGCAAACTGAACGCAGCAAACATGTCGAAAACAACAACTGCAACAGCAACATCAACAGCAGCAGCGGCGCAGGCAGCAGCGGCGCAGGCAGCAGCAGCGCAGGCAGCAGCAGCAGCAGCAGCAGCGGCAAATAATGCAGCCGATTTCAGTGCATTCGATTTTAATGATAGCTCGGATAATTCCGATACGCCTTTAGTGCCACGCGCGCCTTTTTCAGTCGCGCCGCCGCAGCAGCAGCGGCAGCGGCAGCAGCAGCATTGAGCGCCAGCAGCGGCAGCAACAGCAGCAGCAGCAGTCACCAACAGAACAGCAACAACAACAACAATACGAATAATAATATTAATAATAATAGTAGCAACAACAACAATAATAATAACAACAACAACAACAATGCCAACTCGCTGAGCAACAACAGTTTGCACAGCAGCAGCAGGCATAACAACAACAGCAACAGCAGCAGCCGCAGCAGCAGCACCTCCCAAAGCAGCGACGACAGCAACCGCGGGGTCGGCGCAGCGGCAGCGCAGGCAGCTGCGGCAGCGGCAGCGACAGCGGTTGTGGCAGCGGCCGTCAATGCGCTGCACAATGGCAAACAACAACAACAGCAGCAGCAACAGCAACATCACTACAACAATAACAACAACAACAACAACGGCAGCAGCAGCAACAACAACAACAAGCAGCGCGATCGTGAGCTGGATGAGGAAGAGGAAGAGGAGCAGTTAGAGGAGGACGAAGATGATTACGATGATGAGGATGATGATGATGAAGATGCCATGGATCAACACAACAACAACAATAATAATAATAACAACAACAGCAACAACAACAATTTGCTTGGCCTGGCTGCGACGCCGGCTGCGCTGCCAGCAGATCTGCGCCACGCCCACACCCACGATCACAGTCACAGCCAACAACAGGCGGACTACGATGATGACGATGATGATGATGATGACGACGACGACGATGATGATGATGATGATGCAGCAAGCAGTCATTTGGACAGTCGCCAAGCGCTGACGTCGACGCATCTGGGCAGCGCTGCTGCCGCCGAGAGCAGCGGACTGCATATGAGCGCCGTGGCAGCGGCTGCAGCAGCGGCGCAGGCAGCAGCAGCGGCGGCGGCAGCAGCCAAAATGCAACAAAATGCAGCTAATGTTGCAGCTGCCGCACAACTTGAGCATCACAGTCAAAATGCAACGACGGTGTTGGATATGGTAAGCAGCGCTGCCGCTGCTGCTGCCGGCGCGGGCAGCATGGGCATTGGCATTGGCAGCATTGGAGCGTCGGGCAGCCTCATCGGTGGCAACAGCAACACCAGCTTCTCCACCAACAACAACAGCAATCATGCCTTGAGCAACGAGCTGCAACAGCAACAACAGCAACAGACGTCACGACACAGCAGCAACTCACATCAGCAACAGCATCAGCAGCAACATCAGCAGCAACACCATCACCAGCAGCAACAGCATCAACAACACCAACATCAACTGCAGCAGCAGCAACATCAACAGTCCAGCGCCGGCAGCGGCAGCGGCAGTGGCAGCGCTGCCAGCGAACGACGCAAATATCGACATCAGAATTACAGTAAAAACATTTACATCGGCACCAAAAACGCCGAGAAATGGGAACACATGAGAACGCGACTTCAGTTCAAGAACGATGTTGAGTTCGTTGCGTATCTTCTCAATTTGGCCGACAACGATACGGATCGACTGAATAAGTGAGTATCGTGAATAGTATTCATACTCCAAATGAAACCCAAATCGAATTTCTTCAACCTCCAACTACGTTTAACCGGGTAGAAACTAAATCAGATAGTTCACCTCAAATTACGTATATAAATACATATTGAATTATATATTTACAATGAGTAAGATTATCTTCAGGCTGCAACTAAAAAGCACCTAATGATTATTGGGTTTAACTAGGAGAAGGTACGGCAAGCCGGTCGATGCATAGAATAAACTAAAGCAGATAGTTCTTGAAAGATAACAAATACATTTTGCATTCAATTTAAAGTAAGTTACGTCCTCTTCAAGCTACTTCTAAGAGAGTACTGATCTCTTATTAGGCACAACTAGGAGAAGGTACGGCAAGACGGTAGTTCCAATATCTTCACTAACCGAGACCGTTCAAGAGGAATTACACATATATTTGGAAATCAAAAAATACTGAGTTAGATCCTTTACAAATTAATCTGAGACAACTTTTAAGAGAGTACCGGGTTCTTATTGGGTTCAACTAGGAGAAGGTACGGCAAGACGGTCGATGCCTAGAATAAACTAAAGCAGATAGTTTCTGAAAGATAACAAATACATTTTGCATTCAATTTAAAGTAAGTTACGTCCTCTTCAAGCTACTTCTAAGAGAGTACTGATCTCTTATTAGGCCCAACTAGGAGAAGGTACGGCAAGACGGTAGTTCCAATATCTTCACTAACCGAGACCGTTCCAGAGGGATTACTCATATATTTGGAAATCAAATAATACTAACTTAGATCTTTTACAAATTAATCTGCGACTACTTTTAAGAGAGTACCGGGTTCTTATTGGGTTCAACTAGGAGAAGGTACGGCAAAACAGTAGTTACCATGAGATAGTTCCAAATGGATTTCTCCGAGAAAGAACGAATTGCATGAGAGGCATTGCAACGGGTATAGTTGTTAATATACTGAACCATCAGAAAGATACCCTTAATATTGCAGATACACAATAAGGTAACCGTAAATAAGAACCAAGCGGCTATCCGGATATGCAGAAAAGGTAGTACCTTTTGTAGTGCTAATCTGATTTCAATTTTATAGAATCTGACGTACTTTATTAACATATATATCATAAATTTATATTAGATCTCACAAAGCTGATCAATTGTCGTTGTAGAGCAATTGTTCATCGGTTCGTTCAGTTGAGTATTCAGTATAATTGTCGTAATCATCACTCATTAAACTCGATGATTCACTCCAAACATCGGAGGTTTCAATCAGCAATTGTACCCTGGCCATAATCAGATCATAAAATTCTTTTGGCATCACCTTATGCAATTTGTATAGAAAGATACTTGGATTGGCACAGATCATGATCGCATTGGCGAAATTATGAACAGCTCGATTCCAATCGTTACGCCTAAAGTATGTTTCGCCCAGATACACGCGCTGCAAAAAATATTCAACCAACTCGACATTTAACGGCGACAAGTTTTGATCAGTTTGCGGTAACTTCAATCGCCGATCAAATTCTCGTCGCTCATAGATTCGACGCTTGTAGTGTGGATCTTTTCTGCGCTTTTGATCAAAATATATGCAGTAGCCCACAATTGCCAGTGTTGCCAGACCGGTCACAAGTACCGTTTGGCACTTCAATTTGAGCATCTTTTATTTCCGAAAAATATTATTACGAGACGTTGGACTTGAAATTTCGTGTCATGAGAGTCTTGTCTGCTCAGAACTTAAATATGTAAATATATTTTTATAAATTTGAATCAAAGCTTACTTGTGCTTAATGTTTTCTTATACCTATGAAATTTATTCATCTCTCTCTCTCTTTCTCTCTGTCTTTCTTTCCCTTTGCATTGGAGAGATTTTCTAGAAAGTTGAGCTTTAAGCTTAATGTTGCTCAAAAGCAGTAGACTCAAATTAAGCGCTTTTAAGCTTTTTTTATTTACTTACTCTTCTATTTTAATATCCTAATTCAAAGCTTAATGTAGCTCGAAGACAGCACAATCATATTAAGAGCTTTCCATAGCTTTTCATTAATTTTAAATGTAAACTTGCTTTAGTTTCTATCAATTCAATTATGCTAACAATTGTTTCATATCAAATATCGTGAATACAATCTTAAAAAATTTAAAGCTTAAAGCTCCTTATTGCACTCCGTCTGCATATCAATAGCTCATTCTAAAAGCTTAAAGTTCTTGTCTATTTTTTTAATACAGCACTCGCTTTATAATGATCTATTTACATGGGCTTAAAGCTCTATGTCTCTTAAAAAGCTTAAAAAACTTTAAGGCCCCTCTCTGATTTAAATGCTTAAAGCTGCTTAAATTGTCAGATCGGCTAACAAAAGCGAAAGTCAAAAAGCTGCATAAGCTCCCAAAGTATTTGCTTTGATATCAGTTCAAAGTCTTGTGTGCCTTTCTCTCTCTCTCTCACTCTCCCTCTTTCTCTCCCTCTGTTTATTCCTCTTTGCCTCAGTGTTTTGTTTAAAATAAAAAGCGAATGCTCGAGCACAAAAGCAAAACAGACTTAAAGAATTGAGTTGCCTTCAAAAAGAAGAAGAAAGGCAAAGGCCCAAAAGATATGGCAACGCTTCGTTGGCCAAAAAATTGTTGATAGTTGCCGCACACACGCATAGCACAACAAGAGAGAGAGAGAGAGAGAGAGAGGGAGAGAAAGGATAGAGAGGAAAGGAAGTTGAACAAGCGGCAGCTTTTTGGGCAACATGGCAACGTTCGCATCTTGTGTGCCAAAAGGGGTGACCGAGTGCCAGGAGGGAACTGAAAGGGAACGGAAAAGCCAGGCAGAGGCGTAGAGGGAAGAGGCGCAGGGGGAAGGGGGGGGCAGGCTACCGACTCTGGAGACAGGCTGTGGCGCCGCGTCACAAAAGCGAAGCAAATGTAAAAGCGATTCATGCCCGAGTGCATCTGAGGCAGCGACATTGCCATCCCACCCCATCCCTTGCCACACTTACCCCCTGCTGGCCACTATCCCCACCCTTTACACTCTTTATATATATATATATATATATATGTGTGTGCATATATATATATATCGACTGCATTGCCTGGGCTACAAAGGCACAAATGCGGCACTCGTGCGGTTGCATGCAACGGTGCTTTCATGTTGCCTGCCTTGCAGCCGCAGACCTGCTACCCCCTACTTACCCCCTTTCCTACCACCCCCTATTGTACCTACATACTTCTCCTGCCTTCTGGGCCACGTCGCCATTGCCAGACTCGACGCTGGAAACCCGTTGTCGCTGTCGTTGTCGTTGTCGTTGTCGTTGCAGCCGCCATGTCAGCGGAAGCGGAAAAGCAACACACATGCAACACACACACTTGCAACACACACACTTGCAACACACACATTGCCACATGCTTAAGCAACATTGTGCTGCATGTGGTTGCTCTTGCTGTTATTCCCTGCGCCCATCGAAAATTTGTGTTATAGCTCTATGCAAACGTACACTGATAAAAAAAAAAGGTTCTAATATCATGATTTTGGTCTAAACTAAATAAATAAACTAAAAATTTTGGTTTAAAAAATACATCGAGAACAAAAATTTTCAAAGTTAAAGTTTTAAGAACATTTCAAATAAGATTAAGTTCTTATTTTTAGATCAAGCAGTTTTAAATTCTCAAGCCAAAAAAAAATCCGGGCTTCTGGGATAAAATCAATCCAATGTTGTGTCAAAAGTTCGGTAATCCCGGATTTTCTTAAACCAAGTACAAAATACTTAATCCAATCACGTTTTTAATCTGTACCTTTTTCTTATTTAGATCAAATATTTTGGGCCTTCTTGACATTTTAGTGTTAAGTCGTTGACATTTTATTCGGATATTGTCCTACTAAAAAAATGCATGCTTAAATAATGAATTTTAAACTTTAATTTTAGAATGGTTTTTTCTGTGTAGGGGACTCCGCCCGCGGTGCAACAGTCGATCATACTCGACTGTCGATAGCCCTGCACCTATTATGAAAAATGCAAAGGCTAGTAAAAACTAAACTGTAAACTGACTGTAGGCATAAAATTCTCTATTTTATCGATAACCGAAAACCTTAATTCGAGCATACCCGAATCCGTAGCTTAAACCGATATTCGTTTCGGTTTTAATCCCTGATTACAACTAACACTAATATAAGTATTTTCTGCCAATACTCTTAAAATACTACTATTTATTGATCTGATTGGATTTTTTTTGGGTTTTTCTCAATCCTTGCAATAAATATTGGATCAATTATTACATTTTTGAATACCCCCAGCCTAAACTAAAACTTACATTTTAATTTTATAATTGTGTTCAAAAATTTCATCAATTATTTATTGTCTCTGTCCCTCTGACTTAGATACTGTTTGGCACGCCGAAGATGTTCCAATGGCAACTATATTATATAGTTATCTGATTAAAAACAACTTCGGTCAGTACTGTTCTGTTTAACTATTGATTTAAACTTAAAGCTTGGCATTCAGAAAATATGTAATATCGATTGTAATATTCTCGACTAGATGAAAAATGGAAGATCCCCTCAAAAAAAGCGGTGTCAAAAGTTTGGCGATCTATGATTATCTCAAACCGAGTTCGAAATATTTTGATCGTCGACGTTCCTATAAGAATTATACAGTGAATAGCTTTAATTTAATTTCCGCAAAATTTTGATTGAATTGAATTTACTTTTAGTAGCTGAATTTAAGTCCGATAAAGTGAAAAACAACAATTTTTAAATTCTTAGCCTAAAAATGCAAGGAGAAAAAATAAATTTAATTAAATGCTGTAAAAAATAAAAGTGAAAACAGGAACAGGCCTGATAATAATACCCCATCCATATTATTAGGTAATTTTTGCTATTTTAAAGCTGAGGTAAATTTTGGAATTTAAAACTTGCAATTAAGAATCGATGTTTGTAGCTACAAGATAAGGCTGGTATCTTGTAGTCGAGCACACTCAATGGAATATTCTTACTTTTTGTTGTTGCAACATGCATTTGCAGGCCATGCCGCCAATTCTCTCTCTGTCTCAGTGTGTGTGAGAGAGTGTGTGTGTGTGTGTATGTGTGAGAATGTCTGCATAGCCAAATCAAAATCCACCCAGAAAATTCACCCAAATGTGAATGCGCCGCGTGTTTTCGTGAGGTTGCCGCTGCCTTTTACCTTGTTATTGTTGTCGTTACTCTTGTTATTGTTGTTGTTGTTGTTGCAACGCTGCAACGAGCGCGCCATTTGGCGCTTTGTGCGTTGCTTTCAATCCCCCATTCACCACACACATGCTACCATCTCTTTTCCCCTTTCTTCTCTTCATCTTCCTTAAGCCACCCGCAAACTTCATTTTCAGCCTGCGTCTGATTTTGGGGCTGCAATGTGCAAATGCCAATGGTTAAGATGATTCCATTGCCTCACATTCAGTTCTCTCCTACACTCAGAAAAATAAGCCATCCTAATATTAGGTACAGCCGAATTCGAATTTATACCGTTTTATTCTTAAAATTCTAAGATTGCTGTATACTAAAATTCTTAAATTAAGTTTAAATCGATTTTAAATTTTCGACTGAAAGCTATATGATATAATAGTTCGATTTTAATCGGTCAGATTAATTTTCAGGAATAATCAGAATATATAAAACCATGGCAAATATAAAATCTGTGAAATACCTCCAAAATCAAGGGTTATTCATACTTAACTAATTTTAGATTTTTTTTGTACTTCAAATAGTTTTTATTAAGATTAAATTTAATTCAAAATGAGAATGTTTTGTATTAGGAACAGTCAATTTTGGAACTTAAATAATATTATTGTGTACTTAACTAATATTTTTCGATCTTGAATTAATCCCAAAATGTACTTAAAGTATCCCAGAAAACTCTCATTTTAAGATTTCGGGACTTGCGAAAAACGAACTTGAAATAAGATTTCTGATCTTAGTTTTGCAAATTCCGAACTTAGACAGCTTTTATGATCGTTTGAATATCCCCTGTTTAAGTACGGAAGTCTTGATTTTTTTTTTGAGTGTACCATAAACTACAGTCTTTACAGTCGTGTCAGACTATAACGAACGTCTATTGTCTTACATTTCTGCATGAATTTTGCAAGATTTATAGAGGGAAATATTTATTCTTTGTTGCATATGTTCCTTGACTGTAGACCTAAAAGATTTACCAAAAAGTTACACTTTTTTGTTAATTTTTCTATAATATACGAAAGCTCTTTCATCCACTTTATATTCCCACCCAGTCTTCCAAGTTATTGTCTTACTCAAAGGATATTCTCAATTTTTTTTAAACTTTAAAATATACAGAAGATCATAAGGGAATTTTACAGTCATAACTTAATTTGACTTGACTACGAAATAAGCAGTGAAAGCTCTCAGAAAGCTCTGTGTGCCGAAATTTAAAAAAAAGCTAAGCTTAGTTGAACAGATATCAAAGCTTAACATTTTACTTAAAGCTTAGGCTTGTCTTGAAAGCTCTGTTCAATGAAAGCTCTCACAAAGCTCTGCTTAACACCTTGCACTGACTTTCTATTGAGTATTATTAATAACAAAGCTTATTTGGGCAGCATTACAGTTTAATCTTTCTTTAAAGCTTTCTTTTGCCTGGCAAGTGATCTATCAAAGCTCCAGAGAAGCTTTATAATGCGAATTTTACAAACTGACAGTTGCACAATATTAATAATGAATTTAAGGTGGAAAGCAAAAATTAACTGATTTAAGTTTGTAAAAAGCACTCTCATTTCTTTAATAACTAATATTGATTATAATCTTAGAAGTCTAATCTAATTTAAAATATTTTCTGTTCTTCAAGTGAGCTGTAAAAGCTTCGAATAAGCTTTTAGTGCTTCAGTTGCCTTTGTAGGCTGCATATTATGAAGTAATAATCTGATCATTAGCTAAGCTTTAAAGCTCTGATTGGCGTCAAGGAAAGGCTTACAAAAAGCTCTCTCTTTTTCAATTGTAATTTACTGCATGAGTTGATCTTAAAATGATATGATAAATATAGTTTTCTGGGAGCTTCACTCAAAAGCTTTTCTTGGCATGTGATCGCTAAAAGCTCTCACAGAAATCTCAATATTATGTACGACATTTCACAGTTCTTGCTGTTGGTGAAAACCACGAGAGAAAACTGTCGCGCTGAATTGTAATTCTTAGCACGTTTCCCTTGGGTTCCATTGCACACATTTCCCACAGCTAACATAATCAACAGCTCCAACACACACACACACACATACAGATAGAGATATAGAGATACAAGGACAGCATTTTCAACCACTGTGCACGAATGTCGCCTTTTCCTTTTCTTTAGCCATTTTCATACAAAAATTTCGTGTTGATTTCTGCGCATTTTCGACATTTTCGCCAAAAAGGCACAGAAATCCCGAATGACTGTGTGTGTGTGTGTGTGTTTGTTAGTGTGCTGTGTGTATAAGTATGAGTGTACTTAATGCGCCAACGAGTAACGCACACGAAAACTGAATCAGATGCCGAATCAGCCCCCATTTGAAACACAAGCCACCCCCTTTTTGCCCAACGCCCTCAAGCAAGCACATTAATGGCAAAACCAGAGACACAGAAAGAGAGAGAGACACACACACACACACACAGAGAGGGACAGAGAGAAAGATAAATGTAGAGAGAGAGGGAGAGAGAGTGGGGACAAATAGAGAAAGCGCCGAGCACAGCAGAAACTGAAACAGAAGGACAAAACAGACTGAAACAGAACTGAAAACTCAGCTCAGTGTGGAGACCCAAGTGGGAGGGTGGGTAATGGGGATAGAAGAGTGGGCAGTGGGGAGAGGGAAGTGGGGATAAAGGGAGGTAGGTGTGGCAGTGTGAGGCACAAAATGGAGCAGGATAAGTGGCGATGGTGGAGAGGAGGATGAAGGTTTTGTTTCTGTCGCTGTTTTCGATATTATTGTTAAGGTCCTAAGGTGGAGGATTTAATGAAGGATAACACACACAGCAGACACACACACACACACACATACACACACACACACAGCAGACACAACACACACAGCGATTTTCACATGCTGGGAAAACGCACAATGTTCGCGTTTGCTGTGGACCATGTGCAATTTTCCTGGCAACAACACAACAACAACAACCTACACAACAACAACAACAAAATTTGCCATACAGTCTACACTTAACGTTGGCGGCATTGCACTGATGAATTTCCTGTGCACGAAACTTTTCGCCTGAGAATAGGTTAATGGATATGAGCTGAAATAAGGGGTCAATGGGAGCGCCATCTACCGGGGCGGGGAGAAGAACATAGACAGAGAGGAAAAAGAAGTTAAAGAGGTACATATACATATAAACAGATATGTATATATATATAGCTACATATGCAGCTGGCAATTGGACACTGCAATTGGCGTCCAAGGGAAACTCAGGTATAAAAAAGAAACGGAAAATTGGGGGAGAAATGAAAGAAATAGACAAAAAAAAGGAAAAGGAAAGGAAAGCAATGGAGAATGAGAATTTTAGGTAGAACAACCAGTTGCTGAATAGCTATACAGGTATTAAGAGTCGACTAGCTTATGAATGTTTGGCTAATTGAAAATATAACAGCATTTTCCATGGAAAATGGAAAAGGGAATTAAGAAATGAACGAAAAGGGACATAAGCAGTGGGAAAATACCTTTGACTTTAGCTATAATTATATTTTACACAAAATTCTAGCTAATTAGATAATGAACTCAGCAGCTATAATAACCAAAAAATTCAACTAAACAGGGCTTAAACGACAATTTACGATATTGCATATGATTTAAAAATTATTTTTATTAAATGATTTTACAGTTAATGTTTCCAATTTACCATTTGAAGCTAACTGAAAACTAACTGAAATGTATTAGACAGGGACTTTTAGTCACTTACAATATTCATATCAAGCTCAGAGTGCGGAAGAATAAATGTAAATCTCTGGCAAAGTCTTGGTAAATATTTTTAAAACTATATAGGCACTAAGTACGTGAATTGTGTAATTTATGATATTCATTGCAATTTAAAAGAATGCAGTTAAATGTATGGCAACCCTGGCTTTTCTCTTTTCTTTGCTAAATTAAAAAATAATAAGGGCTTACGATATTCGACTCTCGTTTAAAATTGTTAAAGTTAATCCCAATTATGCTATTGTCTCTAGTTGAATTCTCTTAGAGAAAGAGCAGACTTAAGACAACTAAATTATATTCTATATTTAGTAGTGCAATACTGATTAAACTATGAAATATATGGTAGGTAAATAATTTTTTAGTTTAAGTAAAAATTTCCACTATAAGGGAGTTACAATAGTTGTTTCTAATTCCAAATTGTAAACGACAATCCCAATTATGATACTGAATTTCAAGAGATGGCATTTACGATATTGGTCGCTAGTTTGAATTCTTATACGACAAAACTGTTTAAGCTATACTTTTAATAGAACATTTAAAAAACGGACATACAATATTTAATTATTGTTTCATATTAAGGAGGGGGCAACCCTAGCTATGCTATTTCTATTAATAAAATGCGCAATAGGAAGACTTACGATATTCGATTAAAGTTCAAATTTGCCGCAAATAGAAATTGCAATGAAAATTAAATAGAAGTCCTGCACACAGCTGGCAGCGCTCCAGCAAAGCAGTCAGGCAGTCAGGCAACAAAGCTACGCACCACCCGGCACTACACCGCACCACCCGGCAGTACACCGCACTACACCGCACCACAGTTGGACGTCCCCAAAGCAGCGGCAAAAGCGTAAGCGAAATTAATTAAACGCAAGACAGCAAGAAGCCAGAGGGGGAGAAATGGGAAAAAAGAATGCCAGGGCTGCTGCCAGGGCTGGTGGTGCTGCATGGTTGGGTGTTGCTAGGCTGACCACTGGACATTATAAGCATGAAAATAACGCACTTTGTCGACCCACTTTTGATGATACCCACTTTTTTAATACAGTGAGAAAAAAAGTTGTACTAAAATTAAGTTCATGTGACCTCGAACTAATTATGTGCTATACTTAAACTAGTCAAACAAAATAGAAGTACCAATTATAATTGATAATTACCAATAAAAAATCGTTTTATAAGAGAAAAGAATCTTGAAAAATTAAAAACTTTTGATATACTAGAAATGAGTTCGATACTTAAGTTTTTCACAGCGTAATAATCACAGAATAACTTTGTAAAATCTTCGAAAACTTGAAAAATCCCAAATTAATATTTTCTTTCCGCATTCGCTTGCTTAGAGTTCTATATTGATTCTTGCTTTTCTGTTATGAGGAGCTGAAAACTTAAAACGCCTATAAAAAATTCCAGAAAACTTAGAATAAGAAAAAAAACATATTTCAAAAAAATTTAGAGAAGGGTATGTTCGCGAACCGGTTTCTGGAACCACTGAACCCAAAAGCTTGGATTAATTTTGCACAAAAGAGTATTATATTTTCTTTGATCTCTTACATTTTATTTTTTAAATTTTTGAACTCAAAATAATAATTTTATTATTATATTTTCAGGTGAATCTTATGTTATTATTTTTATTTGTTCATATTATTGTAGGAAAAGCGTTTGGTTTAGGTTCGAGGGGTAGATTTGAAAGGGATTGTTTATGAGACAGTCTTGGCTTTGAGTATAATCAGTTTACGATATTTAATTCTAGTCGCATATGGTTATTTGCCTTTCCCTGCTAAATTTTAACACTAACTTACCATATATTATTCTAGGAATCTAATTATGGAAATCATTTACTATTTATAGCAGAAATTAAAACCGTAATGGAAACCGTTACATTTAACCGGTATTAACCGATTGAAATTGGTAACCGTAACTGAAACACTAACCGAAACAAAATTTTTTACTGAAAGCGAAAAGCCGAAATAACCGATCAGTAACCGATTCATGTATAACGATCAAGCAATAAATTCAATAATATTGTTATAGTGTAATCATCGTTTCTTAAATCTAAATATCGATCAAATTAAATAGATTTTAATTTATATATTGATCTTAATAAACAGATCTTCTTTCAAAAATAAAATTATTTTAAATCATACCGATATTTTGAAATCGAAACTTACAAGAAACCGGTAACCGTTACGAAACCTATATACAAAGGTTTTTCGTAACCGATAACCAAAATTCAAAAATATCCGAAACACTAACTAGAACCGATAATCGTTTCGGTTTGATTCCCTGATTTAAAGTAACTTTAAGAAAAGGTACCTACGATATTCGACTTTCGTTCAGATTTGTGAGAGTTATTCCCAAATAGGTTGAGAAAACTTAAGACATTGGAATTTTAATAGTTGTAGTTTGGAGTACGAAATACTTGATATTATTTTACTCAGTGTATACACTCTCTTACGCACTCTCTCTGTCTCTTGCTGTCTCCCTCTCACTTTAGTCTGCCACCACCGTCGCCCGCCCACACGCCCACCAAGGGATTCGATGGCAATTTCAAACTGGAGCCAAATCTAAGCGTCAAGGATTTTGCGCCGCCATCGGAGAATCTCAATCTCAATTTAAGTCTCAGTCTCAATGGAAATGGTAATGGAAATGGGAATGGAAATGGCAGCTTGGAGTCGCTTGGAGGTGGTGTTGCAATGGCCACGCCCACGCCGCCGCAACGGAAGCGGTACAAGAAGCGCGTACAGTTTACGACCGATGCACTTAACGGTTATGCTGGTGGCAAGGTCAAAGGTGGCTACAGCAACAGTAACAACAGCAACAACAGCAACAACAACAACAGCTTTGGCAGCACTAGCACAAAATCCAAAAAGCAGGAGGCCAAAGCGGCAGCTGCCGCATTAAAAGCCGGCGCCGCAGCAGCGGCTGTGGCAGCAGCAGCGGCGGTGGCAGCATCGTCGGCATTGCCCGAGGTCCTCGACTGTCGCATCGCGGAGAAAATCAAAAGCGAATTGGAGGCCAGCAGCAAGGAGACGTTGCCCAATGCATTGTGCCTCAAAAAGGCAGCGGCAGCGGCGGCGGCGGCAGCAGCAGCAGCAGCAGCGGCGGCGGCAGCGGCGCAACAGAGCGATGAGGATGAGGATGATGAGGAGGAGCAGCAACTGCACCAACTGCAGCAGCAGCAGCAGCAACAACAACATCATGCGCAGCAGCAGCAACTGTCAACATTGCCACAACTGGCAACTGGCGTCGATCTTGTGGATGCGAGCAATGCCAGCAATGGACAATTGGCCAACTTCCATGTGCGCACCAAGAATCCCGGCAAGAAATCGCAATCGCAATCCAGTAAAGCAGCAGCAGCAGCGGCAGCAGCAGCAGCAGCGGCAGCGGCAGCAATGATGCCACCCAATAGCTACGATGAGCCGGAGGATGATTCAGCTGCCGGTGTGGCGGATGATGACGATGACGATGATGAGGAGCTGGATGAGGAGGCATTGGCACGCGAAATGAAAATGGAGCAGAACTTTGTCGAGGAGGAGGATGAGCATGATATTGCGTTTCGATCACAGCAATCGTGTCGCGAATGCTCCATCTCCCATGATCATAAGCTGTGTCCACTTCGCAATGCCTGCGGCAATGTCACCGATGCCGTCGATCTGGCCGAATGGATTGAGCGTCGGAATCTCGAGGCGTTGGCCAAATTGAAAGCGGATGCACAGCGTCAGGCGAAACATGGACGACCCCGGCACGATGACATGGATGAGGATGACATGGAGGACATGGACATGGATGAATCATCACAGCTATCCGAATTGGAAACAAAGCCATTGATCACATTTGCCGAGGCATCCGTTCCGGCCGAATTCGAGCTGCACAATGTGGAGCCAAATGTGACGGGAGTTTTTGCCCGCACCGAGGTGAGAGCTTTCACCAAGCTGGGACCCCTAATCGGGCAGCCGGTGCAGACGGGGAGGTGCGCGAGGGCAGCGACATGAAGTGGATCTTTGAGATGTGCGAGGCGGGAGCGGATAAATCGTATCTGTTATGCTGCGACAATCCCAATGCCTCCAATTGGCTGCGATTCATTCGACCAGCTCCAAGCTACGAGGATCGCAATGTGAATCTCGTGTCCATCGATCGACAAGCGTATTTCGTCAGCTGTCGAGATCTCCGCAATGGAATGGAGCTGCTCTACTGGAGCGACGACTGCAACACCATGTGGCGGAAGAAGCACACCGAGAAGACAAGTAAGCACAGTAATCACTCACTAAATTGATTCCATTTTCAATCCGTATTTCTATCATTCATTCATCACACACTCTTTAATGCATTAATTGTTCAATTTCATTTGCTTTATGTCCGACTTTTAAGCTCATTGAAAGCTGTTGGAAACTTCTTTCATACTCTCTCTGCTTAATCATATAGATTCCCTCACTAAACAAAAGTCTTTCACAATTTATTAAAGCTTTTAAGCTTATTGAAAGCTTTTGGAAACTTATCACACACTCTCTCTTCTTTAACAGTCAAATTCACTCACTAAATAAAAGTATTTCACCATTTATAAAAGTTTTAAGCTCATTAAAAGCTGTTGGAAACTCTTTTCACACTCTTTTCTTAATCACTTAGATTCACTTTACAACAGACGTTAAAGAATTGTTTTTAAATTCATTACAGCTTGCGAAAGCTCATTTTATGCGTAACAATTTGAATGCTTTTTGAAGTTTTTTTTTAAATTAACTAAGTAATTTTGTAATTAAGTTGTATTCAATGCAATATTTAAGCTAGTCGACGGAAACTCATAATTCAAAAATAAGCTTTCAAGAGGTAATCCAAATATATTTAATCCAAAGTCAGCTTTCAATTAATGTATTCACTTAAAAAGCTCTGTTAGCTCTCATCGTTGATTTCATTATCTTAGAAAATCATTTGTTTTCAATTTTTATAGAAGCTTTCAAAGCTTATTTTTAATAAGCAGATTCCTGCTATCCTCTCACTAATCGTATTCAAAAAGCTTTTCCAGAAGCTCCATTAGCTCTCTTTGCTGATTTGACTTTTTCCCAGAGATGAATGAATAAATAAGACAGGATTTCTCAGGATTATTTGCAGTTCTTTAACTTTCTTTGACTTTTTTCCAGAGATAAATGAATAAATAAGACAGGATTTCTCAGGATTATTTGCAGTTCTTTAACTTTTTTTACAATTAGATAGACAACAAGGATTTCATGACCGAATTAATAATTACACATCATTGCATTGTTTTAATCCCTTTCTCAATTTCTATTCGTAAAACAGATTGTGGCGGTTGCAATCTGAAGTTTGAACATCCGCTGTATTATCGCACACACTGCTCAGTTTTTCACGATCCATCGATGAGTCTGACCATAAGGAAGTATCATTGTAAGGTGTGCGGGGAGGCGGTGCTCGGCAAGGACAACATCATGAAGCATGCGGCGGAGAAGCATGATGGCAAAGGGGCGTATCAGTGTCAGTTCTGCAACAAGTTCTTCCTGCGACTCAACTATCTGGAGATGCATCGGACCTACGGTTGTGCCTCAAATCCGAATCGATCGCGACCCGTTTGCGATTTTTGTGGTCGCAAATTTTGTCAGCCCCAAAAGCTGAAGGCGCATATTAAGCGTGTGCACAGCGGTAAGTTGCGAATGCCACGCCCATCTCTCTATCTCTATCTCAATCTCTCTAGCGTAATTGCGTAAATGCGTAGACTGTCTCAATATCGTAAGCGTAATATCGTAAACGTAATTTGTCAAACTGTATTAGCTACTAATTTGCATCGAATGTGCAAGCCTAGCAGCCAATATCGTAAGCTCGTTATATCGTAAAACTCAATATCGTAAAGTATCGTAAGCTCGCATTAACTCTTTATATACATGCCGTCGCTATACCGCTTCTCCATATCAACACACACACACACTCACTAACACATATTCCCATCACGAATATCGTATTTACTAATTACGTAACTTAACGCAACTTGTGCTTAGCCGTAACTACTAAACTAAACTAACTACTAACCAAACAAAACACGCCAATAAACGCATCTATGATCGCCTCTCATCTTCATGCATTTTCTTTTTTTTTCAGTTGTAATACCAAATTGGTCAAAACTTTTTTTATCACCTTTTTTGCTTTCTTATCGTATTTTTATTGGGACATCTGACCACATAAATGGGATCATCCACATGCATATCCAGTTAAACATGTCTTATCAAAACACTCACTTTATATAATCCGTCAAAACTTGAATAACGTAAATGTTATTTAGAGAAAATCAAGTCAATTAAAATAATTTAATTAATTGGATTTTGAGTAGTTCACCGGTCCACGAGCTGCTAGAATAACAATTCGAATATCGTAAATGAAAAATACCTCAAATTAACTAATTTTCATATGTTTTCATTGAATTAAAGTTATAAAGCCAACAATGGTTTATTCTTTAACTGTTTCGACTATAATTCGAATATCGTAAATCCAAATGAATTTCATTTTCATAACATTTCAACAGAAGAAAACTAGAAACCAAGTCCATCGACTTTACGTAAATGCTACTTGGATAAAGATACGTCAATTCCCTTAATATTCGAATATCGTAAGTGGAATATAAAGACAACAAACTCAATTGCACAAATAAATATCATAAATATAAGTTATTTTGTTTTTCGATAATCAGCTAGTCTTAATATTATACTATAGCTCTATAGAGACAGTCGAGGCCAGATAAACCCAGCAATCAAGTTCAAATCCTCATTAGCATCATCATTCGTAAATTGCATCATTGTATAATCGCTTTTAGTGAATGATTTGCTTTGGTTTTGTGTTTGTCTTTGTCTTCGGTTTTCCCCACTTGGTTTTACCCTGGATTATATAATAACACCATATATATTATACATCAATATATGCTTTAGTTCGATCTAGTGTATTATGCTTTATGTGTCTTCATTTGGCTTTTTGTGTTATTTGTTGGTTTGTTTGTTTGTTAGTTCGTTTGTTGTTGAATTGGTTTTGATTACCTATGAATTTTCTGTAATTCACTAATTTTCTTTCAAAATCACCACAATCCGAAAATTTCATTTTCTTCATACAATTTCATTTTAGATATGGCTGAAGTTTTACGAGATTTTCAGTGTAAATTATGTTCAAAACTTCTAGGATCGCGTGCGGCATTGCAGCGCCATTCGAAGGAGGTGCACAGTCGCAACTCAACAGTGGTGAGTTGTCCCCGCTGCCAGAAACTCTTCCAGAATCGCAGCAATCTGAAGATCCACATGCTCACGCATTCCGGTGTGCGGCCATTTAAGTAAGTTCAATTCCACATTCTTTCCTTCTCTTGTTTTCTCTGTATTCCTTTCAGTCTCTCATTCTGTCTTCCTTTGTTACCCGTTCTTATTCGCAACCTTTCCTAGTCTTCCACTCGTTTAGTGTCTACACTCCCGATATAATATCTATCTCCTGTTCTCCATTAACCCTTTTTTTACTTCCCCGTTTTTGACTTCCCTTCTTTAACTTCTTGTCTATCGTAGCCCAATTCTGTATTTATATTTTTCCCCTGTTTTCTATCCCTTTTATTTTTCTCCCATTATACTTGACCAATGTCTCCTATCTCACGTCATTTCATTTTTCTGCTGACTTTCGTTACCTTCCTTATAAATCCTCATTCTACTCTATCCCCACATCCATTGTATATATATTCTCAATTCCCTCTCATAATCAGTGCCTTAGCTCCTCCATATAACCTCTGTCTCCTATTTTCCGTTAACACTCTTTTAAGTCCCATCTACCGTCTTTTGACTCCTATAATAAACCGTAACCCTAAACCTTCCTTATTCATTTTTTTCATTTCTACATCCATTGTCACCTGTTCTCTTTCTTAACCTCCTCCAACCTTCCGCGTTTTAAGTGTCTTTCCCCATTTTTCTCTCATCATCAGTGCTTAAACCCCTCGAAATAAATTCTACATCTCATTCTCTGTAAGCCCTTGTGGAAGTCCCGTTGTTGCCTCTCGACTCCTGTCTTCCAGTCCTTACTTTACCTTTCTTAACCTTCCCTATTCACCCATTTACAATCCCTCTCGATATAATCGCTATCTACCGTCTCCTGAGTTCTGTCTTCTAGTCTACTCTTCCTTTTCCTGCTGACTTCCGTAACCTTCCATATTCATCCATTTTCTATTTCGTTTCCACCTTATACTCCATCTCCACATTCATTGTCTCTCTATCCTCATATTCCTCTCATAATCAGTGTCTTCGCTCCTCCATATAATCTCTGTCTCCTATTTTCCGTCAACACTTTTTTAAGTCCCATCTACCGTATTTTGACTCCTATCCTAAACCATAACCGTAATCTTCCTTATTCATTTTTTTTCATTTCCACATCCATTGTCACCTGTTCTCTTTCTTAACCTCCTCCAACCTTCCACTTTTTAAGTGTCTATCCCCATTTTTCTCTCCCATCTGTTGCCTCTGGACGCCTGTCTTCCAATTTTTACTTTACCTCCCTTAAACTTCCCTATTTATCACAATCCCGCTCTACATAATATTTATCTTCAGTCTTTTGACTCCTGTCTTCTAGTTTACTCTCCCTTTTCCTTAACCTTCTTTGTTAATCCTGTTTTCAATCTGTATCCACATTTAGTGTCTCTTTGTTCCAATTTCTGTCACACGATCAGTGCTTAAACTTATCGAAATAATATCTATCTCTTTATGATGATCCACCAACTAATGCAACTCTCTATCTACCCCAATCCTTCTCTCTTTCGTTCTCTTTCTGTCTCTGTTTTTGTAGGTGCGCGGAACCGGAATGCAATGCCGCATTCACAACAAAGCAGTGCCTGCAATTCCATTACAAGAAGGTGCACAATTATACGCAGGAACAGATGCCGAAGATCGAGAGGAGTGTGGCGTACACGTTTGATGCGTATTCGGGTGGAATGAAGGTTGACTTTTTGGGTAAGCCAGTTGTGGGTGGTGTGGGTGGTCCAGTTGGATCAGTGGGGCAGTCGGCACGCCCTAACGCTGCCGTCTCCTCCTTCACAGAGCAAGCACCGCGACGACGACGCAAGAGTCTCGAGGATCAGAATCAGAATTCCATGTTGAGCAGCTCGATGCAAAGCGATACCGAGTACAGTGATGACAACATCTTTGAGGCGATCAAGAAGAGTGGCAAATCCATCAAGGATCTGTGTCGGAATGAGCCGAATCTCTCGCTGCTCAGCTCAAAGATTTCCAGCATTTTTGGTGAGAAGGTGCCAACGGTGGCCTCAACGCCAACATCGATTAATCCTGGCATATCCTCTGGTCCACCCGTGGTGGGAAGGAAGCGTAAACGCAAGAAGGAACCGACAACAACACATGCCGCCCAGCAGCAACAGCAGCAGCATCAACAGCAGCAGCAACAACAGCAGCAGCAGCAACAACAGCAGCAGCAGCAGCAACAACTGCAACAGCAGCAGCAACACCAACAACAGCAGCAGCAACAGCAACAACAACATGCTCAACAATGCCACCAACAGCAGCAGCAACAGCAACAACAGCAGCAGCAACAGCAACAACTTCATGGCGGACACTTGGATCAATCGCCATCGCATTTGTCGCATCAGCATCAACAGCAGCCGCAGTACCACGCCCACAGTCACAGTCACGCCCATGCGCATGCACATGCCCACCAGCAGCAGCAACAGCAGCAGCAGCAACAACAGCAGCAGCAGCAACTGCCGTCTGTTCATCAGCAACAATTGCACGATCCTGATGAGGAGGAGGAACAAGTGCGTTTGGAGCAAGTGCGTCGCAAGCAGAATGCACAGCTGAGTCTGGTTGAATCCTTCCTCACAACGACAGCGCAGCGACTGAGTGCACAGCAACAGGTGCAACAGGTGGTTGCAGCGGCAGCAGCTGTCTCTGCAATGGCGGGAGCTGGCGAGGATCCCGCCAAATTGGGTCATATGATGGGTCACATGGGTGGCGTCGGTGTTGGACTCGATGATGATGATGACGATGATGAGGATGATGACGAGGCGACGGCGCATCATCATCATCATCAGCAGCAACAGCAGCAGCAGCAGCAACAGCAGCAGCAGCAACAACAGCAGCAACAACAGCAGCAGCAACAGCAGCAACATCAACAGCAGCAACAACAACATCATTCCCATCAATCGCATCCGCATTCGCATTCACATCCGCATCCGCATCATGCACATTCGCATCCGCATCAACAAAGCGGACAGCAATCACATGGAGATTCCAGTTATCGCCATGCAGCTGCAATGAACGCAGCTCTTGGCCAGAATCTAGTGGTGAGCAAAGGTAGCAAGAAGTGGATCGGTGCCGATGATCGTCATCTTAGCGATGGCAGCGAGGTGGCCAACGATGCCACCGTCTCTGGCGGTGCTGTTGCCTGTGGCCAGCTATCGAGTGGCGCCAGTTCTGGTCAGGATTTGGGCTTTGCCGTGCCGCCCAGCGCCGTGGATGAGCACAGTAAATTGCTAGGACAGAATCGTGACTTCCTCGCCCGACTGATGAGCAGCGCCAGCGCCAGCCATGCCACCCACCAGCATCAGCACAGTGCCCACAGCCGGGAGGAGGATGAGAACAGCTCCTTCCTCGATGTCGTCGAGTCCAATAATAATGCAGCAGCTGCTGCTGCTGCCGCCGCTGCCGCCATGTCACAATATCATGGCGCTGGTGGTGCCAATTCCAGTGGTGCGGGCGGTGCTGGTGACGGTGGCGGTGGCGGTGGCAGTGGCGCCAACACTGGTGGACACACGCCAACTGGTGCAACCACAGCGCCAAGCAGCGTTGAACCGCCTCAAATGCAGATGAACTCGCTCAGCCATTCGCAATCCTTCATGAGCTCCTTCTACAACAATGCCAATGCAAGACTGAGCGGCGCCGGCGCAAGCGTTGGCGTCGGCGTCGGCGTTGGCGTTGGCGCCAACTCATCCTCTGCCAGCATGCTGGTCGAGGCGGCCCTCAACTCCGTTGGCAATATGATTGACAGCGAGAGCAGCGATCTCAAGGTGTGTTCACTTGCCATCATTTCATTTGGTTTATTATTTATTTTTTCAAATATTATATGATTAAATTTGTATATACATATATATACATATGTATGTATGTTCAACTCCATTATTAAGTTTATTGTTTTATAAATAAATGTTCAACACAATTATTATTATATCTTTTTTTTATGTTATTTATTGACCTAAAATAATTCAATGCTCAACATCATTATTATTATTTGTATACCCTGAGCCCATTTAAAATGGGCAAAAATGGGTACAATGGTTTCTTTGGAATGTATGTAACAGGCAGAAGAAGGCGTGGCAGACCCCATGTCCGTCGGTCTGTCCGGTAAGAGCTAGAGACTTCAAATTTGGTGTGTAGGTTCCTGTATACCATACGCAGATCAAGTTTTTTTTTCTTTTTGGATCAGACCACTATATTATATAGCTGTCATATGAACGATCGGTAGAAAATCACGTTTTAGTATGAAAAACTTTTTTGGTTTCTGAGATATCTCAAACAATCTTACAGAATAAGTATCTGGCTTGGTTCTCTACATCCTGTCCAAACTTGATTTAAATCAGTCAACTATATCATGAAAAATATTCCTGTTTATTAAGATATCTTAACTAATTTGACAGAATATGCATTTAAGTTGGTCTTATACATCTTGCCCAAATGTGGTTAAAATCAGACCACTATATCATATAAATGTCATTGGAACAATTAGCCGAAAATTTGAATTGTCTATAAATAAGAGTTATTTTCGGACAACGACAAAAGGTCAACTGTTATTTGCGAGATATGAATTCAACATATTCTTAAGTATTATTTAGGTCTTTATTAAAGTATTCTTGGTATTCTTGGAATTCTTGGTCGACAGGTACCCACCGAGAACCACATCAACAGCGACAGTCCGATGAGCGCTCACGTGGACGCGGAGTCGCAGAGATTCGGCAGCGGCGGCGGCGGCAGCGGAGCGAATGGATCGGGGATTGGGGCAACGATGGATAATCTGGAGAATGAGCTGAAGATGATGAAGAATCTGGGCAGTTTTCCGATGCAGATACCGCCGTTGCCCATGTTCCAGGGTGCCTGCAACATATCGCCGAGTGCGTCGACGCCAACGAATCCGCAGAGTAATCAGAATCAGAACGATGTCGATGTGGATGCGGGCAGTACACCGCGACCACAGCATCCCGACTCCGATGGCTTTTCCTCGTCGCATCATCGAACGCCACCGTCACCGCCTCCGATATCGCCGGGTCGCGATTATGGCGGCATGTTTGGAGCTGGCAATGGTGCCGGAGGTGGACCCGGTTCGAATAGCACTCCGGCCGGCAGCTCAAGTGGTGGTGGTGGCGGCGGTGGTGGCGGAGGCGGTGGTGCACCAACCGCTGGTGGCAACAATTTGTCGGCATCGTCACCGTTGCCGGCATTGCAGCCGCAACGACGCAATGCATCCAGCGTGGGCAGCACATATCCCGAGCACGAGCTCATCTCACCCGCCTCCTCGCCGAGCATACCCCGCTACAACTTCAATGGCGACATGATGCGTCACAAGCGCGCCGTCCAGGAGCAGGAGCAGCAGGAACGACGCCACAACATCTCGCGGCACAATCAAATGTCCAGCGATGAGGAGAACAGCATCATGCCACAAAATAGGTAAGCCAAATCTCACTAGAAATCCGTACCGAACCTCGCCGAACCGGTTCAGATAGGGATTTTAGACAGCCCGAACCAAGGTGTATTTAAATACACCATGGTCCTAACCGTATCAAGAGCCGAACCTTTAAATTTATTAACCCTCGAACCCCAATCCGAACCGAACCACTTTCTTCAATAAAAGGTTCGGTTAAAAAAATAAAATTATTTCATACAAGATTTCCGTACTTAACAGGCGGGTCTTAAGTACAGACGATCTCGAAAGCTGTCTACGTTCGGAATTTCCAAAACTGAGGGAAAAAACCTAAAATATATCAATATATCTTAAAATGGAATTTTTCTGGGATACATTTTGGGATTAATTCAAGATCGAAATACACTATTTTAAGTACACCACTCTACTATATAATAGGTGCTGACTTGACCAGAAATCCAAGCTTAAAGTCACCTTTGCGTCGCTAGAACCGATTGAGAATTCTCAAGAACCATAATGAAAGAAAGAATTTGCGTATATCCAAAAATGAACTTGATTCTAGTACAAAACGTTCTCATTTTAAAGTTAATTTCAGTCTTGAAAAACTCTATTTTAAGTACAAAAAAATCTTTAACTAATTTAGTATTCAAAAACTCTATTGTTTCTGGAAGTATCTTAACAAGACTCAGAAATTTTATATTTGGCTTGGTCTTATGCATTTAAATTTAAGATCGATTCATACTTAATTTAAGATTTTTAGTACACAGCAATCTTAAAATTTTAAGATCAAAACGGAATAAATTCAAGTTGGATCGTACTTAATTTTAGGATGTCATATTATTCTGAGTGTACTTGGATTAAGAAAATTCGGTATTGCCGCATTGGATTGTTTTTATTTCGGAATCCTGTGACTCGTTAGTTGGAGTCGCCGACTGCTCACATAATTAGAATTTCTGTTTGAAAAATAACTGGGTTCGATTTCCACTTCTGCCTCGTTAAAATAAAAAAAAAAAAAAGTGTCCCAAATTTCTTTTGTATCTGTGTACAATTCAATATTTCCCATAGTTGACAATTCGAAAATTAATTGCATCTTTTGTGGTGTCTCCTTTTTAGTGCTGGGCAGGATATGCGCATGAAGTTCCCGCAATCGCAGATCGATCTCATGTACTCCAAGTACGAGAGCATGGCGAGCAATCTGAAGTACAACAGCCAGGATCTGGATTCACCCGCCGAATATCGGCAGAGCAGCAGCAACAGCAGCAATGTGGCAAGTGCAGCAGCTGCCGCTGTGGCAGCCGCCAGTGCCGCCAATGATATGTCCGATCTGCAGGGATTGGATATGAGCTCACGCTCGAATGCATCGAGCAATTATCATCATAATTTCCAGCTGCCGAGCAGCCGTTATCATCATCATATCTATGATATATTATCGGATCGGGAGCAGAGCCAACAGTCGCAGGCGCAGCAACAGACGGCGGCATCGGTGGTGCATCAACAGGAGCATGCATCGCACGGTGGGCACAGCAGTCAATTGCAGGCGATGCAACAACATCAATCGGCAGCAATGCATAATATGCTGAGCGAACAGTTGGGTGAACAGGAGCATGATCAGACCACATCGGTGGATCTGAGTCGGACGGCCAACTATGTGGTGTCATCGCCGCCACAATTGCCCTACAATCATCCGCATCATGATATGCTGAGAATGGCATCGTTGGATCTCACACCGAATACCGCTAACATGACAGTGGGCAACAATCGATCATTTCTATCCTCCCAAATGCAGCATCAAAGTCGCGAGAGTCTCGAGCATCATCGTCTGCTCTCCACCGTGGAACAGCATCGCATATTGGCCGCCTCGAATGCCGCTGCCGATCCACATCGTCTCCTTGTCGATCCCACGGCACATTTGCTGATGGAGCAGAATAATCGATTGCTCGGCACTGCGGATCAGTCGCGTCTCCTTGGCGAATCGGCGGCGGCTGCTGCCCAGAATCGTCATATGGCCAGAAGTTTTGGGGCCTATCATCAGGTGGCATCCAGTAATTATCATCCGGGTGTTAGGCCACCACCGGTGTTGCCATCCGCCAATCATCATGCTTCCAATCCGTCGAATTATCATCCATTTCCCGCCTACTACTAAGTAGGTGGCGCCCTCTGGCGGCCCCTACCAAATCCTAAATCCCAAAATGCACAAACTAGTCCAAACCACAATTTCTCTATACTACAATTTCAGACCCTATATTAGATATTATATACTATATCCTAGATATACGATTCTCTTTCTATTATTATTTATTTATGACAATTGGAGAAGGACGAGATCTATTACTAACCGGGACTAAAGTGCAATTCAAAAAAATATACCCGCCCCCCCCTCCACCACTCCACCACTCCCGTCGACGCCACATATACTTATATACAAGTACTATCCATGAATTCTTCAGTTACATTTTAATATAGTTCAATTTCAAGCGCAAATATGTTTTAAACGTAACAAAGTTTTGGTTCCTCGGTTCTATTCGCATGTAATTCAACTAATTATTCATCTTAAGCTATACAAACAAAAATACCAAGAAAAATA
The DNA here is from genome assembly GCA_035042165.1 of Drosophila kuntzei. Taxonomy (NCBI): domain Eukaryota; kingdom Metazoa; phylum Arthropoda; class Insecta; order Diptera; family Drosophilidae; genus Drosophila; species Drosophila kuntzei. The sequence goes on from JAWNLU010001467.1 coordinate 697,061, forward strand.
CAAATAAAAAAAAAAATACCAGAAAACATACCAACTTAAGATGTCGCATTACGTTTAGTTTCTCAACTATTATGAATTAATTACATATATGTGAACATAAAATAGTAATTAAAATATGAAATTCCAAATATAAAAAAATACCATAAAGTGTGCCAATATGTTTAAGTGTAAATTGAGTTTTTTTTTTCTCGCAACAGCTGGCAAACTATATGATTTTGTAACAATAATAATATTATGTATAGTTGTATATGTATAAAAATATTAATAATTATAATAACAATAACAATACCAATAATTGAATGAAAGACAAAGGCAACTTAAATGCAGAATATATAAATGCTATAATTTTAAACAACATTTGCCGCTGAGTTTGTATAAAAATAGAAATTGTATAAAAAAAAACAAATAATTCAATACAATAATACAAAAAAAAAAAAAAAACCTTGCTATTTTTACACCACAAAGAGAGAGGAAATAAAAAATAAATACCAAAAAGATGAAAAAAATTATAAACGAGTACAAAGTGTTGAGCAAAATGAGTGAAAGGGCTTATAACAATAAAGCGAATTGTAATACATAATAGATAACATTCATTTGGATATATCCAGAAACGAATCCCCCAAAAACCCAAGCCCCATACAAACTCAGCGATAATGAAAGAAAACCAAAAACCAAACGACACAATATGTAATGAAAAATACCAAAATCGAATATAATGATTAGCTAATAAAAAAGAATTAATAATAAAAATCACTCATTATAATAATAAACATGCGTAAATGTAATATGTAATAATATGAATACACAGAACAGTTCGACCGATCAGGAACTTAGCTCAAGCGACTTTAATATTACATGTTTTTTTTTTTTTGTTTATGCCTATTGCTAAATGATTCGGCATAACATGACCTAGACATATAAACTTATAATATACATACATATAAATATAACATATGAATGTACTAAAAGATATATAAATATAGCAAGTAAATGAATTAATGCATATAATTTCATGTAAATTATTAAATTATAAATTAAAAAATGGCGATAAATAAAATAAAAACATAAATGGCGATATATATATTACACACACACACACACACACATATACACACACAGATCCCAATGATAATAATAGTGCGGGATCGTGTATAAATATACTAGTGCTAAATGAGAGATTAATTGCCATAAAGCATATTGAAAACGCTGATAAAATGATATTTACATATGGTGTAATAAAATTATCGATTATTAATAAAAATGACAAATTATTTGAATGAAAACAATTAAAAACGGTCAACAGCAACATTTAGTTATCGATAATTAACAGCACATGTCGTGATCGATTAATCAACCAACACAAATGTTAAGCTTAACAGCATGTAAGGTTTGCTTTCTTATGTTATCTTAACATAGCTGCGAGCTTAACATTGGAAATTTTAGTCGACACCTAAAAATAGCTAGAAAAAGCTGGGAAATCTAGAAGAAAGCCAGATAAAAAGTTTTTATACTTCTTAGGTTGACTGTATATTATATGTATATACATATATACAACAGTCATATAGTAGTAATAATTTGAAATATTTCTAGTAGTTCGCGATTGACATTCGAAAAAAGCGAGATCTGACGGGAAAAAAACTGAATTGGCAGCACTGGTCGACCGTTAATAATTATTTGAGGGCAACACTTCAAGATATTCGTTTTTATTTTTTTGAAAACGCTCTGTCAACTTATCGAAATACATAAATTTTTTGTTGAAATTATGATGAAAAATTAGTCAAATCAAATACATTTTGGTTCCAATTTAAATAGACATTACAATAAGTAACATTTTAAAATGTACGTACATTCATAATTTTGGTAAATTTTTTTTCTAAATTCTTGTTGAACAAAATGTACATCGATTTTGAATTACATTTGCATTCAAACGTTAACGGCAGAAATACAAGGCGAACTAACGGCAGCAACATCGGGAGCAACGATATTAAATACGATAACGATAGCAATAGTATTTCGATTGCGATTTTAAAGAGTGATATACGCAGCAGACAAGAGCGAGCAGAGAAAGTTGTAAACAATCGCACGAGTCAGAGAGAGACAGAGATACAGACAGAGAAAGAGGAGAAAGAGAACTTGCGAACGCTATCATGACGCAATAGAAAGCTCCATGAATGAAATAGCAACAAAATTGAATTAGTTGGGAGCACAGGAACAAGTATATATTAATATATATATATATGTCGCCAACGGCGGCAGAGATAACGGCAGCGACGTTGACGCCGCTGAGTAAACACATTAGCAATAGCAATGCGTATAATCAGAAAGAGAAAGAAACGGCGGCGGCGACGGCGACGGCGGCAACAACAAATGCCAAACAAATTAAGAGCAAGTCAACCGTGGCAGAGCTGTCGATGCCGCTGCCGCCGCAAATCGGCAGTAATAAAGTGGGCAGCGATATGCTCTTAATGACACCAGAGCAAATCGCCGAAGCATATGAGAGCGCTGTGCGGGAAGAAGAGAAAAAGGCCGCTGCGGCCAAAGATGAAGAGCAAAATCCAAATAAGAGTCGTTTCAATTTACTCAATTTGTTGAAATCATTAGCCGACTTACGATTACGACAACGGCTCTTGCTGTTGCTCGGTCAATTTTTGTCATTCATTTTGCATTTAGACATGCATGGAGGCGACACCGGCAACAACATTAACTTCGTGGAGGGGCTCATCGACTTTCTCGCCGGCTCGCTGGGTAAGTGAACAGAATCTTGAAGCTCTTTCATAAAAAAATTATGTATGTACAATGTACATTGTACATGCATGTATGTACATATGTATGTTGCTCTCTTTTCTAATGGTTGTATATTTTACCCACAGGTGGCGCCGCGCAAGTCTATGTGTCGCAGCCATTGGATACGGTCAAGGTGAAACTACAAACATTCCCAGAGAAGTACAAGGGCATGCTCGATTGCTTTGTGAGCACATATCGAAGGGATGGGGTGATGCGTGGTCTTTATGCTGGCTCCGTGCCGGCGGTATTTGCCAATGTCGCTGAAAATTCGGTACTATTCGCTGCCTACGGTGGCTGCCAAAAGTTTGTCACCTATTTGGTTGGCAAAGAGTTGCCATCCGATCTAACAACAACGGAGAATGCCTGCGCCGGCTCTCTTGCCGCCTGTTTCTCCACCCTCACCCTCTGCCCCACGGAGCTGATCAAGTGTAAACTTCAAGCCCTCCGGGAGATGAAACACTTTGTGGAACCCACACAAACAGCCGATATACGGACACCATGGACATTAACGCGTTACATCTGGCGAACCGAAGGTGAGAGTTTTATATCAAATCTTATATTATATTTAGCTTCATATATTTTCTAATTCAACATTTCTGATTAGATTATGTGTATGCGTGTGTCTTACGCCTATCTCGTCTTGTTTTTGTTTTATTTTATTTCTTCTCTGTTTCTCCATAATTCATATTTAATCGCGAGTTTTCTGATTTTGATACGATTCACACAAAACTAATCAGCTGCCGTCTGTTTCGCATTTGGCGTTGCCAGATGCTGCCAAAAATATGCTGTTCATGTTCTTTTCCTTAAGAAACTGATATGAAACACATCCGGTGAACCGCTCACTTCCCATTATCTCACAGTCAGTCAAGTAATTGTTTTGACAAAAAAAACCTTTTTTTGCAAAAAATATATGCATTTCTTTGTTTTTTTATTTTTTTATATTATTATATACAAATTATAACTGTATATAAATACATGTTACAGTCTTTTTATGCACTTATTTTTAACGTTCTTTAAAATATTAAATTTGTATCAGCTGTTCCTTCAAGCATATCGTATATTTATATATATCATTGATTGATTTCAATTAAGACGATGATGATCTTTATTTTTATTGCTAATTTTTTATAATACTTTCGATTCTATGTATACTTTATCATATCAGTTATACACCAATATTTCAGGTATATATTTGTATATCTATATTTTGTTTCTAATTGTCAGCACAAATTTCCCAGTAAAATTCAAGAGTTATAAATCAGTTGAGTATCATTCAATAAGTTGAAAGTGCTTTAATTCCGATTCTTTTTCAATATCAAAGATTCTTTTATTTTTTCTAACTGTTAAAAACTATTTACATAAATATATCTTTTATTGATCATCTATATCCGATTGTAAATAATTTCAGTTATAAACACAAATCTGCATTTTCTTAGCTACTTGTATATTTATTTTTTGAATTTCTGATCGCAACTTGAGCGCGGTTTTCTCAATGAATGAATAAACAGTGAGTGTTTGAGTGTGTCTTGTGAATCGTAAATGGATAATACAAGTAGAAGAGAGACGCGTAGTTGTTCTTATCAGTAGACAAGTGGAAACTTTTACAGAATCATTTCATTTCTTTTTTTTTTTTTTTGTTTATTTTTCTGTTTTTGATTGACAGAATCAAGTCTCATCCCGAGTCTTCTCTCATTTCACTAGGGAAATATTTGTTTTCCGATTGTTGTTGTTATTGGTGATGATGATGATGATGATGATGATGATGATGACGATGATGTTGGTTCCGTTCTCGCTTTCATTCGCGCCTGGCACGCTGCTCATTCAATAGATAAGAGCCGGAATGACCATGCAATCCCCCTGGTGGTATTGGGGGTCTAGCAAGGTCTATAAATAGAACCCAAAGCTGCCCTCACGTGCCAATTCAACTTTTATTTTTCACACACGCCACAAACTTGAGAATAACAACGTCATAAAGTCAGTCGTTCAATACTAAATATGTAATCTATGTACATACATATGTATGTTTTTAAAAGTAAGCACACTTTAGTCGAGTGTGCTCGATAGGCAATCTACCTTGTAGAGTCTACGTTCCCTTCCGCTTCCTGTGCCTGTTGAATAACTTTCGAGATTACTTTACGATCATGTTAAAATTTTCTGGAAACATTAGAAACATGTTCCAAAAACTGAGCTATAAAAGATTTTAAGCAAATCTTCTTTATCAGGCTTCAGGAACTACCCTTTTAAATTTTAATTTCGTGAATTAAGAAAAAAAGGCGCGAAAGCCCAAAATGATAAAGGAAAGTTGGGAAAACTATTATTTCAAGACTTTTTAATAATAGTTTGCTTGTGGAATAGTATAATTAAAAGGTTACTATTTAAATATAATGATCAAGCTGAAATTCAAACATTATCTGCTTTTAATAATCTAATCGAAATCTGCCTCAGAGCTGATTAACTGAAAACTTTTAGTGTGACCAGATTTTTCTTATTTTTATCTGTCCACACTACAGATTTAGTACTGTGAACAGCTGATCGACGAAAAATTAAATTAGAATCAAATCTGAATATGTTTCACAGATACCAAAAAAAAAAATTCCTTTTTCCTGGTTATTTAAAGACTCTTATGCTCTAAATAAAATTTAATAATTACGCTGTGCAAGTCGAAAAAAAGATATGACCAAACTCAACGGTTTCCCCTTATTTCGGGACCTAGGAATCATCACTGCATTATTACTTTTTTGAGTTACAACGATGGTTTAAGTTTAAGGAATTTGATAGAAGCAAGTTTACCAAAAAAAAAAAATACCATGGAAGATAGACAATTAAAAAAAAACAATTTCCTTAACATTAAAAAAAAATTTTTTTTTATGAATCCATCGTTGTAACCCAAAAAAATAATGATGCAGTTCGATTTCTAGGACCCGAAATAGGGAGAAACCGTTGAGTATGGTCACGTCTTTTTTTTTTTTTTGAAAAACTATCAATGTTATTTGAGATTTAAAAAAAATATTATTATTGATTTTTTCAGTCTTTTATAAGAGTTTTTGACGTTTTTTTTTTAATAAAAGTCGTTAAAGACTATTGTTTATGAGAAATAAAATAAAAGTCTTGAAAGACTTTTAGTATTTGAAATCTTTTGGATACAATTCTTTGTAAATATCTCTGCTAATACTTAAGATAGACATTTCAAAATTAAAACACCAGTGACACCCAAAACATTCTATGAACAATTATTCCCTTTTTACTAACTACTCTATTTTTTATGCCAATCGGACTTTTAAATTTATTAATTTAATTTATTTAAAAAATCGTCAAAAACTCTTATTAAAGACTGAAAAAAAAATTAATAATAATAATTATTTTTAATGTTTTTTCGAATCACAAATAATTATTAAATTTGATTTATAAAATAAAAGTCTTTAGATAATAATTAAAAGTGATTTTTAATTTAAAAATGCTTAAGTGTAATTTTTTTAAGCTGTTTGCAGATATTTTGTAAATAAACAAAATCTATTTGAAACAAAAATTGCACTTGTTCTTAAAGCTAAATTTTTGTGTTGAATTTTGGATCAATAACGATTATTAGTTTCAGGAATACTCCAAATATTTGCATCTCATTCGTTTCATGTATTGCATTCTCTCTCTCTCTCTCTCTATTTCTGGCAGGCATCAAGGGCTTTTATCGTGGTTTGGGATCCACGTTTATACGGGAAATGCCCGGATATTTCTTCTTCTTTGGCAGCTACGAGGGCACACGTGAATTGCTGCGCAAGTGAGTAAATCAATGTGATAGAAATATATATGTATATATATACTATATGTGTATATCTCCGTTGTATTATTTTAGAGAGGGACAGACTAAGGAGGAGATTGGTGCATTCCGTACTATGGTCGCTGGCGCTATTGGCGGCGTTTGTCTGTGGACATCCACATTTCCGGCGGATGTGATCAAGAGTCGGATCCAGGTGAAGAACCTTAACGAGGGCATGTTCACCGTCGGTGCGGACATTGTTAGACGGGAGGGCGTCCTGGCCCTCTATCGTGGCCTATTGCCATCTGTGCTGCGCACAATTCCGGCCACGGCCACATTGTTCGTTGTCTATGAGTACACCAAGAAGGCGCTCCATGGGGCCATGTAGCTGTGACTGTTTCCTCAACCTGACCGCGGGCGGTCATCCGACACAAAAACCAAAACAGAAAAAACTGAAAACTGAAAACTACAAACTACAAACTTAAAACTAAAAAACAAACAACAAAAAGAAAGAAAGAAAGAAAAAAAAAAGAATTAGCTCATGTTGCTAGCGCGTTATTACACATACTTATGACTACTGTTGCGCTTGTTATTATTATTATCATTATTATCATTTATCATAATTATTATTAATAATTTGTTAGCATTGTTGTTGTGCCCCTTCTCCAACTCCAACTCCATCTCCAACTCCATCTTTGCTCATATGTTGGCCGCCTGGCGCAGTCGACGCTTCAGAAAATCCTGACGATCCATTGAAGTTTCCAGTTCGCGCCATTCATGCCAATAGATCTGTATGTATGTATGTGTTGTATGTATATGTTGTGTGTTGTGTTGTGTGTGTTGTGTGTGTGTACATGTTTTGTGTTGTTCAAAGAGAAATTTATGAAATTTTTGGCATTTATTATGTCTGGCAATTCCAGCTTAGAAATAAGTTACACTTTTTTTGTACGACAATAAAAAATGATTTAAAAACCAATACTTGAAACTTATCTTCACATTTCACTTTCTTAAAAAATTGAAATTATCTAGCAAGAGCTAGATGCCTGAAATATCCACGCTGGTTTCGCTATATTGCACGGTTGTAAACTAAGTAAATTCACTTGAAAAATGGATCAAAATCGAATAACAACGTACAGCTTAAACGGCAAGAGCTAGACGCCCGAAATTTGCATATAATACTATAATTGGGGTTTTTTTTTATTCCATTTACGTTCGAGAAAAGAAGAAATTTCACTTGATTGCTGTTTTATGCAAATTCTTTTATAGGAACATTGTTTAATGGTATTTTGGAAAACTTTTTTGCTTTTATTTTACCAATTTAAATGGAATTTGAAATAGAAATTATTTCTATAATTTCAGAGTCACAAAAATCGGTTGCCATACATGTATTTATTTTAAATTTCACAAAAATTCCAATTCCAACAGTCTTCAATTATTTAAAGAGCATTTGGAATAGAACTCTATTAAAATGGTTAGAAAAAGTTCTTACACTAAGTTTAAATTATAGATTGATTTTTTCCCTTGCAAATTTAGAGATATCTCGTAGAATTTATAAGAAATCAGGGTATCAAAACGAGACGTTTTCAGTTAGGATTTCGGTTATAGCTTATGAAAAATATTTGTATCGTAACGGTTACCGTTTTTTTTGTATGTTTTAAAATACCGGTAGTATTTCAGTTCAAAAAAGAAAAAAAAAGGTTGTAAAAATGTTTTAAAAAAAAATCAACACACAAACCTTGAGTTAAAAAATATCAATATTCAAATTGAAAATCAAAATTAGTTTAATAAACGATGATTACAACTCAACATAATTGAGTTGAATGCTATATTGAACCGAAACTAAACGTAATGCATGAATCGGTTACTAAACGGTTATTTCGGTTTCGAAATAATAAAAATAATAGGGTTTCAGTTGCGGTTACCAATATCAATCGGTTAATACCGGTAATAAGTGTAAAAAATTAAAGCACATTTTCAAATTGTCATATTTTTTAAAGTTGGGATTGACTCTGGAACGGAGCACCAGGTTCTCTAGAATATTGACTCATTTTTTCTATGTTTTTTGATGCATCGATTTGTCAAAAGACATACAAGCTTATGAAATGGAAAGGTTATTTTCTTTAGACTATATGTTCAGAGATTCCCAAATATATATATATATAGATCTATAATGGGAATCGTAACTCACCACAACAGGTTTATGTCCCAGCTGCTGGAGTTGCTTTAGTTTCATGGCAAATTGTCCCGTATGTCGTTGCTTATCGCGTATGACATTATTCCAGCCGGCGACGACAATGACGACTGTGTCCACGTGTGGTGCCTCCTTGGCGCCCAGCAGATGCTGTCGTGTCAGCAGGACACCACTGTAATCCGCCGGACAGCTGGCATCCAAGGGAACCACACAATGTTGCCGTTGATCATAGCAAATGATGAGATCACTGCGATCATATTGGGGCAATAGATGTTTGGCGGTGATTGTGGAACGCAGGAGACTGCCCAATGCATCGCGAATCTCCAGGAGAATGCGATCCGTTTTGTTGAGCTTGTAGTTGCCATCGGGAATATATTGTGTGTAGAGTTTTCCCATTTGCTGTCGTTGTTTATCGGTTAGAAAGTTGCCCTCATAATCCGATCCAAGCAGCTGGGCAAAGCTGTCCAAATGGAAGTATTCACGTCCCGGCATTCCACTGCGATAAACATGACGCACGAAGCGGGGATCAAGGGCAACGCCTAGCAGCTCCACATCATATACATTCCGCATGCTAAGAAAGTGGAGGCAGTTGCTATAGCAACGTGGATACCTCAAAATCTCATCGATGCGTTGACGCAGCATCTCGGGAAGACGCTGACAGAGGCGAGTTTCCACGCCACTGGCAGTTTTAAGATTGAACAGTGCTATGACCAGACAAATGCGTTCCAGATCTTTCAACCTGGCCGACTCCAGTTCGTGCTCGAATCTCAGAAGTATGCGCTCGACGAGCTCATCGTTGCAGGTCTGCAGCTCGCAGCCGAGCAACGCCATGTGGAGGCAGGTTAACAGCGAGACACGATCCACCTGTGGCTGCAGTGCATCAAGCAGATGATGCAGTGCATCCACCTGTGGCAATTTGCTGCTGTAACGCAGGATCTTCAACAATGCCACCAGCGTGATATCCTCCACGCTGTCCAGTTGGGCCTCGAGGCGCGTGTAGATCTGCTGCAACAATTCGGGATTCCTTATCTGCGTCTGGGTCTTGAAGAATCCCATGGCCATGACACCCAGCTCCTGCAGCGTCATCTGTTGCACACAGTTGGCCAGATTCAGCTCAAAGTCAAACATCTCAAATACAGGACGACGCAACAGATTGCAAAGGAACATGGATTGGACGAGCTGCTCGGGCGGCAGCTTGCGTATCTTGCGTCCAATCTTGCGCAGCGCCAGCCACACAAATTCACCGATGCGTGCCAGTCCCAGCTGATACCACGCATCGCTGACCAGCAGCAGTTGTGAACTGGACCAGCCATCGATGCGGCGACAGCATTCAATGTCCAGCGTGTTCCACAACTCCATGTAGTTGGCGGTCTTTGTGGACTCCGGTGTCGGCAGCTGTTGCAGGCAGCGCAGTGAGCCCAACAGCTGATCGTCATTAAGACGATGCAGCTGCTCACAGTAAATGCGCACAAAGTCGTTAAAGCGTTCATCGCTAATCTGTGTGGCGGTTTGTGCACAATGTTGCACCAGGTGCAGCAAATCCGCATACAATTCAGACGGTTGTGCCTGCTTCCTTGGCTCCAACACACGCTGAGGTGTGCCGACATCAATGGCATCCTTCTCGAGCAAATCAATGGAGCGTGCTATCTGGTAGGGCTTCAGGGAGCTCGATAGAATGCTGTGCGCATACTGATTTTCCGAGTCAAGAAAAACTCTCGCGGGCATCGTTGGCGCTGTGCGTATGCAGCGATGCAACACGAGGCGTTGCGCCTGTTGCACCATCGCCAGACCGCGCTGCACGCAACTTCTTGTTGTCCATATCATATTAATTCTTGTTTAATTCATTACTTTACAATATTTGTTATGTCAGTACAAAAAAACAAAATCGAATGCAACAGCGAAGGCGCACAGCTGTTTTCGGCGTTGCCAGATGTTTACAATAACCATGCGGTTTTGGCGGTAATTACAACCAGCAATCTGGCAACTATATATTTTCTTGTCGATATATTTTACGCGCACGAACTTCATCGATAAATGTATTTTTAAAATTCGTTTGTTTTACTTCCGTACTTGGTAATTAATTATGAACAGGGAAGAAACAACCAAACAATCAATGTGAAGAAATAAATTATACCACACTTACTATTTTAGTCGAATCGAAATATCAAAACTCAGCGAAATATCTATTTTAATAATTTTAATTAATTAATTTAATTCGAATTATTTAATGTTATTGCAACATACAATTTTTGCTACTTTACAATAAAAATAATGATAAAAACTAACTGAAAACCGCTGCTACATCGAAACTTTACTTTTTCAAAAATAAAATAAATTATTTATTGTAATTAATGCAAATATTTTATTCACAATTTTTGCAAAACTTTGACATTTGTATATTGCGTATTGTGCGAAAAAACCAAAAGTAATGATCACATTTTCTCCAATAACGATCTTGCTTGTTTCTATTGTATGCTCAAAAATGTCCTAATATAAATAAGAATAAAACAAATTTAATTTAAATATGAATTTCTTTTGTTTACGTTCTGCGACGTATACGTAATATGCCGTTATACGTACATATATGTATTATTAACAACGAACCATGAATAATATTATTGTTATGTCTTGCTGCTTTCCATGGAAACTCGTTTTCTGTTGCCGTCATTTCGATTGTTATTGTTTGAGTTATTTAACTTGGTTGGGTTTTGCATGCATAAATTACGTATACGCCTGATGTACCCAATTGCGTTGACAACTGTTTGATGTCAGAGTCAAGGACAGGCAAACAAGCCAAATATTGATAAAAATCATGGGCAACTATAATTAAAAAAATGTTGTTTTTTTTATAAACATATGCATTTCTTTCTTTATGAATACAATGGCAGGATTAACTAATAATGTGTGAGCATAACTATGATTCTGAATGTGATTCATCAACAGTTTCGTTGCTTTCATTCCATTCTTCATCCTGGATTAATCTATCCCAAAAGGTCTGGGCATTATCAAGGGATTTAATATACAGCATAAAATCAATATGGCCAATATGCTTGCCTTTATCAATAAGCTCTTTATATGGGCAGTTTGGATCCTTAATCCAGATGCGATTGCGTGGCTTAATATTGTCTTCAATGCCGTCTTCCATTGAGAGTACTTGATGTAACCACATGGTCTCTTGCAGAATGGGATAAAGAATTTGACCAACTTCTGGATGAAGTTCGTGTAAATGCATCCCAACGTTGCAAAGAAATTCTGACGGCAACAATTTGAATCGCACTGCTTTTAGGATGGCCTCCAAATGAAATTTACGAACATCGATGTCAACATACAACCAAATGAAGACGGCATAGAACACCTCGATCTCCGATTGAACACCCAAATTGTCCGAGTCCAATAGATTGCACATACAACTAACTTCAATATCACAAAATTCAACAGTGTTAATCATCAAAAGGAAATATTTTCGAACACTGGCGAGCATTAAATCGGCGACGCCAAATACATTCTTCTCCATCGCCTTATAATATGTATCGACGGCATAACTCGCTGGTAATAATCTCTTGTCGTCCATGCATTGAAATATGGTGCTCACAAGTATGGGCATATATAGCAAAAATCCAGCCTCGAGAAAGTCGACCAACTTCGTGCGAGGACACTCAATGCTCCCCTGTATCATCCATTCGTATAACAGCTTAAATATAATGGGATGCATATCTTCAAACGCCACATTAATCACCGATCCCGTCGGCATAAAGTAAGTAAAATATTCAGAGTGATGGCGCAAAACATCTCCATGACAATGCTCCACATTCCTGGCCTGCTTCAAGATAATGTCTGTATTCTTCCTCTCCAAAATCTGATTCGTTAAATCATCATACAGCGTGAAGTTCCCCAATGATAATGGGATCACAGTTTCGGTTATTTTAATGTTAATTCGCTCCAGTTTCGTGAACTCATACATCCCTATTTTTGATCTGATTATTAATCTTGTGCAATATTTTTTTTCTTTTTTTATTTGTATCCGTTTTTCCAAACAATTTCCATCAGATCTGTTTTTCGAGCAAGAATTTTACACGTTTTTAGGAAGCCCTAAACAAATTGTACGTTGACAGTATTTTCAATGTTACGGACTATATTTAATAAAAAAAATATGTAAGATGATGATTTGAAACAAGTTAATTTACAAGTTATTGAATTTAAGAAACTTTTCTCATTGTTACGTTACATGACATTATTTTAAATAAATATCTTGATTCAATGAACCAAGACTTTGAAAAATTCATTTTTCGTTCGAAAATAAATAATTTCAAAAAAAAGTCATTTTTTTAATGTTACTAAAATTACATACAATTTTTCATTCATTTTGAATTAGTTTAAAAATAATAATATAAATATTACCTAAAAATTCTTGTCAGTCATTCAATCGATCAATCAGTCAGTCAGAAAGTCTTTTGTTTATAGAAGCTTAATTAAATGGTGTTTATAATGTTTTATAATAATATAATTAATTACTGCCACACGCGTTAGTTTTTTAACGTTTTCCAACATATGTATGTACATACATATGTGCTTAATTAAATACTGAAATGGCATAATGATTATGATGATGATGATGATGATGATCGACAACTTTCTCAGTGTTTGAACTTTTCCATTATTCATTAACATAACAATTAAATGTTTGCATTTAATAATTTGCGTACAAAATGCCCCCAACTCTTTGTTTTAGTATTATGTAATAAGTGTAATTAGAATATTAATTTTGTTCGAAGCAGCAATTCGAAACTTTGCCACTTCGATATCGATGTCGATATCGAACTCGAGTTCGAATTGAAAGACGCGCTTTGCTTTCCATTCATCTCGCGCTTTCGTTTGACAAAAACAATGCAACAACAATAAAATAAATACATACATTTAAATACAGTGGCTGCCACAGCTTACTTGACTCATTACTCTTACCCTACAAAATTTTTAATGAGTTTATCTTTTAATTAATATTGAAACTTTAACATTTTACTCTTTTTTTATATAATATTTAACTTAAACACTAAAAACAAAATATGTTTAGTCACAAATATGGTGGATCAAATAAGCTGAGAGCCACTGTATAGGCATTGTTGTTGTTATGCGGCCGGCGGCTAGAAAAATATTTATGCGGCCGGCTGCGACGCATTTCATTTCAATAATAATGAAAACAAAAGTTAAAACAAAACGAAAGAAAACAAATCAACCAAAAAAACAAGCAGCAACAACAAGAACCGCTAACTGCGCGTAAATGAGAGCGGAGAGAGGCAGCGGCAGCGACAGCGGCAGATTATTGAAGATGAGAGGGAGACGTTTACAAAGAGAGGGGCTCCCCACCTCCCCCACCGCTGCTTGTAATGACAGCGACCGTTTACAGTTGCTTCTTAAAATACTCTTTTCTTCGCTGAGTCATAACGAATTTTCAAACAATGAAATTTAACAAATAGAATATACATTTCCAAATTTACCTTTTTAACTGCAAGAAATTTCACTTTTTGTGCATTCTTTAAAATGTACATTTTGAGGGAATTTTGGAAAGACAAAATATACATCTTTAAAAAGATTTCAAATGTACATTCTTAATAATGCAAAATGTATAATAACGGTATTTTTGTATATCTGGCAACGTTTAATTGTTAAGTTGGCTGCACCTTGAAGAAATCCTATTTATTAGCTGCAAATTCGGCTATTTTAAAAAACTATTTGTTTTGCTTTCAGATTGTCAGATAACTTTAAAAAGTTTTTTGTAGAAAATATTTTAGGGACTGTCAAAAATATTATAAATATGATATTAAAGTATTTTTATGAAGAAAATATAGGGCAGATAAGATTGTAATTCGAGATATTCGTTTGCCAATTAGTAAAGAACTACTAAAATCTATTTTAGATTATATACGAATATTGGAATTTAAACTTTTACTATTCTACGAATAATAAATTTGTTTATGCAGCTAAAATAAGTACATGAATACATTATTTCACAATTGTTTAAAAAAATAAATAAAAAATTGTATTTTAACTACTGACTTTCAATGAAAAATAAAAAATTACTTTATTTTAAAGCACTATAAATGTTTCTAGTTCACTTTTTTGGAAGTTAGAGCATAAAATGGCCGATCGATTAAAATAGATTTCGTGATTTAAGTTTTTCCCGTTGCAGCTGCGCAGTCGCCACCGTTTGCTGGCGGTATATAAATTTTGACAAAAGAAAGATTTCGGTTTAAACGAATTTTGGCAATGTGACAACCACAACCACGAGAAGAGCAGACCAGATCAGATCAGACCAATCAATAGACCCAGCAAGATGAAAGCGCAGAGCAACAAAATAAAAGTGATGCCATTTTGGAAGGTGTTGAAAGTGTTGCCAACTGTGATGTTGATGTTGATGCTGTCGTTGTTGTTGCTGCCATCGATGGTTGCGGCCTTTGGCAATGAATATGTGCACATTAAGGTGCATGTGCCCAAGGATCAGGCACCGAGCATTGCCGTCGATGCGGAACCAGTTGCTCCACACAAGGTCATCCATCACTTTCACCATCATGCGCCGCCACAGCATCAGAGATCACGTGGACGGGCACCACCAAAGCAGAAGACAAGTCCGCTGCTGGAGAGTGTAATACTCTCCGATTTGGATAAACCGCTGCACATGAGCGAGCATGCGGATTATCTGAATCATGCCAAGGAACTGGCCGAGCATCTCAGTGAAACATATGTGGTGAAGAAGCCACCACCACCACCACCACCGCCATCACCCAAGAAGAAGGTAAACACCTACACAATTATTGAGGAGAAGCATCGACCCGCTAGCTTTGATTACGAATCTCGGCCGGAGCATGGTGTGGACACCTATCGGGTAATTGACAGTCGGCCCCATCATCATTATCATCACAAGCATCAGCATCATCAGCACGACGAGAATGATGATGATGTGGGCTATCATTATCCCGCTCCTGGACGCGGTCATCATCGGCATAAGAGCTCCACATCCTCGTCGTATTTAAGTGGAGCCTATGCAGAGCCAGCACCGGTTGAGGAGCCCTTGGATTTGGATCAGGGTTACAGCTATACGCCACCATCGTATGCCACCGCCAAATCCGCCCGTTCACCCGCCCACACGCTGGAAGCGCCCGAGGAATCCCCTCCAGAGACACAGTATCAACTCGACTATGGTGCAAGCAGCAGCGGATTTCGTCCATCACCCCAGCTAATCAGTCAGCCGGATGTCTATGAGGATGATGTTGAACCATATGCGGGTCCAGTGCCAACTCGACGACGTCGTCCCAGCTCCCTGGATTGGCCCAGTCGTCCCAGCTACAAGAACACAGCTGACGATAGCTACAGCGGCGTCGATAGCTACAACGTTGGGCATATCCATGGATTGGGTAGTAGCGGTTATCAACATTCCGGGCCCTACCTATAAAGGAGTGCCTCCAAACTAATATAATTATATAACTAATTTATTGAATTTCTTTTTTTTTATAGTTATAAGTCAATTAAAAAATCTTAATACAACTTGATTAAAAATATACTTGTTTTTATGTCTAAGAGCTGAAGTTTTTTGTCGAGAGATCCTTATACTAAATTAAATTGATCCTACCTATAAAGGAGTTCCTCCAAACTAATTAAATAACTAATTTATTGAATTTCTTTCTTATTTTCCATGGTTATAAGCTAGGAAAAATATGTTGTTGAACGAAATTAATAAAAATTTGAAGGCATAGTGAATTTAAAGGTTTAACTATGATTCAATTTTAGTAAAATTATGAAAGTTTTTAGTTGGTCAAACTTTTGACCTGACAACTCTATAAGTCAAAATTTTTGACTTTTTACACCCAGTAAAATGGGTCTTACCTACACAGGTGATCCTTCAAACGAATTTTAAAGCAAACTCACTGAAATTCTTGTTGTTCATAGTTATAAATCGATTAAATATACTTAATTGAACATAATTCGGAAGTTTTCTTTTTAAATATACATTGAAGGACGGCAAAGTCGACATAATTTGTTATTTAAGTGAAAAATAACGAGTATATCCAAGTCGAGCATTTTCGCTTGTGTCACTTTACTGATTTACTAAGTAGTTATATCTTAACCTTTAAATCCCACACTAATTAATTAATAATATTGATTTTAGTTGTATGTTTTTACTTTCGTACCCTGTTCCCCAAAAGTTTCTGAAAATGGGTATATTAACGAATGTAAGACTTCTTCAGTTTTGTAATATTGATATTTCAATATATAATATAAATCAATATTTCATTTAAAAACAGTTTCAAATTTATTTTAGATTTTTAAAATACGAAAATTATGTTATTTTGTGCGATTTTTCAAAATTCTACGAACATTTTTGAGAAAAATATAATTACTTACTTTTTCCTGCATTTATATACACATATGTTTATTACTCGCTGAAATAGAAATTAGACTTTTGTGAATCCGAAAACTTATACAGTTACTCAAGACAAAATCCAAAATTAACAAATTTTCTCTTGCAAAAAATTAAATATACATATATCGTATGGATTTTTATTTTATTTCTTATTTTTTTCTTTATTTCTTATTTAATTTTATCAAAACACTTTTTTGACTAGCTGTATTTGGATATTCCTGATCATGGATCTTGGAATAAGCTTAAAGAAAAGAAAAATTATTTTTATTGAATTAAACTATTTTTAAAAATAAAAAAGCAAATGTGTGAATATTTAATTTGTCAAAACACTTTCTTGACTAGCTGTGAAGGTGTGAATTTTTAATTTGTCAAAACACTTTCTTGACTAGCTGTATTTGGATATTCCTGTTCATAGTTCTTGGAATAATTAAAAAAAAAAATAAAAATAATTTTCATCGAATTTAATTATTTTTAAAATCAAATGTGTGAATTTGTAATTTTATCAAAACACTTTTTTGACTAGCTGTATTTGCAAAAATTAGAGGAGCATACATGAATATGAGCACGCGGGCAATGCCGGGCACAACCAGCGATGCCATCAACATTGTGGCAATCAACGTGCAACATCGGCGAATGCATTGAAGCATGTTCCCTGTTCCCTGCCCCCTGTTCCCTGTTCTCCGTCCCTGATCCCTGCTCAACTGGCAGATGGGGCAACTGCGATAGTTATATAGTTAATAAGGTTGATTTCTCTGCGGGATGAGGTTAGAACACGATGAACGCTCGCATTGGCCAGGTGCTGCAGTGTCATCTGCGCTTCTATCAGCTGATCGGACTGCACGGTGTTCCGCTCTCCGGAGATGGTCAACTATTGTGCAAGTCAAGCATACTGCGACTCTGGGCGGGATGCCTCTTGAGCAGCCTCACCATGGTGGGGCTGATGTGTGTGACCAGCGATGATGAGTGCCTGTATAAAGGCGACGCCTTTGGACGCTTTAATGATGGCCTCAAATTCGGATTTGCCGAGGTCGCCGTGGTGAGCATCTACAGTGAAACCATCTGGAAACGTTATCCTCTGGCACGATTCTGGCAATTGTATGCTGCACTTGCTCCGTGGCCAGCGGGAACAGTGCGCCTTCAGTTGCTGCAACATTGGCGTTTCCTCATCACAATCTATGGCACCGTATTCATGGAATCCCTGATGATTTCCGTGCTGTTCAGCCAAAAGGGGATGAGCCAACACATTGTGCTCTTCTGGAGCACCTTTCAGCCCTTTGTGTTCGTCGTGCATCTGAGGAACACACAGTTTGTGCTGCATCTGGAGCTGTTGCGACAACAGTTGCTCCAATTGGAGCATGAGATGGCCTTGCTGGTGGAGTACTCGGCATTTGCCAGTGGATCAGCCAGTTTTCCTGGCTACGAGGAGTACATGAGGCGTCGTGTCCGTCAAAAGCAACGCATCTATCAACGCATCTACGAGCTGTACACATGTTTCATCCAGACTTTCAGTTACTCCGTGCTCACCGTGCTCCTCATGATCTACGTCCGAATCGCTGTCGATTGCTATTTCATGTACTATACCATCTACAACAAGATCAATCATATAGGTGGGTGCACTGCCTCACGATCTGTCCAATCTTTAGCTCTTCCCGATACTTAGATTACTATCTATTGCTGCCCGCGTTCCTCGAGATTCCCGCCTTCATCCATGTCTCGCAGAGCTGCATGCAGATGATGTTCCGCATTGCCTTTCAACTCCACAGTATTGTCGTCAGCTCGCCTGCCCTCTCCCTACAGGTAAGTAGTAGTACCCGGCATTGCTCGTGTCCACGCTACACACCTCTACACTACTCTCCCTTTCCTAGGTACAAAACTTCTCGCTGCAGTTGCTCCATCAGCCGGTGCGCATTGATTGCCTGGGCATCACCATTCTCGACAACTATTTGCTGACACGCGTAAGTTAATGGCGTCACAATGTCGCCTTCTTCATCGTCAAATTGTGAAGTTCACTTGCAGAATTCTGGGTATTAATCATGGAACCAGCAGATCAAATATCCATGTCCGTCTGTCCGTTTGTTTTCATCCGTTTTGAAGCTATATTGGTACCGATTCATCTGGAATGGAATCACTATATCATATAACACTTGGTATGACAAAGTTTGTGATTTCTTGAGATATCTCAATCAAACTCACAGATACATTTGTTTCAAATGAAACAGACTTGAATCCAGAGCTCTGCAATGGTATTAAAACTTCAGATAATCTTTCAATCTTGTTACATTTCAGGTTGCAACCGCCGTTTGCACCTATATGATATTAACGGTGCAATTGATGCCCAAGTTGAGTGGTTCATACTTTGATGTGGAGTCAAAGTCAAGTATTTAATATTAAAGCTATATGTATGTATCGTTATTATATCAATTAAAATTATATCAATAATGCCTTAAAACGATAGGGGGGATTGGAGGAGGAGGGAGGGATATACATATATAAGCATTCATCTGGGGCTTTTGGGAACGAGACGGAACTTGCGAGGGGTTGTATTGTGGTGTTGTCGTATCAATTCGTATTTACACGTGTATACTGTTTGTTGGACAGGCTTGGAGCAGGATTCAACTACTAACTAAACATCATTATCATTATCATCATCATCATCATCATAATACAGCCAATCCGTCCATCTCTGCATCTCTCCAGCTATTCTTTCAAGTTGGAATTCATCTTCAGCTTAAAGTACGATTGCAATTAAGTGCGTATCTTCTATATCTGTGTATGTGTCTATGTGGTGTGTGTTTGTGTGTTTGTGGTGTGTGATTTGTTGCTTCTTCATAAATCTAATCGTATTCATGACTTGATTCTCGTTTCGCAATCAGATTCTCACGTTCATCATCATTGCCCTCGATAATAATGGTATTGGAATGGGCATTTCGATTCAAGGGCTTAACACGATGCACCGTCTCGGTTAATCCGGATTCGGTCAGGACCTCGACACCATCATCTTCATCATCATCGGGCACTGTGAAATATGGATGCGATGACACGGGACGGAATTTGTAACCGGTGAGAACAAAGAACACATATGTGGCCATCTCCCTGAACATCTCGTCCAGCCAGGCATACTGAAAGACGACCGTCATCTGGAGCAAATCCACAATAATACGCGTAAAATAAATGTAGCAGACGATCATAAGATAAAACTGTCTGAATAGCTTCAATTTGCGCAGATTGATCGCTGCTTTGCCATCGGTTGCAGACGCCTCATGCAGATGTCGGATGGACCAGACAATTGGGAAGAGTATCGCGCCACAGCAAAGCAGATCCACAAAGAAGAAGATGTTGTGCCAGGTGCGGAACTCGGCATCGCTTTGATCCGACTCATCCGTTATGATTTGCGCCACATTTGCGAGTACCTAAACAAAAGTTATCCATTTAATAAACAAAAACCAAACAAGTTGAGAGAAAGATTGAAGCAAACCTGCAGGGGAATGACAATCATAAAGATCTTCTTATCCTTATCGGAGAGTATGTGCTTGATGAATGTCCAGCCGGTGCCAATGAGCACAATGGTTATAAACAAGACGGCGCCCTTGAGCAAATGTGCGATATAGTAGAGGATGGCCCAGGTTTCCACATGCTCGCCACGTTTCTCAATAAAGTGATAATTGATAGAATGGAACATCAGCGACAATGACTTGAGAAATACGAGCACGGCCATCAGATAGTGTATCTTATAGACGGTGTGCCTGTCAACAAGAAAAAGTTTATTAATTAAATTAACCAGTTTTCAAATGTACATTAATTATATCAATGCTATATCAAAGATTTAAACAGCCATAACTATCGTTATAATTTAACTGATATTAATGGGATTATGTAGGATACTTGAAAATACTTCAAAGGGAGTCTTAACCATCAAAAATAACGTTCTATCTTGAAAACTGTTGGAAAAGATCATGCTTATATTTTGTTTTTACTATAATATTCGTGTGTTTCACAAATTTGGTGAGATCTATACATTTTTGGTGTTAAAGATTCCTCTTTCTGCATGTTAGGGACATTTCCCTTTGTACTTTAAAAGTATTAGAAACATAATTCATAAACTTACTTGCTCTTCTTCAGTATGAAAACCCAAAAGAGTCCGGACAGAAAGAAGAGTAGACTCATCATAAAATATAATGCAGGCAGCGGCATTTCACCCGCTGATAAATAATTGCCATTGTTGTTCTCCTCAATGTCCACCTGCAACAAAAAAAAAAAGAAGAAAAAGTGAAATAGATTTACAAAAATCTCATTGGATGGCCACAATGTTAACTCACATTGAAGGACACTTTCATGGGATGATCGTAGTTGGGACAGGCGTGAAAGTATAAATTGTACAGTCCTTCATCATGTGGCGTCGCCACAAACATAGAGAAGTTGAAGCTGTAATAGTTCAGTAGACCGACGGTTTTTTTGACCAGCGGCATTGTATTATTGCACAAATCCAGCTGAGATTGCCTATAGGAGTTGGATTCATAGAAATTGGAAACGGATCCCGGAGAATTGTCCACAGGAAGCGGTGGCTCAGCATCGTTGTTGGTCTTGAGATTATCGTTCTTGCTAGTGCTAGACGAGAAGACGGATGCTGGCGGAGCTGGTGCAGCTTCAGCATCGGAATCAACTCCTAACACTCCACTGGCAATGGCAGCATTCACATTGGCGGCTGGTGGAGATGCGGCAACTGAAGCGGCCGTTGGTGATGAAGCTTTTGGCTGAACTGGAGCATCCTTTGGATTTGGCAAGACTTTGGGCGACACAACGTCTGCTTCAACTTTGGGAGCACTATCAATTTTGCCAGCAAAAATGGGTGACGATAACTTTAGCTCATCTTCTGGCTTCATAGGTTTCTCCTCGGAATGATCATCAATATCAAGATCATCATCGGAATCAATGGGTATCACGGCGCGACGACGACGTGGCTGCGTAAATAGCGCCGTATCGCTAACTTTGCCCACATGCGAGTTCCGTTTGATGCGATATGCGATGTCCCTGTAGACATGCTTGTTACTCCATTCCGGTGAGCAATGTACCCGCACTCTATACAAAATAACAACAATGACAACAACAATAGGAAAATCCACTTTAGATTCAGGTTGAAAACTCACTTGAGTTCGGCGAGATCGAGCACAAAGAATAGAATTGGTCCACTTTTCTGAATGTTTGTCGGCTCCTCGAGTATGCATTTGGTTTGATGCAAGTCCAGATAAGGATTGAGCTGATCAATGGTTGTCTTGTCCAAGGTTAAACCGTACTGCAAACATTAATAACTACTTTAATTTTGTTTACTTTAACTATAGTATGAAATACTCACCACACCCGTCGACTGCTCCTCGGGAATTGTCAGCTGACTCAGCTGGACGTCCAAGTGTCCATTTGTGTAGAATCCGAAGGTGCTCAGCGCAATATATGGTCGCATATCATCCTGTTAAATACACATGATAAATACAAAAAAAATGCAAACATTTTGAATATATAATAGACAAGATATCAAAATTATCTTTTGGCATGCCGAACATTTAATACCCTTGCAGTGGTCCAAACTTAACCAAATTAAATAAGAATGTTTATTTTAATACTTAGTGGACAGACTGTGAGTTTGATTGAGATATCTCAAGAAGCAACAAAGTTTTTCATACTAAAGATTGATTGTCGAACTTTTATTTCTAAGGTATATGATATAGTGGTTCGATTTAAATCAATTTTGGTGGCGATATCTAAGACAATATCAACTGCACATTCTGCATTATAGGGATTTCGTGACAAAATCACAATACTCTCTGCAAGGGTATAATAAATATGTATGTATGTATGTACACACATACATATGTATATAAATAGAGGCTCGAATCCGGAATTAGTTGACGCTGTCGCCGGCTGTGAAAAACACTTACGCGAACTTCCAGATGATGTTTGCGCGACAGGACAACATTGGGTGCAGTCAGCAGAGCTACGATTAGTGCCACAAATATTGATTTAACATTTAATATGTGCGCTGCCGCGAGCGCACTCATTTTTCCTTTGCTCTTGTTTATTTTGTGGTGGCCCCTGCTCGCCTGTGTGGCACTTTTTCTTTTCGTTTTTTTTTTCCTCTTCGCTTTTGCAACTATTGAAATCAAAATTGATATGGAAATGCTGTTGGGCTCTAATGTTACTCTGTTTTTTTAATTAATTGAACTCAATTTGCTGCGGTTGCCGTTGCCGTTTGCTAATGTAATTGCAATTGTTAACACTTCAATGATATCTTCGTTTGACTTGCGGTCGTCATTTTGCTTACTGCCAGTATTGCCAAGTTAGCTTTTTTCCCGTCACATCTGGCGTTTTTCGAATGTCAATCGCGTTCTAGTTTTTTTTAAGTTAAAAGAACTACTAGAAATATTTCAAATTATTACTACTATATGACTATTTTATATAGTTGTAATATAATATATATAATATAAAGTCAACCTAAGAAGTATACAAACTTTTGATCTTGCTTTCTTCTAGATTTCCCTGCTTTTTCTAGCTATTTTTAAATATTGATATAGCCTTTTTAGGCGTTAATGAGTTGGCAACACTGCTTGCTGCACACAGTAAAAATTCTAGTAGTTAACTGAGTTGCAGTGCTGCCAACTTATCAGAAAGAACATGGTGGCAGCCTTGAGTCCCTTGAAGCGAAACTGTTCACATTCAACGTATATCGATAACAATCGATGCGACTTATCGCATATTTGAAATACAGAGCGGTTATAAGTTTTATTAGAAAATGTAAATTTAAATAAGCGTATAGTGAATTTTTCTTTGAATTAAAGTTAATATACAAGCAGAGGTGCATAAATAAACAAAATTGATTATAGATTAATTATATTGCATTTGGTGTACTCTATTCCATGTAGCCACTGTAGGGCCCACGACGCACCTTGATATGATCCCGAAGTCGGGGCTTGAATGGACCATCGCCCAGGGTGATTGATACTGGCATCTTTTTGCCGCGAAATGTGGCTGCATCGAATGTTAGCGGCGGTGTTGGTTTATTCGACTTTTTATCCTTATTATCCATCTTTTTAGCTTTTGGATTCGGGTTCGGATTCGCTTTCTGTTTATTCAAGCCGTAATCATTGTCTGTGTTATCAAGCCAGGCTATTTTGCTGGAATCATGGATTTCCAGTGGCTTAACCTGCGTGATTAGGGAGAGGGCCAGGGCCTTTTGTTTCTTCTGATAGTACATAATCTCAAAGCCTAGCGTAATCATGGCCAGAACTAGACCAAACAATGTGGCAATAAAAACTCCACCCAAACTCTCTAAAGTAATACCCTCCTGATCCTCTGAGAGTGGACAATTGCGTGCATTTGATTGATTCCAGTATTTAGCTCGAAGTTGCTCAAAGAAACGTTCCTTCTGTAGCTCCAAGATGGCGTAACTGATCTCATCCTGTCAAGAAATATATAATGAATATCTAATATAATAAAATATATTTTATAGACTTACACCTAGATGGCTACCCTGCTGGACGGCAACGGCATAGGGTTGCTCGGCAAAGACTTCGCCCACCTCTGTGAGATTACAATTCCTGGTTACCTCGTACTTGATCTCCGCCGAGTCATGTATGAAGGCATAGTCGGCATTGCCATGTGCATCCACATTGGCAAATCCCTCCTTGGCATCGTGCACCGGCCTCGAGCTGTTGATGGCCAACAGGATGTGTCCATATTGCTCCTTAATCGGGTAATCCCAGATGCGAAACTTGCGAAAATCTCGAGTGGCATTCAATGCCATCTCCTTCCACATGCGATACAGCGTATCCTCGGCGAACTTCATGTTCATAAAGTAATGATGCGTATCCGAGTCCTTGACGACGGTGTAATTGATGCGGGATTGTCGAGCCAGTTGCTCCAGAGATTGCACCGGCGTCTGCATACGTTCGACGGTGAGGAATGCCGCCAGATTGGCCGTGAAGGTGGCCAGCATGAGGACGACAAAGAGCCAATAGGCGGCAACCAATAGACGTCCCGATATCGCCTTGGGTGCCTCACCACCACCCTGAGGCGTAAAGGAGGTCAACGCAAACCAGAAGCTCTCCCGTAGCGTAAACTGTCGGCATTCATATGGATACGCATCCCGATTGTTGCGTGAACTGTACGGCGAATACTTGTCCATAAACCAAATCATCAGGGCGGTCCCAATCAATGCGGCCACAATGCTCACCCAGACCTCCACCCGGAGCACCGTCATGAACTTGAATAGCGAGGTGCGTCGCATGGGTTTTCGCATCACAATGGAGATGCCAGTCTGCTCGTAGTACGGCGGCAGGAAATCAATGACTTCCTCTCGCTCCGAGTACATCTTGAGTGCGGCAACAGCGAAATCCGTCTCGCCACTGATCAAATCCCCAATGACGCCATCCCATTCGCCATCCTCGTTCCGCTCACCCATGTGTCCCTGCTGTGGGGCCACAATCTCATAGGCAAAGTTCAACTTCTCGGCGAGTCGGGCGATAAAGTCAATACAGTAACCCTCCCAAATGGGTTCACCGCTCTTGGTGCGGATCAGCTCATCGGTCTGCGGATGGCGACGATAGTAGCTCCAAGGTGGACTCTCGGCGGTGCCAACGCGAAAGAATCGACGACTCGGACTGATCGTCTCATTCAGCAAACGCATCTGTCCCGCTGACCAAACAGCGAGTTCCGTCTTTGCCTCATGCTCATTCGAATAGTAACCGGCGGATATATTGGCCATAAAGGTCAATAGCTCCTCCTCCGGCTGCTGCTCCTGCTCCTGCGAATCACTTTCTTCACTCAACGGCAGAGTGTTCACAAAGCTGCTCCAGTGCACATTCTCCATCCAGTCCGGCCCCGTTCCTATACCCGTTACCTCAGCGCTGGCATTGCAATCCAGGTAGACGGGCTCCGGGAACTTGGGATTTGAAAGCGCGGCATCAATCATACTGCGAATGACGTCCAGCAGCAGAGCGCGTTGAAGCTGACAAAGAATATCCAAGTTATCATTATCTGGGGGAGGAACCCAGGAATTGAAACCATAATCGAAACCGTAACCTTAAACCGGTATTTACCGATTAAAATTGGTAATCCTAACTGAAACTTGAACCGAAATACATCTTTTTTATTGTATCGAAACCGAAAAAATTAAATATTTGAAACCGAAATAACCGATTCATGTATAACGGTTTATTTCGACTCGGCGTAATCATCGTTTTTAAAAGATTTTTAATTTATACATTAAATTAATCAAATATATCTTCTTTGAAATCAATGAATTTATGTTTACATATTAGCCTATTTTTTAAACCGAAATTATACCGATATTTCGAAACCGAAACATAAAAAAAAACCGGTAAATGTGACGAAACCTATTTACAAAGACTTTTCGTAACCGATAACCGTAAGCCAAAATACAAACATAACCGGAACCCTAACTGAAACCGATGTTCATTTCGGTTTGATACCTTGTCTCCCATTTCAAATCCCATTCATTTAATCACTTTCAATCTTCTAAACTACCAATTTTTTAATACATTTTTTTCCCTTCTCTCATGAGCCGAAATCTTCTCATCTTTCTTCCTAAGCACTTTATCGATCTTTTTTCTCTCTCCGTTGACTCCCATCTCCCTCCTCTTAATTCCACCTCTCTTTCTGCCTCTTCCCCTCAAATATTGCAATTTCTCACCGGTTCCCCTGTTCCCCTGTCTCCAATCTCCCCTCTCTCAACCCTTCTACCATCACCCTCTCTTACTGCCCTGGACTCTAATTTTCGGTTCTTTTTCCTGCCATCTCCCCCTTTGAATTCATCTTTTCATTCTCAACACGTCGCTCACTTTCCACCCTTGGTTCCAATTCCTGCAACAGTCCACCTACCCAGGATCTTAATCTTCCAACTTCCCATCTTTTCGCTCTTAGCTCTTCATCCCATGGCCTTTCTTCCTCCCATATCCCCTCTCTCAACCTTTCCACCATCACCATCCATTTTTCTTCAATCTTCCCTTCTTCCCTTCTCTATTTATCCTTCCCTATTTATCACATCAAGTGCCTTCCTTCTTTTATTCCTTCACTCCTTATCTGACCTCCTTACCTCTTTGTTCTAGACTTTCTCTTCTCAACATCCCATCAATTCGCCTTCTATGCAACCCTGGAGTTCAATCTCCATCTATTCTCTCTTCGCTCCTTTGATCTTTCCATCTTCCTTTCCTCAACCCCTCATTTATCGCATTTATATTTCTTCCTAGACTCCAATCTTCCATATATCCCACTGGCCTCCATTGTCTCAATTTCTCTCCATTTCTTATATTTCTATCATTATCATTATCATCGCATTCCTTCCTCTCCCAACATCTTCAATCTTCTCTTCTCTCCCCTCTCCGCTTTTTATTCACCCTTAAGTCACATTCTGGACTCCAATATTCCAACTCTCCCACTGGACTCTATTCTCTCCATTTCTCATCTCCCCCCTCTAAACATCTTATGCATTTCCTTCCCCTAGACTTACCGTAAATCCGCTGGCGCAATAGAGATCCCTCATCTGCATTGACCGACAGATGGCGCGTGCGTTCAGTGTGAAACGTGTAGCATGCTCCACCTGGCGTTTATACTTGAAAACCCGATCCCTGGTGTCCAGAAATATGAAATGCCACTCGGCGGCACGCTGGAATAGTTTACCCTTTTGCACCTGCAATGAGATGGAACTCAATCTCCTGGATGGGGGATCAGCTAGAGGACAAGTTACTCACACGCTCGAAAAGAGCATTCATGGGAGAAGCTCTTGCAAATATGGCATAATAGGTGGGAGCGGGACGCAACATGGACAGACGCTGGACAAAATCATCAGTGTCCAGTTTGCTGCCATCCAGGATGAGGACGCGAAAGGGATAGCCACTTAGCAGATGTCTCATGGCCTCCATTGAGTCGCGTGCATTCTGAAAGATCATGGCCACATTGTTGGCACGCTTCAGTCGCATGTAATCGCCAAACATGTCGAGAAATGGACGCAGAATCCTGTCCAGACGCACGTAGGGAATGCCATGGGCACGGGCCAACGCTAGGCCCTGTGACCAGCGGGAATAACTGAGATCCACAATCACATTGCTGCCCACGCTGCCCAAGATCTCGCAGACTAATCCCCCCAATAAGGCAAATCCTCAAGCAACTATGTTATTATTGAGTTGTTACTACTACTCACAGTTATCCATGTCCACATCGTGGGAGTGGGTTAACTGCACCACGGTATCCACCACACTAGTGCCCAGCTGTAGAGTCTCCAGCTCCTTCAATACCATTGCCAAATCCGTATCAAACTCAGCTCGTTGAACAGGTTCCATCCAGAATGCTAGACCAGAAAATAAACCAGCTGAGATTTGATTTTATCCAATTCCAACCATCTCACATACTTATCTTCAGCTCATCGCTGTTGACAATGCTAACACCCAATCTCCATCCCGATCCCAATACCAATCCCAATGCCAGGTAGAGCCCAAATCTAATGCAATCCATCTTCAGCGAATGTTGCCAACAAATTGGACAAATTGCAAATAAAAATATGGAAACAAGTGATGTGACAGGATATCGTCCTTACGTGCATATAATTGGGCATAATTTCCTGCCCATCATCGATTGATTGGGTCAATCATCTTGAGGGGGGAATTATGCATTTTTAACCACTTCTCCGCTTGTCAATTCTCAACTCAAATTCATATTCTGTCGGGCCACGTCATTCATACATTATTTTAAATAAGTGTTTATATTATCTAGTACTAAATACAGGGACCATAACTCTTATGAGGAATAAGCAAAAAAATCATTTTTAATGGTTTTATTTAACAATTTTTTTATAAATTAAATTTAAGAATTATTTTAAAAACAAATAAAAAATAATTATTATTATTGATTTTTATTTTTTCAGTCTCTTATAAAAGTTTTTGATGATTCTTTTCTAATAAAATTATTATATTTTTGAGAAATTAAACTTTTATTATTTGAAAACTTTGGGAAAAAAGACCTTGTAAATATCTCCAAGTAACACCAGTAACATCCAGTTCTTTACTTACTAACTACGCTCTTTTTTATGCCGATCGGACTTTTAAATTTATTAATCAGAAATAAGAATTTTATTCAAAAAAATCATCAGTAACTCTTATAAAAGACTGAAGAAATAAACATCTATTAAAATAATTATTTATAATTTTTCATTAATCACAAATAATTACTTAATTTGATTTACAAAATCAAAGTCTTTAAATAAACATTGAAAGTGATTTTTAATTTAAAAATTCCTAAGTATGGGTTTGCAGAAATATTCTAAATTCAAAAATTTTGGTATATTTGAAACAAAAATTGCACTGGTTCTTATGGTTGATTATTTTAGCTGCATTTTCTTTTATCAATAACGATTATTTTTAGTTCCTGACTAATTACCCTATAAACATGCCTAATGTACCTCAAATACTACTTGCTTGCTTTTTCATTTAAATTCCTTTTATTGTTTATCATATCTCTTAAGTTTGAGAAAAGATCTTATCTATTAGTTTTTCTTTGCTTCCCTAGCCAAATTCTCCCAGTTCTTTCTTTTTTTCTGCATCTATCTTAATTTGTCCCACTCTTCTTCTATTTTTTAATTTATTTCAAATTCTTTTAAAATTATTATATATATTTCTTTAGGAAGCCCTAAATCTATTCCGATTTTTATCTGTTTTATTTTAATTCCCATTTCAATTTCTTCGCCATTTCCTATTTTAATCTCTGTCATCCTAGGTTTTTTTACTAAAAATTCCATCTCCATTTTAATTCTAGCCTCTTTTCTTAACTTATATTTTTATATCAATTGCATTTCCTGTTATTATTCTATCTGTATCGATAGGAAACTATAAATACCTTTCAACTTTTCCAATTCCTTCTATATTATCTGATCTCTCATGTCTTATTCTTTACTACAATTTTATTCCTTATCGAGTCTCTATATTTATCTCATTCTATTAGAAAAATGGTCTCATTATTTATTTATTTTTGTATGCTCCCGTTACACTTTCTTTTAAATTACCTGTCTTCGAATATCTATATCATTATTTTGTATCTCTTACTATAAGAAAAATTATCTCATTATTTAAGTTTATTAATATTTGTTGTTTCCGTCAAACTTTTCTATATCTATATGTTACTCCTATTAATATTTATTATTTGTGTCTATTCTATTCCGATTTGATTTATTTTTCCTTTAATCCAGAAAGTGTAAGCATCATAAAGGAGTATTCCAATACAAACAACATCGGATATAGAGAATAGAGAAATAAGTAAGAATTGCGTGAACAAAATCATATTATTTTTATTATTGAAAGTCAAGCATTTAGGTTTATTCCCAGGACAATTCTTAGAGCAGGTAATACTTAATGCATGACTCTATTTACATATAGATACATAGAATTCATATATTTGATTCGAAAACCAAATTCGCCGTATGGTAGATATTTTTGGTTTGGTTTTGTTTACTATTTTGTATAGTCGATAATTTATTAAACTTAAGCTTTAACGAACGTACGTACCTTAGAATACGTGGATTTCATAAATAAGCCTGCATTATTCTTAATCAAGATCAGTTTGAAAAAAAAGAAAAACATACAAAACTATTTCGTAGTTTAAAGTATAAAACAAAACTGGTTCAATTCATTATGAAACACAATTTCATGTATTTTGTTGGCATCCCAATTTGAATATTTAGGTACCATGTAAATGGGAAAGTATCGATTCGATATCCTCGATCTGTACACCGGCATCGTGTGGCTCCATTGCCTGATCCTCGCCAGCGGTCGCCTTCATGGGCGTATTGCTGCAAGCAAATATCACAAATATAATATATTATATATTATTAAGTTACAGCTTAAATTAATTCAATTAAAACAGTCTCGCAATAGTGCGTTTATGGAAAACAGCATCAGCTAGAGCGAGACAACTATGTATATATAAATATTTAAGAAATGCATTTCAAATGAGAAATTGATTGAAGGAGTCTTGAAAAGATGAGTTCGATTTTTAAATCACTTAAGGACTTATTTTAAATTATTTTTCATCTGTTTATCTATATACTTAACGTTCTCTATATATCTCTTACTTTAACTACATCTATTACAAACTATTGTGTTTTGTTACTGTTGCTTGTTTTTCATAGGATCAAAAGTTGTTAATCGTCGACGATGCAGAAGGCGACATTGTGACGCCAATTTACAAAACAAAACAGTTCAAATATTGAAAGCAAATTGCACAATCTGATCTGTATCAATGTCTGTAACTGAATTTAAATCTATATCTGTTAACTACAGTTACCAGTTAACTACATTTTTAATAAATTTGTCATTTCACCAGCAATGAAAAAAATAGTGCTAATGAAAATATTTATAATTATGTAAAACTAATTTTCATTAGCAGTAAATTTTTCATATCTTTATCTCCCACTTAATTTTTGTCTATCTCCTTCTTCATCTCGTTCTCTTCTTCTTTTAAAATTATTTTATCATTTTCTTTAGGAAACTCTAAATCTTTTCCGATTTCTATCCCTGTTTACAATCTCTGTCTTTCTTAATATTTAAATATTATCCGACGTTTTTTACTAGATACTTCCATCTCCATTTTAGTTCTTTCCTATTTTCTTTACTCATATTTTTATATCAATTGCATTCGCTATTATTATTATTCTATCTGTATCGATAGGAAACTCCAAATACTTTCCAACTTCTATGATTATTTCTATCCAATTCCTTGTATACTATCTCATCTCTCATATCTTATTCCTTAAAACATTTTTATTCCTTTATTCCTAGTTTTCCTATTCCAAACTTGAACTACATTTTTCGGTAATGCTAATTAAAAAAGTAATGCTAACTCTGATATTTCCATATATCGACATCTTTATCTCCCAATTCACTTTTGTCCATCTACTTCTTCATCTCGTTCTCTTCTTCTTTTAAAATTATTTTATCATTTTCTTTAGGAAACTCTAAATCTTTTCCGATTTCTATCCTTGTCTTTCTTAATATTTAATTATTATCCTACCTATCTCATCTCTCATATCTTATTCTTTAAAATATTTGTATTCGTTTATTCCTAGTTTTCCTATTCCAAACTAGCACTACATTTTTCAGTTGTGCTAACTCTGATATTTCCATATATCTACATCTTTATCTCCCACTTCACTTTTATCCATCTACTTCTTCATCTCCTTCTCATCCTCTTAAATTCTTTTAAAATTTTTTTATCATTTTTTTAAGGAAACTCTAAATATATTCCGATTTTTATCCCTGTTTACAATCTCAGTCTTTCTTAATATTTAATTATTATCCTACGTTTTTTTACTAGATACTTCCATCTCCATTTTAGTTCTTTCCTATTTTCTTTACTCATATTTTTATATCAATTGCATTCGCTATTATTATTATGCTATCTGTATCGACAGGAAACTATAAATACCTTTCAACTTTTATGTTTATTTCTATTCCAATTCCTTGTATACTATCTCATCTCTCATATCTTATTCCTTAAAACATTTTTATTCCTTTATTCCTAGTTTTCCTATTCCAAACTTGAACTACATTTTTCGGTAATGCTAACTCTGATATTTTCATATATCTTCATCTTTATCTCCCACTTCACTTTTATCCATCTTCTTCTCTTCCTCTTAAACAGTTGTCATCTACATATGCTATATATATAATCATATCAAACTCCATCACCATCTCTTTCTCCCTATTCCTCTTCATCTCCATCTCTTCCTTTTGAAGAGTTTTGATCTATATCTACATATATATCATCATCTCCATTTCAATCTCCATCTCCATATTTATCATCTACACCTTCTCTTTCTCTTTCTTTGCCTCTCCATCTGCATCTCTTGCCGCACTTACATCGTTGCCACCTCCGCATCGTTATCATCCCGTTCCGTTCCCGCACACTCGGGATTCGTGGAGAGTGGCGTGGATGACGCCACGGGTTTCCGTTTCTTGGGTATGTTCCTTATGTGGGCAGCATGGCCAGCATTGTCCTCGCCAGCACTAAGCGATTGATAGAGGAGCTGTGTGCTCGTTATGCGGATGGTGTGCATCTCCCCGCTGTCCACCATGATGCGCATCTGGAAGTTGTCAAAGTAGCTTGGAGTCTGGCGGGGCACAGGCTGCGTTGGTTTGCTGCCACTGTCGGCATAGGCAAAGCTATAGGTATTCCCCACATGATTGTCGCTGCGGCACATGTCCAGCTCATAGTCACCATTGGCCATATTGGCCACATTGGAGGCAGACGTCTGCTCCGGCGACTGTTGTGTTGTCTGCGCCTCGGCGAGTGTCGCCAGTGGAGGCGCCGTTGTCTCTAGACGCGCCTCGGCCCGTTTCTTGGCCGGCTTCTTGGTCACCTTGGCACTAGCCGATGACTTGATGGATTGTGATTCCTCCGGCGTCGGAACTGGAATCAAAAGATCGTTGGCATCTATTCTATCGAGTTTGACGATGCACTTACTGCACTTGGTCTCAATTAGGCGGGAGGAGCGTCTCGTGTTAATCCGTGCTGGCTCCGTATTAAGTGGTTTCTTCGGTGGTCGCCCACGTCGCGGACCCGTGGACAATGTGCTGGGCGCCGGTTGTGCCGCTATTTCCAATGCAATGCGTCCAGTTTTTGGCTGCTGCTGTTGCTTCTTGGCGCTCAGATTCAGTGCCATGAGCAGCGCCGGATCGAGATCGTTGCTACTGCTGGGAGCTGACTCACTTGGCGTGGAATCAACTGGAGGCGCTGCTTCCACTGCTGTTCCATCAATTGTGGCTGCTGCTCCTTCAGCTGTTCCTGCTTCAGTTAATCCAGCTGTTGCTCCTGCTGCTTCTCCAACTGCTTTTCCAGCTTTAGTTGCTGCTTTGGCTTTAGCTCCAGCTCCTGCTCCTGTGCCCGCTCCGCCAGTTGTTTCATCTACTCCTTTTACTGTTTTAGTTGCTGCTTTAGCTTTTCCTCCTCCTCCTCCTCCTGCAGCCGCCTCTCCTTGTCCTTGTAATTGTCCTGTTGCTGCCTTAGCTGCTTTTTTGGCTTTCGCTCCTGCTGTTCCTGCAGCTGTTCCTGCTCCTCCAGCTGCTTCGCCTGCTCCTGCTGCTGTTCCCGCTTTAGCTGCTTTTTTAGCTTTTACTCCTGTTGTTCCTTTTCCAGTCGCTCCTCCAGCTGCTCCTTCGCCTGCTCCGGCTGCTGTTCCCGCCTTAGCTGCTGCTTCCTTTTCGGTGATTTCTGGACATTGGGAGTGGGATTCGCTTTGTTGGCGCTGTCGCGCATGACCGTTAGCTTCTTGGTGGTCTTCCTGGGACGCGACTGGGGCGTCGTCTGTTGTTTAACCTTTGCCTTGACGCGTTCCCGCACCTTGGCCAGATCCAGACGACGCTGCTCCAAGATCAATTGTTGATTAAGCCGCTCCTCGGCCACAGACACGGATGGTGCCGGTGGTGAGGGTGGCGCAGGTGTGGCTGGTGGATCTGGTGGTGGCGGTGGTGGAGGCGTCAGTGGAGCAGGTGCCGATGCTGGTGGCATCGGTATAGCCGATGATGGTGCTGGTGGTGGTGCCATTTCGCAACTAGTATTCGCCGACGACGGAGCAGCAGCTGAAGCATCTTTACTTGGAGTCAACCAGTTGCGCAGTGGATAACGCACCTCGCCATCCTGGCTCACAAGCTGCGACGTCTCGTTGTCCATGGCCAGCGGTGGTGCAGCGGCAGCTGCTGCCTTCAGCCATTCCTCATCCTCGGTGCTGCTAATATCCGATAGATTGTCCATATCCAACAATTGCATCGTCTTTGCCGGCATCAACTTTTGAGTGGATTCAGCTGAGGCCGCTGTGCCGCCGGATGAGTTGCTGCTGTTGCTATTGCCACTGGCGCTGGCACTGCCACTGCCACTGCTGCTGGTGCTGCTCGAGGAACTGGAGCTGCTCGAGCAGCTGGAACTGCTGGCACAGCTGCTGCTACTCGAGTTATCCACAACGGCATCGGGCAATCCCGAGACGAGCTTATAGTGCGCGGACTCCACCATTGACGGCTCCACATTGGGCAGCATGGCGACAGCTCCCTCGGCACTGTCCACCGCCTCGGTGCCAAAGGATCGCACACGTCGCAACACCGTCGGTTCCACGGGCAGACGTTCCGCATGCAGCTCAAAGCAGCCGCTGATCAATTTTGTGGTCTGCTGCTGCTGCTGCTGTTGCTGCTGCACTGCATCCACCGGTTGCAAGGCGCACTGCGCATTCGTATCCGTGTGCTCAGCCTCATCTGGCCGATAATACGAGCTGCCCGATGAGTAATCCGTCTTGGCAGCACTGCCATGTGGTGTACCAAGTGCATGGCTAAAGGGCGTTCCCAGACGCATGCCCGGCGTGATTGCTGTCAACATTGGAGTGTCCAGTATGCTCTTCGTGTCGCTGCCAAAGAGAAACGAGGCGGAGGGCAGGAGCTTGGCGTAGGGCGTGGTTAGGGGTGGCAATAATGTTGGTCCTGGTCCTGGCGTTGGCGGCACTTGATCCGCATCCAATTCCGCATCCGGCTCCGTTAGCAGCACCTTGTACGGTGTCTCCAGCAGCACCGACATGGTGGTCACTTGATCATGGGCTGTCGCAACCTTCAGCTGCTCCTGCTCCGACTTTAGAGGCGCTTGTGCTACCGGCTCCTCCTCCTGCTGTTGCTCCTTCTTCTCCTGCTGCTTTTCTTGTGTTGGCGCCTTCACTTGTTGCTTCTCCTGCTTGGATTCAACGGATCTCTTCAACTTTTGTGGCGTCGGTATCTTAATATTAAACTCTCCCTCAGACCCAACCTTAATCTTGTCCTGCTGCTTCTTCGACATCTTCTTCTTGCCACTTGGCGGCATCATTAGCTTCTTTTGCTTGGGCGCCAGAGGCGTGGCCGTCGCCTTCTTCTTGCGACGCACACGTGGTGGCGCCTTTTCCGTCTCCATTCGCTTCGCATTAATCTCACGCAGACGCTGCTCCAAATCCTGACTGGAGGCGTGCAATTGTCGCTGCCAGGCGGCCATCAAATCCTCCTGCTGATCTGTCAATGTTTCTGCTGTGCCACTTTGATTCTCCTTGCTCTCATCGTGCGAGGTGGATGCACATGTATCCGGCTCCGGCTCCGGCACCAGCTCTGGTTGCGACTGCGTCTCCTGCTTTGCCTCGACTTGGATCTCATCCGCCGTATGGGAGATGATGCGTTTGCAGGCCTTGACGGCGGCACGTCGCTTCTGTTTGCGTTTGGGCGTGACAGCCACAAGGGGCGCACTGGACTTGGAGGCGACAACAGCCTTGATTACCGTCTGATTGCTGCCCTCCTCCATGGCAAACAGCGGCGGCACACAACCGTTGCTCTCATTGGCGCTCATATCAGCAGATCCTCCAGCGATCGTTGCTCCTCCCGCCGCTTCTGCTACTGTTCCTTCTTCTCCCGCTTCTGCTTCCGCTCCTGCTACAGCTCCCGCTGCTGTGCTTGGACTGCTGCCAAAATTGGGCAATATTTCCACATTCTTAATAATGATCAGCTTCTCCGGCTGCACTTCCATGGGCTTCTCCAGCTGCTCCGTCTGTTTCTCCTTCAATGCCTTCAAGCGGACGCGTCGCTGTTGACGCTGGAGCTGCTGCTGATGCTGCTGTTGCTGGGCACGACGCGTGGACACTGGAGTGCTCTGCAATTGTGCGACCGCCTTGGGTGAGAAGTTCAAGGTGCGCACATGCGATGTCCGCTTCCGTGGCGTGGACAGACTCCGGAACGCCTTCACATTCACAATGCCCGACGTTGAGGGCGTCATGCGTTCCAACACCAGACGCGATGAGTCGAGTGAGGCGGGCACGGCATTGTTGCTGTTGCCCACCTTGCTTCCAGAGCGCTCCAACGGCACGGGTGCACAAGGAGCACTTGATTTGGCCTGCTCCTCGGGTTGCTCCGGCGGTTGCTTCACCGCGCTATTGATGATTATGGAATTGGGTGGCAATTGATTGGCAGCCACTGTTATCGGCTCCGGCAGCGGTATCTCAATATGGGAGACATCCGCATTGGCAAAGACATCGGAGCGCAGCTGTTGGGCCAACCACTCGTTGTTGACCAGGAACGGCAGGTGCGATAACAATCCCTCATTGGATAGGAACATGGGAAACGTTAGCTGACCATTGCCGGCATCCACGCACACCTGGCTACCAATTGCATCCGCATCCGTGATGGCAGCGTTGCCATCGCCAAAATTAATGAGATTCTCGGTGGTGAAACTGAGATTCACCGATGGCGCCGCCTGTGGTTGCTTCTGTGCACTCTCATTGGAATTGAGCACTATCAACTTGGATATACTGAAGTTGGGATCAATCAGTGTGCCAATGGAGTTGTTGCCATTCAACTGAATCACAGCATTCCCATTACTATTACCATTACCATTACCATTACCATTGATCACACTCCCTTCATTTGCCGATGCAACCGCATTCCGTATGATAAGCGGCGTCTGTGGCGGCACTGGCTCTGCAGTTGCTCCATCTCCTGCTGCAGCAGTTGCTTCTGTTCCATCTGCTGCCACTTGTGTCGTCTCCATGCCCACGACTTCCTGCAGCACACGATCGAATGAGGGATCCTTCTCGGTCGCCTCCAGTATATTCTTGACCAGATCATCTAGCACCGCCTCCGTATTTACCGATTCCACATTCGGCGCATGCACCGTCACCGATTGCAACGCCACGTTTATATTATTCAGCAGCTTCTGTTGAAACTCCTCATTGATCATGATGGCCTGCGTCAGCTCCTGCAAGTATAGGAAAAACCGAGAACACTGAGTTGAGTACATTTGATTTGAATACACAGATTTGTCACTTTTCATTACAAGAACAGAGTTAAGGGCAATCCTCTATATTCTCTTTATTTATATTTGCTTACCGGCATTGCCTGCGGCATGGGCATCTTTAGCTCCACCTCATTGTTGGTGGTGGTGCGTGGCGTGGAATTATTTTTAGGTCCACGGCAATGGAAGCTTAGCCCATCGTCCGTTTGACCATTGCTGCTGTTGTCGCTGCCCGTGCTACTCTCCATGGATTCATTGTCTTCGCTCTGATTGCGACAGGATTGTTCCATGCTGCAGTACAAATGTGGCCCCAGCAGGCGGGAACGCTTGCAGCTGACTGGCAGCTCCTCATCCGACAGCGCACGCCTACAAAGAAAGAAAAGGAGTCGATTAAAACTACTACTAACTATTTACTCAATTTAAATACTAATGGTTTCTATGAATCTTAAACTTAAAGCAAGCAAAACGTGCAAAATATCGATCTTGATTAGATGAAGTGGGTAAAAAAAAACATTCTATAGTAAAAATTAAGTGTGAGGTCAAGTTTATACCGTGGTGATCGATTTTGGAGTCCCTAGCTCTAAAGTATAATATTCTTAATAAATTGAGAGGATTGAAATTAAAGAAGTGCAGAGAAAACTTTAGCACTTATATTAAGTATCTGAGATCCAGGTGATCACTCGCCTGATTGAGAATATATATGTATACATAATGGGGTCTTTCACATTACACGTGCCTGTTACATGCAGTGCAACAAATACAATATACCCTTGCAGTCAACGATTAACGGGTATAACAATTAAAGAGGCTTCCTCTTGGAGTGAAGCTACGTACATGTGTTGTCTTTTGCGTTGTGTATTGTTGTTTGCACTCCGTGGGCAGGTGCTTTCTCTGGCACTCTTGGACGTGCATTTGTCCAGTTTAAGCAGCTCGCTAAGACGCTCGGAGAGCTTGAGTTGCTGCAGGCGAAGGCGACTCTCCTGCGGCAGATTTTGCATGGCATTTGCCACTGAAAAGATGACAAAGAGTTGATCGAATTTGAATTGACATGACTGATGGAATGGAACTTACCCAATCCGGTGATTTTGACATGTTCGCGTATCATCTCCTCCAGGCCGCCATTGAGAAAGTTATGGGGCTGCAATCCTTGCCGGAAGGCAACAAACTCCTGATGCAGATGCGGCGATGTGCGACATAGCGTTAACGCTGCACGTTTCAGATTATTGTTAACCAAATAGCCTACAAAATTAAAAGTTACGAGCATGTAAGTTATTAACTTGAGACTGCACAAATGTATTTACCTAGAACAAGACGCGCTATATCCGAATGCAGCACAATCGATTCCATTTTACTTTCTTATTTACTTATTTAATTGTGTATCCAATTGTAATGGCATTTACAATTATCACACATATTTACAACGATGATAACAACACAAAAAACAATTGTAAATTTGTTTGTTTGTGTTGCGTTGTTTTCTTTCTTTTTTTTTCCGCTGTCCGCTGTCCGCTTTTTACTGCTGCTGCTTGTTGTCTGCTTTGCTGTTGTTCTGTTTTTGCCGATGCCAATGTGAATGCCGATGCCTATTTGCCGATACTGCTGTTCAGCTTTTGTTGAGATCTTCGTCTCTTTTAAGTACTTTCGCTTAACAGATAATATTTATACTTGTATGAGCATTAATCAAACTTAACAAGAGATTTGTTTATAGCGCGGTTTGCATTTATTTTGCATTTGCGTACTGTACAACAACATCTAAAACAACAGCATCTGCTTGCCGCCAAAATGTTAATTTGTAGAGCTGCTATCGATTATTTGTGCAACTATCGATATGAAAACCGGTATTTGTACAGCTCTTCGTCTACTGTTGATCTATGATTATGCCTTTGCATATTTTATTTTATACAAATTCTACATAATTAACTTTTTTGAAATAGTATTAGCACTAAGCAGGATAATTTAATTCACTATCGATACTTATCGAATAGTTCTGGTTAATAGATTCATTATCGATACTTGTCGGATTATTGGTCACCTGGAGATTTACAGATTGAGTAGATCTAACACAAGTTTTTGTCCAAGCCAATCGGCTGCTCAAAAAATTAGTATTAAAAATATCATGATCAAGAGCGCGAGAATACAATAAAACAGTGTCAATGATCAGCCAGACAAACAACTTGGTCATGCTGACTTATTTCAAATTGACTTGTTAATACATGGATAATATAATGGTTCAAAATCGATACTTATCGAATTAGAGTACATCTGGAAAATTGCGCACCTGAGCTATCTGGCAACGTTTTCATTCTCATAAATTTATTGTTTAAAAGTTTTTAATCAGCGCAAATGGTGGCAAAAACAGTTGTTACCGAAAAAAGTGACGGCGAAGAGTTGGAGAAATTAAATAAAACAGATACCGGAAATGATCCGACGGAAACAAGAGCCTCCGGTGCGGTAGATGTTATCAGTGAATCGCCGGCGAAAAGTGATGGTGGAGGCGGACGCAAACGAAAGCGCCATCTATTTAATTCCATACGGGCACAAATGGAGTTTTACTTTGGCGATGCGAATCTGAGCAAGGATCGCTTCCTGCGTCGCTATGTGGAGCAGGATCCATGTAAGTGGTTGAGTTCTCTAGCTTTACCCTTGTTTTTTTTTATAATTTTTTCACAAAATGTGTAACACATTAAAGGAGGCGTGGCAGAACGCATAAAGTATATATACTCTTGATCAGGATATTGTCAAGTCATGTCAACGGTATTAAATCTTCGGCGTGCCGAAGATGACTTTCCTTTCGTGTTATTAATTATTGTTTTTTTTTTAGACGTGCCGCTTGATATATTTCTAACGTTTAACAAAATAAAGACGCTTACCCAGGATGTGCAACAAATATCGAGATCTTTGTCCAATTCGCAACTGTTGGAGCTGGACGAGAGTGGCTTGAAAGTGCGCCGGAAGACAGCGCTGCCGGTGCAGCGTGATGTCAACGATAAGACGCTGTATGTGGAGGCGTTGCCGCGGACTGCAACACATGATTGGCTTAAGGAGGTGTTCAGTCGGTATGGTGCTGTGGCATATGTGTCCCTGCCCCATTATCCGGGCACCCGAAAGATCAAGGAGTTTGCCTTCATTGAGTTTGAGAAGAGTGCATCCGTGGAGAAGGCTGTCAAAGCATTTGCCCAGGTCCAGGGTGTGCTATCGGCGGAGCACACAGATCCCGCCGACTTGGCGAGCATACGCTCGTTTCAGCAACAGCAAAAAGTGACGGATGCCCAAGAGGCAAGCGCAGAATCCACAGTTGCCTCTAAGCAGGCCATCAAACGTGAAGGCGACAAGGAGGAGACACAGGAGGTCGGGACAGCTAAACGGATCAAGTTGGAGTCCGCGCAGGATCAAAGCGAAACGGGATCCGGTGTGGAAACCACCGATGCAGAAATCTCGCAGCAAAGCGAGACAGATGATCACAACGATGACAGCAAGGAGGCGGCCAAACAACACAAGCGTCGACGCAAACAAAAGAAAAAGATTATTGTGGACAAGCACAAGCCGAACATTGAACCCAGCGCCATCGAACTGAAGGTGTTGCCCAAAAGCAGCTGGTGCAGCATGCGGAACAAGTACCTCAATCTTCAGCGTCGCATCATCAGTGAGGCAAAGAGCAAATTGTGGCGCAACTCGCAGGCAGACAGTCAGCAGCCGGCACATAAGAGCACAGCGATGCAATCCCAATTGCAGGCACAGCAACAGCAGCTGGTCGAGTCGAAGGTCAAGGGCAGCTGCAACAGTGGCACCAACAGCGGTCATGAGGAAACCGAACCGCTCAGCGATGCTGGCGACACGACGGAGGTGCCGGTGCCACCGAAACGTCGCAAGCGCAACAAAAACGC
Source organism: Drosophila kuntzei (assembly GCA_035042165.1). Lineage (NCBI taxonomy): Eukaryota > Metazoa > Arthropoda > Insecta > Diptera > Drosophilidae > Drosophila > Drosophila kuntzei. The sequence goes on from JAWNLU010001467.1 coordinate 738,916, forward strand.
GGGTGTCCACAAAATGAATATGAATTTCTATGGCGCTGGTGGCAGCGAAGCCGACGATACCAAGATGCCAGTCCGGGCCGAGGATGCGGCACAGGAACGTTCGCCGCTCTTTAAATATGAGCCCGGCTTGATTGTGGAGTGTGCTCTGCACGAACCATGTGCCAATGTCAAGGATTTCAAGGCGGACATGCGACAATATACGGAAATCAAATATGTGGACATCAAGGAGGGCGACCAGGTGGCACATCTGCGTATGTCGACGCCCAACGCAGCCGACGAGCTCACCCGCCAGCTAACCTGTGCGGAAATGCAACTCAAGGTGCTGCGCGGCCAGTCAGAGGCTCAATATTGGCGTAAAATCGAACAGGATCGGGAGGCGAAATTGACCAAAAAGGTACGCGTCCAACAGAAGCGTGGACGTGAAAAGGTTGCCAAACTATTGGCCAAACACATCAAGTTCGATGATGCCGACGATGAGGTGGCTCCTGGTGGCGCCACCAATGAACCAGCATCCGTCATCAGCATTCCAGCTGATGTCTAAACTTGAGTTTATCACATTGTACAAAGAATTTTAATTAGAAATATAAATATGATTGTAAATTAGCTTCAATTCGAAGAATCCAATTTGGAACTAAAATTATGCATAAATATGATGATTGGAAATTTGATTGGAATCGAGCCAAAGAACTCGACGCCTTTCTCCAACACAATTAATTATAATGCGATTGTTCAATGCATTAGAACTAATTTTATACAATAACTGAAATACGATTGTAAATTATCATGAAATAGAAGCATTCAATTCAAATTATGCCTTGAAAATGAAATTATTAATTTAATTGAAATTGTGCCGAAAATTTTGGATCAATTAAATTTTTTGATTACCCGAAGACTTTTTAACTTTTCTTTATATTTCCAGTTTTATTTATTAATTATGTGTATGAATTAAACTGTTGATTTAAAAATATATTTTTTTTTTATCTTATTTTGAATACTAAATAATTTATTTTATCGACCGCTTTAGTTGGCGTAAATAAATTTATCCACTTTTTATAACCAAAATAATTTTATCTGACAACACTAAATAGCTTTACATGTTTATTATAAATATATGTATGTATACTATACATTGTATAGGTTGTAATAGTTAATATTACTAGGATTAGCTCATAACTTTTAGTTAGCGTTATAGACAGTCTCATCTTATATACTATATGCAGATATATACAATCTTAGAACTTTAATTGAGATGCTTATGTTCATATCTCTATTTTGAATGGGTTTTCTTCTTCTTGATTTGCTTAGGGATATTTTCCTAAATGTTCGACACTATTTTCTATACAGGATCACCAACTATCATAGTTATCTAAATATATAGGGAGCCATCGGCAGGGCCAAGATAATGCATAGATATGAGCAGTACATCGATGATCGTCCAGACGCCAAGACCGCCAAAGCTGAACAACTTGCCAATGCCCTCCTGCCAATGGCCCAGATAGAAACGATCGGCCCCAAAGCCGCCCAAGGTAAGGCTAATAAGAAGGGCTGTGCTCCACCGATATCCCTGCGTCCAATTGCAGCGTAGATTCCGTGTAAACGACCGATTGCCGAGGCACAGCACATCCTGCTGTACGGTGCAATTGGTGCGATAATATTTTTCAGCTGCCGAATTGCAATTAGCGTGTTGCTCGCAGTTTTGTTGCCAGAGCTCCGTTTGGTAACAATAGCGACAATTCATTTGGCGTTGAAACGAACGCTCGCCCAGGCACTGGACATTACTTAGAGGCTCGCAGGTGATGTTCACATCCCGTCCGTACAGGCAGTTGAAATTGTAGGTGCAACGTATGCACGGGAACTGCAGACGATCACAGGGCGTCTCCTTGTCCAATGGACACAACATGTTTGTGGTGCTGTTGCCATTGTTGCTATCGATGACTGTTACTGATGATGATGGTGATTTGCTGGCCATGTTGGCGAGTGCTGGCACAAACACTTCATTCTCATTATTATTGTTGTTGTTGTTATTGTTATTATTATTGTTGTTGTTGTTGTTGATGCCAGCATTGCTGTTGTCCTTGCGCTGATCAGTTTTGGCATCCGTCAAATCCATTTGATTGCCTCCGCTGGCCGTTTCACTGTTTTTAATGCCGGTCAATACGAATATGACGATAAGCGCTATCGCGGAACGCATATTCACAACAATGCACTGTCGCTGTTGTCTCATGGTTGCTACTGAATCTCTTGGAATCTTTCTGTGGCCAAGCAAACGAATGTCCCTCGACTGAATCAGTTGTTTTGGTCTTATCGAAAAGTTCTACTATCGATAGCATGCAACAATATATCGATACAATCAGTTGCATTTTACACGATACTTATCGCTGGCACTTGTCAGATTTATTTGTGGAAACCGAAACAATAATCCAGCGGAAATATTATTATCCCATTTTTGTAGTAAATTACAAAATGAGTGACGTCAAAAATTGTGATGGCGCTTTGCATGTTAACGTTCGCCTGCATAAATTGGGCGCCAATTTTACTGGCGCTTTTCCAAACCTAAGCCGTCCCCAGACAATTGGCTTTTACAGCATAAACGAAGCCGGCGAGTTCGAGGATAATTCAAATAATGCCACATATCTTCGTATGCCGCCTCGAAGCACCTTGCCCCTGAATCTTAATGCAGGCATTGAAAATGTACAGCGCAAGGGAATTTATCCTGAGTACCATGATATTTATCAGTTTTGCCAGTACATCTATAATCATCAAGAGCTTTTGGTCAAGTCATCAAATGGCCAACTGAAGCTGGCCGATGACTTTGTTACCTTTCGTGGCATTCTGCGCCTGATCATGTGCACGCCCTACGAGAGACACAAAGACTATAAGCTGATGGCAACACGATTGAATGGCACCATTTACATAGCTAAGGTGGAAACAGAAGCCGATCGCATTGACCGCGAACAGATGACACAGAGGCAGTTGGACATGTGCTCCTGGGGATTTAAGTTCGAGCAGTATTGCACTACAGATGAGCCCAACACTCCGCCCACAACAAATGTTCCCGTAAATGAGGCCAAAGAATTTGCCTGCGTCTATCGTTGTCAACTGAACGGATTGAATCTGTTCTATGGCGCCGAAATGGACGGCATCAAAAGCGACGTCATCGTGTAAGGATAAACAATTATATTAAATATGCATAACTTAAAGAGAGCATTGTTCTGCAGTGACCTGGACGACCCAAAACAGCTAAGATCCGTTGAGTTTGTGGAACTTAAGACGACCGCCTATCAGTTGAATCGAAATCAACAGCGCACCTTTGATAATTTCAAATCCCTGAACTGGTGGTGTCAATCCTATTTGGTTGGCATTCGCACTATTCTGGCGGGCCTCAGGGATAATCAGGGGCTGCTCCATGACATTAAGGAATACAATGTTATGGAACTGCATCGCCATAAGCCTTGGAGTCCAGCAGCCGTTGTCACATTCCTCTCAAATTTCCTGCACGAACTAAAGTCATTAATGGAACACATTGACGACCCAAATGATCCTCCGGTTGTCATGCTGGACTACAATGCGAATCAGGGTCAAGTGCTGTACACTGTGCTCCAGAGCAAGCATCGTCCGCCAATGTTACCCGAGTGGTATCGGCAATTGTTGCGAGGAGAGACTGAACAACAGCATTCGACAATTAGTGTATAATTTGACTTAGATTATAGATTATGTTACATAATGTTTACATGGTTTTCTATCACTTAAGATCGCTTGTTTCCAGCAGTGGTACAACGCTGTCAGTTCCCATTTTGGAATAGATCGAATACTCTGGACTTGTGGGCTGTGAGCTGACCGGTCGGCGTCTGTCAGTCGCACTGGAACCCACAATATGTGTGCCAGAGCCGCAACTCTCTCGCTTCTCGATGACACAATCGAAGAAGCGGGACAACTTTACAGCATCGGTTGTTCCAGCAGCCAGACTTCGTGTGTCCCGACAATTAAGCCAGATTTCCTCGGCACCACATTTGTCAGCTGGCAAATAAAGCAACAGAGTTACAAATATGTCAAGAAAGAATGGTTATCTTTGGAATGCCAAAGATTTGTACCAAGATTCATCAAGATAGCTTCAGAGCTGAGCGACTAGCGAGATGGACAAGGCTATAACAGTACTGATACTGACCTATGCCACCAGACTTCTTTACAGCCGTCTTTGGGTGACGCTTCTCATCGATCAGATCGAGTTTGGTGCCCATTACAAGTATGGGAATCTGTGTGGCGCCCAGAAACTCCTCGAGATCGAAACGCATATGTGCATCCGTGGGATAGTTGGGCAGTGGTGATGGCGGCATTGAGGTGCCGCGACATTTATACGTATCCTTGCCCTCCTTGTTCACAATCTCGTAGAGCCAGTCGAGGAGCTGCTCCTGTGACTTGCCGTTGGTCAGATCGTGCACCAATATAACACCATGTATACCCGAATAGAAGGCACTCCGCGTATTCTTGTGGCTCAGCGAACCACCAATGTCGAACAACTCAATAAAGTAGGGACATTGGCGGACGGTGCCCTCCTTGAACTCGTGAATCTTCACCTGAATATTGCATCCGACAGTCCATCCCGGCCTTATCAACGACTCATTGTGCGCAATTAAGTGTGTTAAGCAGGTCTTGCCCACGCCTAAAATAAATGCATTTATCAGATTCTTTAAATAGTTGCCAATTGAATCTAATAATTACCGGAATCGCCAACCACAACGATGCGTACACGATTATTCATGTTTTGTTTTGTTTGTCGTGGCACCAAATGCAAATTACCCCAAAAATTATGGGTGATTTTGTGCCGTTACCGCAGATGTCAGCTTATGTTTACAAATACTTTGTGGTTAATGAATAATAAACGTAAAAAGCAATACAACTTGACAAGTTGTTTTCCCAGTGTTTTTAAAAAATTCAATTTATTTTTTTTACAATAAAATTTAACTCTCCTCTCGTTACGCTGTCAAAAGCTACCGGATATAACATGCAACAGCTGATCAGCTGATGTTAACATAATTGTCGATACACTTTTTTAGATTCTGAATTATTTTGTTCAATAAAATTGAACTATTCTCTCATTACGCTGTCAAAAGCTGCCGGATATAACATTTTGATCTGGACGTTGCAGCCGATGTCCTTTGACAACCAACAATTGCAACCATAGAAAGCAGCCGTCACACTGGTTATCCAAGCTGAAGCCTCATCAAAATTGTTATTTATTTTGGTAATAATTTTAATTGACAATCCTTATCGTCGCGAGTCTTGCCTGGTATTCTTTCTTCATTTCCCCAGAACTTTGGGTTTTTAATGTATTTGGTTTTTGGGTTTTTAAATTAGAGCTAAAATTAGCTAAAATTTGAATCGTGCGCTTTTCAATAAAAGAACGTGCTAACAGAAGACTAACAGACTGTTACTCAACAGTGCGCTAAGTCTGCTACATCGATAAATGAGAATCGATATATTATAGCAACAGGTTGTTGTACCGCTCAGTCAGTAATTGTTCGCTCAGTTGATAACACGTCTCGCTCACGGTGCACGTACATAACGTACGACTTGATACTTAAAGTAATTAAAAATTTATACGCTTATTTACTACACACAATAGGCAATTGTTTTCGGGTTTGCTTTGAAGATATCAACTAATGTAATCTAGTGTCCGACAAGGAATAAGAGAAACGTCCAATGTGCAAACTAATTATAAGTGCTATAAAAATTATAGTAACACAACATGTATAAAAGTGTCTTAAGATTTGAGAAAACCACAAGAGTACATATGTATGTACATACAAGCGAGCATACATATTATATGTGTCTGCATAATTTCTTATGTACATCTGTGTATATAAATATGTATAATAATTGCAGACTTTCGTTTGTTTTTTCGTCTACCTATTTATGAGTATATACATGTATGGGAGTGTGTGTGTGTGTGTATCTGCAGATATTTGCGTGCACCCATCTGTTGATTTGCGACCTTGCATATAGGAAATAATTACGAGTACCATTTGATAAAGTTAATTATATTAGTCACATGTTCCATATATAATTGTATATATGTATATACAAACATGTGTAGTATGTGAGATTCAGCATCTCAACATGTAAGATGATTCATCAGCAATTACTGAGAACAAATGAACTATTTTCTCGTATTATCAACAATATATTGCACAAAGAATATATGACAAAAACATTGGAGATTGGCAAATGCGTAATTATGCAAATTGATAAACCGAAATGGGGGTTTCATCTGTCGGCTTTTCTACGCATGTCATCATATGATACTCTGTCTATAGACATATACTAACAATAAGGGCGTCTTCGTAGAAAACGTGGCCACTCCATAAAGATGATGATGATGACGCATCCGTAGGCCTAGACAAACCTAAATGAGGTTTGGGGCATTTCGGAAATAACCGATTTCACAACAACGTTTCCAAGTTACGAGCCACGTTTACGTAGGTTGGACTTGGGAGCTAATTATATTAATATATACTCGCAAGGGCGTAGCCAGCATGGCGCCAAGGGGGATTGTAAGGTCTTCCCAGTCAGTTTTTTGTTTGTTTTACAAATCCCTATGAAATCAAATGATTAATTGAAATTCAAATCATTTGTAAATTGAAGAGAAAGATTACAATACATTTTAAAGTTATTCATTTAATGTTTGAAATACATACATACATTAAATAATTCGTAATATTGTTAAAATTTTATATGAATTTTAAAGGAATTTATTTATTGTTTGTATTATATCAAATATTTGATAATATTGTGAAAATTTTATATGAATTTTAAAGGAATTGATTTCTTGTATGAAATACATCAAATAATTCAAAATATTGTTAAAATTTTATATGAATTTTAATGGAATTGATTTATTGTATGAAATATGTATATTAAATAATTCCTAATATTGTTAAAATTTTATATGAATGTTAAGGGATTTGATTTCTTGTATGAAATACGTCAAATAATTCAAAATATTATATTTGAATTTTAAAGCAATTGATTTATTGTATGAAATATATCAAATATTTCGTAATATTGCTAAAATTTTATATGAATTTTAAAGGAATTCATTTATTGTTTGAAATATATCAAATAATACATAATATTGTTAAAATTTTATATGAATTTCAATGGAATTGATTTATTGTTTAAATTATATCAAATAATATTGTGAATAATATTGTAATATTATTGATAATATTGTGAAAATTGTACATGAATTTTAAAGCAATTTATTTATTCTTTGAAATAATCAAATAATTCTATTTATTGTTAAAATGGTATATGAATTTTAAAGCAATTGATTTATTGTATGGAATATATCAAATAATTCATAACATTGATAAAAATTTGATTTGAATTTATGGCAACCGCCCCGCCCCCTTGCCTACGCCCTTGTGTACACGTAGTATGCCTCTTAAAATGTGACCTAAATTTGCTCTGTATTTGTTGTCATACAAAGGTGTGACAACTAAATAAACATAGCCGACGTGCTCAACTTGTGTATACCCTACAATAATTTCCTTACACTTTCTCTCTTTCTCTCTGTCTTTCTTTGCAGTATTGAATCTCACAGGAATTACTCCTAAACTCAATAATCTCACACGAAAAATCAAAAAAATAAAAACATAAACAATGTATCCATTTGTAAGTATAAACAATTAATATTATTAGAATTGAATTTGCATCAAGATATACGGAACAGACGACCCTGACACCTATTTTTTTTAGTAGATATTTTTTATAATTATTTTTGACTGAGTTCTTTTTTTTATTTTGAATTGTGGGGAATATTTATGAGACTGTGGCATATTCCGAGTTGGGAGTATAAGTTGATGTACATATGTATATATTGTATTTTGACTTTTTATAGGGTTCTGGAATGCCACACTCGACACCACAACAACAACAACAACAACAGCATCAACAACAACAACCATATCCACCCCATAATGAGCAACCTAAGGTGCCGTTTGGAGTTGGTTGGGTAACCACCGCACCGATGCAACAGAATAATGCACCATACCCCCCGAATCCAACGCCACAGTCTCCATATGGCCAACAACAACAACAACCACCACAACAACAACAACAACAATATCCAAATGCCAATCAACATGTCGCACCTTATCCAATGCATGCGCCATATCCTACCTCAACAATAACAACATCAGCGCCCTATCCATATCCCAGCAATAATCTACCGAATGTGTCGCACCAACAACAACAACAACAACAACACCATCATCATCATCATCATCAACACCAACAACAACAGCATAGTCAAAGTCATTTTAATCAGCATGCAGGTGATCGTGGATTTACACCGGCCATGTCAGCACCCTATGGACATGAGTCTTCTAGTCATGGTTATGGCCATGCTCAAGAGCATACACATTCGCATTCGCATGAACATGGTCATGGTCATGGTCATGGCCATGGATATGGATATGGACATGGTCAAGGGCAAGGACAAGGGCAAGGGTATGGTCAAATGCATGTGCAGCGGTCGCTCAATCAACACTTTACAGCCCATAAAGAGGTTCGTCTATAACACTAATAAATCAGGGAATCCAACCGATACAAAAATGTATTTCGGTAAAATGTATTTCGGTAAAAGGTTCTATTTCGGCTTTGTCCTTTCAATACCGTTACAAACCGGTACAACAAAATTTTTGTTTTTCAAATTTTAGAAGATATATTAACATATATGTACATATGTATTTATGCATGTATTTAGATATTTTATCGAGATAAAACCAAGTTAAATTTTAAGTAATTTTATAATATAAAGAAAAATGTCTTGAAACCGTAGCAATACAAACGGTTTTCGGTTCTAGAAAATATGATTTATTTCGTTTCCAGTACGGTTAATTTCGGTTATTCCCCGTTCCGGTATTATTCCTTGCTGTAGACCTCTGTCTTTGTATCCCCCTGGACACCTCAATTCTAAATTCCATAAAATTAAGTAAACATAACTCTTAATGGGTTTGGTCCGTTTTCTCATGTACCCGTTAAATAATGTTGACAGGAAGAATAAGCCAGAATGTTGTCAGTGTTGCCAGGAGTTGTAAATTTAACAGGCAGTTACGGACACATTGATTTCGACTGGACGTTAACGTTTTGCAATGCAGATGAGAAAGCAGGCGATAATCCAGCATATATGTACATATGTAACTAATCTTTAATTGGAATTCTTTTATTCCTTTAGGGAACTCCCACATTGGTGCCGGCTCAAGGATTTGATCCAGTTAAAGATGCTCACGATTTGCGCAAAGCAATGAAAGGCTTTGGCACGGATGAAGACAAGCTCATCGAGATCATCTGTCGTCGTAATAACGAACAACGCCAGGAAATCCAGCGTCAATATAAAACTCACTTTGGCAAGGATCTAATTGAGGACATCAAATCGGAGACGAGCGGCAATTTTGAGAAATTACTCGTTGGACTCCTACGTCCGATTGTCGACTATTATTGTGCCGAATTGAATGATGCAATGGCTGGCATAGGCACCGATGAGGAGGTCCTCATCGAAATACTTTGCACGCTGTCCAACATGGAAATTCACACCATTAAAAATCAATATTTGCGCTGTAAGAATGATTTCAAATATGTATCTTCTATATTTCTATAACCATATATTTATTTTTAAAGTATACGGCGCACATTTGGAGTCGGAGCTTAAGTCGGAAACATCGGGCAACTTTAAGCGCCTGCTCACATCCTTATGCACCGCGGCGCGGGATGAAAGTGGACGAGTTGACATCAACATGGCTAAAGATGATGCCAGGGAGCTGCTCAAGGCAGGTGAACTGCGTGTCGGCACCGACGAGAGCATGTTCAATATGATCCTGTGCCAAAGGAACTATCAGCAACTGAAACTTGTAAGTCAGCAACATCTCTTTCCAATCAACTGATATATTTGAAACGAGTTCAACTTTTACATTTTCCAGATATTCCAAGAGTACGAGGGCATGACTGGCCACTCCCTGGAGAAGGCGATCAAAAAGGAGTTCTCCGGCGATATTATGGAGGGTCTTATTGCCATCTATAAGTGTGTCACACACAAATCCGAATACTTTGCATCGCGCTTGCACAAATCCATGGCTGGCATTGGCACCAACGACAAACAGTTGATTCGTGTCATCATTACGCGTTGTGAGGTATTTCCCCTAGCATCTACATTACCTATGTATCTATTGTTAAAACCATTTCAATTTTATTTATGTTCAGATTGATTTGGCGGACATTAAGACCGCTTTTGAGCGTTTGTATGGCAAATCGTTAAAGAGCTGGATCAAGGTAAGAATTACAACTACAATATAATTTGCATCGTTTAAACTATTGCATCGATCATTATCTTGAAATTTCTGTAGACATTTTTTAAGAATCAACTTAAGAACTTTACATATTACACAGGAAGTCATGTTAAGATATATAAAGCATACTTCTATTCATTTTAATATTTATCTTCAATGCAAACTAAACTCTTGGTTTTTATTGGAGCTAGCTACAAAGTTATTGAAAACATCCATTGAAAAATGAGCTGAATAAATAATAATAATAATATATGTACAAATAGCAGCTTTAGGAACCATCCGAAAATTTATTTATAATTTGTTACCTTTATTACAATTCTGACTTATATGTATGTTAGCTGATTTATTTACTTTTAAATTCTAAAATCCAATAGTTTTACAAGTTGAAATTTTTTTTTAATTTCTGATAATAATTAGTAATAATAATTCTAATTTTAAATTTATGATTTTTTAACATTTGAATTTTATATTTCTCTCATAGTTCTCATAGCTGGACAATAAATAAATATTAAATTAATTGCTGCAATAGTTCAGTTAATTCATATAATAGAAACATGCATATAAATAGTATAAAAGTGTAATTACAAAAATTAATATATATAATGCATCTGTATATTTTTGATTGATTACAGGGCGATACTTCCGGACATTACAAGCACGCTCTGTATGCGCTGGTTGGAGAACAACGCTCATCTTAAGCTGACAACCCCATGAGGAAAACACAAATATTAAAATAAAAGCCAAAAACAAAAAAAAAAAAAAAGAAGAGAAGAGAATAGAAATAATTGATTTGCATTATTGCGTATACTATTTCTTATGTATTTTAAAAGTTTCTATTTGTATATTTTTATGATGTATGTTGACTATGAAGTAACTATTTTTATTATTATTATTATACTATTCTAAATAAGGAATACAATTCCATGTCGAATTGTATAAATAAAACATCCCAGTGCACAATATTAACTAACTTTATAAACAATAACTACTCTTGTGCCTCAACGAATCTCTAAAGATTATGCAAATGCATTTATATTAAAGACGAAACGATTTATGAATTACATAATATATGTATATTATGATGTACTCTATTTGAATGTTATACACTTTTAACTATGCTTTTATTGCTATTGATGCCCGTTCCAATTGCGCGCTTTTATTGTAATGCCAATCTCAATGTTCATAGTCGTCAATTTTAATGGATTTGGTGAATAGCGATTTGAAGCAACACATGATCGGCCTATTTTATACACTGCTCGTATTTTAACTACATATATTTGAATAAATGTTCCGACAACGCCTTTTAATGGCAACACATTTTGTATTATTCGGTTTGGAATTGGTTTAATGCCTGTTTTCTCATCCGCATGTTAACGAGATGTCGTCAAGTTATGCAATTTACTGTCAGGTGGCAACACTGGCAGCCTTCTATATGTGATTAATTTGTATGTCTCATTGAAAACATGACATTCAATGAATTTAAATGGATAGTAAGTTTACCGTGATTATTAGATTGTTATATACGGATTTTCCTGAAAATTATGATCAGGTGGTAATACTGTTTACATTTAGCATGTGGTTAAACTGTCTGTTAAGTTACTTTTGCTAAAATGAAGATGATAAAAGTTATATTGATCAAACTATAAAGGATTTTAACGTTAGCATGAACATGATAAACTATATAATCTTTGTTGAATTGAGGTGGCAACACTGCCAACATTTAACATCTAGTTAAACTGTCTGTTAAATTCGTTTAACCAACTTTAAGCTGAGGATGTTAACAACCAGATATTAAACCGAACTTTAAATAATTGGAATTAAAATCGGAAAATTATGCATATGCTTGTCCCACTCTAACCAATGTAATTACCTATCAGTTATTTTAGAACCTTAACCTCAACAAATAGGGAATCGTTTCGCAGATAATTGCGACTGGTTATAACTTTGTGGGGTATATGAAAATACTGATTGCTCTGGATGTAATCGTCACTCTTCTTGCGCACATAGATGGTCTTCACGTAGTCCTGGGATTCGAGCGGTATGCTGCCCTGATCCCTTATAATAATCTCAGCCTGAAGGCGACAGGGCCAATTCAAAAGGGGATCGTATTCGCCAGATAGAACATTCAGGCAGGCAATCAAATTCCGACCCTTCCACGTCCCCTTACCATTCAAATATATGTCCAACTGTGGTTTCAAAATGACACATTATTAATTATTTACTTGTATTTTCCCATTTTATAGAACTACTATCAGATCTTACCCTCAACGCATATCCGAATGCCTTATTGGAGAACATGGCGCTATGGAGTATGGTATCGTATTGTTTGGCCTCCTCCAGCTTCTTTGAATAATCCTTGATGCGCCAAATTAAATGACCTAATATAAAGTATAATGAAAATAATTAAGAACTCTCTTAAATTCTTTTAGTTTCCGTATAGATCACCTCGAATATTTTGTACACTTGCGATCCTTTGTTGCATTGCCAGCTGATTCTCAATATCGGATATATTCTGCATGGTCTGATGCAGTGACTTATCCAGATCTTGTACGATGACATTCATTTTATCGATCCTTTCCTCCGTTTCACAGACAATGCTCTTCACGTTCTTAACCTCGTAGTCTAGTGTTGCCTGTTTTGAGGTCGCAAAATCGCTGCTTGTGCCCAATTTCGTTTTGATATCCTCATTGATCTCTTGCAGGAACTGCTCGATTTGTGCAAACTTATCGCTAAAATGTGTAGAGTAGAGTTTAAAATGCGAATACAAGTGATCGACTAGTAGATACCCTGTAGAAGGTGCTGCAAAGTGGTCTACTACATATAGAAGAGTTATCGCTATTATGTGTAGGAGATATTTAATATATTTGTGAAAGTTGTGGATTCAAGTGAACGACTACAAGATACCCTGTATGAGGATGTCAAGTGCTGAAATATGCGTTATACTTATAAACTTATAAAATGAAATGCCACTTATCGACTATTAGATACCCTATTGAAAAACTTTCGGTGTTGGGATGTCATTTATTTCCTTTATTTTTAAACAAAGAGAGAAGTACTATTGCTAAAATTCTATTTAAAGTAATATTAGAAAATGCAAGTGAACGACTAGGAGATACTCTGTAGAAACAGATAAATTGTTATACTATACATTCCTCCCTCTTCAGCCTAGATTTACAAGTTTTTCCTAAAATGCGTATGATAAATGCAGATTTAATTGATCAACTGTAAGATACCCTGTTTCCATGAATATATACTACATTTGTTTCCCATCTAAAGATAGCTAGAACAATTTCTCACCAATGCAATGTTATGAAATGCAAACAATCAACTTGAATATACCCTGTAGAAAAGTGTCAAATGCTATAATAAACATTTTGTAGTCTCTATCAATAAGATGGGTTATTTTTGTACATTTCAACATACCCTCTCTTAGTAATATATTTATATAGGGTATGCGTATATAACTTACCGATTCAATCGTTCATTTTCAAAGACAAGTTCCTCCAATTTGATGATATTATCATTCAGTTGATTCTGATGGTAACTCACATCCGCAGACAGTTGATTAATGTGTTGTTGCATATCGTCCAGCTTGAGTTCCACCTGATCCTTCAAGGACTACAAGATAAACATATATTTATTTAAGATATATGTATTGAGAAGATCTTTCCAATTTACCTGAGTTATATTGCAACAGTATTGGGTGTCCACTTGATTCTGTTCCGTAGCAAATACCCGTTGAGCAGCCTCCTCCTCCAGCTGTCGGCGCAGCTCATTGATGCTCTCATCGGTGTCCCGTGTCCAATCCTCCACCACCTGGTTATGCTTCCGTATGTTGCCCACATCGGTGATGAGATGCAATCGTTGTCGTATCTCCTCATTGAGCACCGATCTTATGGTTGTTATATCCTGTTCCAGCACCTGGACACGATGATCCGCATGCTGATCCAAGCGTTCCATACTTGCGCTCATTCTCTGCTGTACATTCAGCTTGTTCCTTGGACACTCCTTGAGATGCGATCTCATCCGAATGCGTGGTATAAACACATTGCAACTATTTGGACACTCTTCCAGCACCTGGCCGCAATGTATCAGGTGCTCCTAAAGAATGAGACAGTGGGAGAAACATTAGCAAACATTTCTGATTGACCATCATGATTGGGGATTGACCCACCGTAAAGGTTTGGGCATCGAACCACTCGTTGCAAAAGAGACACGATGATTTCTCATATTTGATAATTGTCGTCGATTTGGATGTTGATGACGATGATCTATCGTTTGTCATTGGCTTATTGTTGAGTGACATCATGAATGGGTTAACAACCACTTGCACCACACATAGAACCACCGACCGCACTGCACCACATTCCACGACAAATAATTCACCAATTTGTAGTTACGTTAACCGCCTCTAAACATACTAAATTAAAAAAAAAAAAAAAAATGGAATTACGAAAAATATGATTAAGAATTTCCTTTGATATAGTCATACACACAATCAACACACACACTCTTTTATTTTTTTATAGATATACAGTTAGTCAAGTAATTTATTTCACAAAATTAAAAAAAAATTACTTTCTCTTGACTCTTTAAAGTTTTCTCCTCATTTTATTAAGTATACGAGTAGTTGCTTATGTGTGCTTAGGAAAAGTTTAAAAAACAAATAATGAGATGCATAAACTAAATATTTCTTTAAAAATAAAAATCAAATATGTAATTATTTAATATCAGGGACTACAACCGAAACGAATATCGGTTTCAGTTACGGTTTCGGTTATGCTCGAATTAAGGTTTTCGGTTATCGGTTATTCAAAATGTTAGAGTATCACAAAAAAAATTAAAATTAAGATTTTCGGTTGACCAAAATAAAAAGCGTTATTCAATGTTTTACATAAAAAATAGACTTAATGCGTAATGCAGCGTAATGTCGATTTTATTATAATTTGATCTCATATAAATTTGGTTCATTTGGTTTGAACATTTCGATTATTTTGATTTTATTGATTTTTAATAATTTCGAACTGCCATAACTTTATCAAAACTCCATCAATTTCCATGCGCAATGTAAATATGAGCGTGATTTTACATCTAAATTCGTTCTGCATTTAAAATTTGAAAATCGAATTTTTTCGAAAATTTACGTGTTTGCCTTTGTCTTTTTTGATTTGTTCGAAAAAATTAGAATTTTCAAAATGAACAAAATCTAAATACAGAACGAATTTAGATAAAAAATCCTGAAAAAAATCAAATTCAAATTCAGTTATGGCAGTTCGAAGTTATCAAAGTTGCTCAGAAGCTGCGACGTCCAAAAGCGAAATTAACCCTTATAACTGAATCGGTTATTAAACGGTTATTTAGGTTAAAAGAGTTTCGGTTACGGTTTCAGTTCCGGTTACAAATTTCAATCGGTTTTTATCGGTTAAAGGTTACGGTTTCGGTTAAGGTTTTAATCCCTGTTTAATATTGTCAAAACAATTACTTGACTGACTGTAGATATAGATATGGTTTTACACTTGTGTGTGGGATATATGTACATATATATGAGTCGTCCCTGAAAAACCAAAACTGCCTCAACTGAAGGTTACACACACACACACACACACACACAAACACACTCACACATCTAAATACATATATATATGTATATTTATATGTATATATATATATACTTGGTGAGAGCCACTAAAATGAACCCGCTTGCTTTCAGTCCAACAACTTATTAATAATACTCTGGGATCAGGCGAGCAATTTGTCTTTGTCTCGTTTCAACTATACAAAACTTACAGGTTCAAAATACACACACATACATACATACACTATCTCTCTGTATGTGTATGTGTGTGTGTGTGTGAGATATCATTATCAATGAAATAACTGTGCAATCAAATATTTTGGTATTGCAACAGTAATAAGTATCACAGCAATACGCGCCAGCCAAACAGATAACATACGAAATGAAAATGGGAATGGAAATCGAAATCGAAATGGGAATAGGTCAATGCGAACTATAAATACCCTGTACATTTTGTGAGTCGGGTCTGATTAAGGATGTGTAAAATTGTACCTTCTAAAATCAAGATTTTGGTCTCAGAACTAAGAATTTTGGTCTAAAAAATGTGATTACATGTTTTTTCCTTGGCTAAAGCGGATTTCGATCCGTCGACTTGTTACCAATCTGAAGCGGTGCCATTATTGTCTTCATATTAAGTATGACATATTTATATTTTCTTATCAATTTAAGATTTTTAATTCTTATATTAAGAATTGCGAATTTTTAGATTAATATTCTTAGTTTTATTAATTTGGTCTTAAAATGGTTTTATTTTAAGAGAAAATATTTAAGATGAGATGATATTTAGAAGTTAGTCTTTTTTTTCAGTATACAATCATTTCATTTAAATAAGTCCAGCTGAACTCAGAAATTATCTAAAACTTTTTCAATAATTCTAAAATAAAAACCTGTATTTTGTACTCCATTTAAAAAAAACTTCAAGTCTACCGAATTTGTCCTGCATTTTTTTCTTGAACCTCAGAAATTTATTGTGAAGGTTTTTATTAAGATTTTCAGCATACACTGCAATTATCAAAAAAATTGCTTAAGAAATACCAAAGTTAGATGTTCTCAAGTACGAGTATGGGCTAATATCGAATATTTCAATAACTCTTTCCAGTATACAGTAAAAACTTTTAAAATAAAAGAGATAAGCTAACTATTTCACTGAGATATCATTTCTCTCACTCTCTTTAGATTTCGAACTACCAGAAAATAGGTAGGGTTCAGTAGCGGGTACCAACTAATTAGCAATGCCAACAAATTGCAGGGAATTCTTATCGTAAATACGCAGATAAACAATATACATATACATACATATATGTATTTTTATACAGATAGACAGACACTTGTCTCTGTATTACAATACGCCCCTGTTTGCAGCAATGGGGTTTCAGATGCTCTTCGTAGAATGCCAACAGTTGCATTGGAGAGCAAGTCTCAGTAATCGATTGATGATAATTACAAGACGTAGCATTACTTTTCCCAAAATTCCAAAAACACAAGAGTTTTCAACAAACAATAGTTTTTTCTTAAAAAAAAAAACAAAAAAAAAATGGTTGTGTATGTACATAAGTGTAAGACAAATAATAAATAAATAAATCGTATAAAAATGATGGACTTAGACTAAGTATTATAAGTAGGTCGACTCGAGTTTTCTGCGCATCTCAAGTTTTCGTTGTTTTCCTGGAAAAATGCTGAATGTCTTGATATTGAGAGCTCTCTTCAGCATTCGCAGTGTGAAATCGGGTAAGAGGCAGGCAATGACTGTCAGAAGGACGTACAGCCAGACGGGTAGGGAGGCCAACAGATTGTTATATGCCCAGTAGATATCCGTATCGTAATCTCTGCAGAAATCAAACACAATTAGTATAATAAGTAAAAATCCCTATTTAAGTAAGGCTAAAACTTACAGATTGATGACATTATAGATGACGGTCGTGACCATAAATGCAAGTATCGATAACACCAAGGTCGCAATATACCAAAATGATAGATACATCGACTCCAGCCAGAGCTTTAGGTTCACGATGATCACCACAGCCCAAATGAGTAGAGTGCCAAAGCAGGAAAAGGCCGCCGTTTGACCTCCATTCAGGATAACATTGTTGAACGAGAAAATGCAGTACGCGAAGTAAAAGATTATCACTGAATGATATATAGCAAATATGGTCCACATCAGGAAGAAGGGCCAATGTAGCTGCTTGTTGTCCGTGTTCTTCTTGTAGAGCTTTGGGTTTCTGTGGAAATCAAAAGCGAGATTCACTTAAGTGCAATTTTATTAACTTAAAGATGAGCTGCTAACTCAACTTTGATAAACTGGAAATCTAACCAGAGATTCTAGTTAAACTTATTTATTCCCCAAGCGATCATTATGCAATTTTTAGAATAAAAAGCAGACTATCAAAGAGAACCAGGAATTCTTTAACTTAAAGGATTAATCAAATTTAATGAATTTAAATTTAAGCAGTGAATCTAATTTAAATTTTATATTTTTCAGTTAATACTTAGGAAATATTTGGAAAACAAGAAAAAGAAAAAACTGAAGAAAATTTAATCTAAGATTCCAGTTTAACGTTAATATTTCTCAACCGATTGCTGAAAAATTTACAAAGAGTACAATCCATGATAAGTGTGAACCAGTCAGAAAATCTTTAAATTGAAAGATGAGAGATTTAAGTTTAACTTTTTCTATTTTTCAGCCGATCGTGAGGAAATTTTTAGAATACCAAGAAAATAATCAAATAATAGTCGATAAATAGATTGTAATATAACTTTTCTATTTTGCAGTCGATCGTTTGAAAAGAGTCAAAGAAAAGAAGGAATTGATGGTAAGCATAAGGAATAAACAGTCAGATAAGACTATAAATACATTTACGGATACTTACTTCATCAGCATCTCCTCGGTGTAGGGTTTCTCGGTGAGCGATATGAAGAGAATGGGCAGCGATGTGTAGATCACATTGTAGAGGGTCAAGAACAGTGAATCGTAGACCGAAGATGAGGAGAAGAGCGTGTGGAATTGAAAGAGGAACATGATGCCCATAAACAAGATGTTCTTGTAGAAAAAGTAGAGCACCAAAAACGATAGACGAACACTGTGATAATGGCCATGAACCAGGAGCAATCTCTTCAGCATGCAGAATTTGGCAAAGGCAAAGTCAGCACATCGTGCCGCCTGTCTTCCCTCACGTCCCATGATGCCGATGCCGACGTGAGCCTCTTGGATCATGGACACATCGTTGGCACCATCACCGATGGAGGCGGTGTTGTAGTTCTCATTGGATGATTTGATCAGGGCAACCACCTCGCTCTTCTGCAACGGACTGAGACGACAGCAAAGCACCGCCGTACACTTGACGGCCACATCCCGGAATTCGTTGGGTGCCTCGGCTAGGGCAACCGCAAGACTCTTGCCATCGATGAGCAGGGCACAATCCTGGCCAATGCCAAAGACAATCTCACGATCCAGCACATTCAGATGGACGAGCAGATCATCCCGACTCTTGCACTCCAGTATTATATATTTCTTGGCATCGGGTGGGATGTGTCCACAGGATAGGGCGATATTCAATGCGGTCTCCACCTTGTCGCCGGTCAGCACCCAAATTTTGATGCCAGCTGCCTGCAGAGATACCAGAGTATCGGCCACATCATCCTGCAGAGCATCCTCCACTGCTGTGGCGCCCAGTAAGTCGAGATCTGGCAACGAGTTGCAATTAAAATCTCTCGAGGATTTGCTCATTGTGCTCATTTTCAGGTGTTTACTTACCACTTTCAATCCTTGAATAGCATTCCTCGCTCAATTGTTTACGATTCTCCAGCGAGCTATTTGCCTGGGCCAGAGAGTTGACGAACTCCTGATACTCTGCATCCGAGATCTCTCTCCTAGCTATGGCCAAGGTGCGCAGACCCAAGCGGGCAAAGTCACTGATATGATGGTCTGTCTTGGATACCATATCGGCCGAGCTATTCGCACAAAGTGGGAACACATAACTCTCAGCTCCCTTTGTGTAGATCCACTTCTTGCCCCCCTCATCGCGCACAATCACGCTCATGCGCTTCCGATCCGAGGTGAACTCCAGCACATGCAGACGATGGAAGGCATCCTCCTTGGGCTTACCACTATTTATCGGACGCTTATAGTCCAAATGGGGCGGCACAATTCTCACCCGCAGCACTTCATCGTCGTCGCCCGTGTAGACGAGTCCCAAGTTGGCGCAGGCTTCCACCAGGGCCTTCTCATCGGGACTGGAGGCCTGATAGTCCAGCAAGCTAAGGGATAGAGCAAATGGAACGAGATGAGCGGTTGGAACAGCTGGAGATAGTTGAAAAGAGGAATAGATAAAGCGAATGGAACAGCCTAACCAATTGGATGCAGTTGGAACAGATGGAATCGGTGGAACGGTCGGAGCTTAAGGATCTGATTAGTCTATTGGAGAGATTGAATTAACTAGGACAATTGTATCACGGCACTATGATTAAGTGGAACATATGGAATCGGTGGAACAAGCGGCGTTAAAGTATTTTATTACTCTCTGGGAGCAATAGCGACAACTGGAACTATTGGAACAGTGTTCTAGAATCAATTGGAACAGATGGAATCGGTGGAACGGTCAGAGCTTAAGGATCTGATTACTCTATTGGAGCAATTAAGTCAACTAGGACAATTTTAACACTGCACTGTGATTAAGTGGAACATATGGAATCGGTGGAACAAGCGGCGCTAAAGTATTTTATTGCTCTCTGGGAGCAATAGCGACAACTGGAACTATTGGAACAGTGTTCTAGAATCAATTGGAACAGATGGAATCGGTGGAACAACCGACGTTAAAGTATCTTATTGGGGAGCAACCTCTGGGACATATGAAACAGATGGAATTGTTGGAGCAACCGTAGCTAAAGGGTCTTATTGCTCTCTTGAAACAACTGAGTCAACTGGAACTATGGGATCACTGAATTAAAATCATTTGGAACAGATGGAATTTTGTGGAACAACTGGAGCATGAAAATGAAGGAATAGCTCATATAGTTGGGATAAATGAAACAGATAAGACAGCTTGTAAGTTTGAAGAAATTGGAAGAGATGAAAATGAAACAGCTGAAGCAATTGCAACGCTTGGAACAGTTTGAATAATTGCAACGACTGGAACAATTTGCATAAGTGAAACACATGGAATAGTTGAGGCAAGTGGAACAAATGAAGCAGCTGATGAAAATAGTGATCAAAGTGGAACAGATGGAATTGGAACTGGAACTCACCACAACGTTTGTTGAATCTCCTGTTTTCGCCGCTGCGATTCGGCCCGAATGAGCATCGTTGGCTGTCGTGTGAAAGTGGGCGCCGCATAGGATTCTCTGGATACGGTGCTGCCGGCACGAAGGAGTCCGCCGACAGGTGGCGTTAGATTGCCAACGGGATTGGACAGATACGCATTGGGAGCACCATAAGAATGGGCACGTCGATGGCCCAAGGCGGCGGCATTGTGCGCCTCTCCAAACTGTGGCAGATCCCGCTCCGAGGTGGAACGTTGGAATTGCAACGAAATGGGACGCAGAATTGGAGGACTCTGCATGCCACCGCTAGAGTGACCATTTGCGGATGTGACACTGCCAGGCGCCTCGCCAGGGGATGCAATATGCACCTTGTTGGACCTGGCAAAATTGGGACTACGCTTGACGACCTGAGGACGCTTGCGACGCTCCACTTTGTAGCTGTCGTCGGGGAAGAGGAGGGGATTCACATCCGAGGAGGTCGCTGTCGCATTGACACCATTCGGATGCACCGACAAGGATGTTTCAATCGTGTTGCTCACATTGAGCTCACTGTGCTGACTAGAGTTGTGACTCTCCTCCGTAATATCGGATATCGAGTACATTTCCGGCGGACCCGACTTGATCGTCTCCTGTTTATTGGTACTCTCCTCTGGCTCCTCGGGCGTCATACTTGCAGCCACCTGTACGGTGTGACAAATCGCTAGCGCTTGGAAGAACACTTTCTGGTCCATCTGGAATGGAGACAGAAATCCTCAGTGATATTATGTAGTAGAAATAGCTACAGTTTGGACAACCCGACTGTGTGAGACCCTGCACTTATTCCGTATAATACAGATACTTATATCTTAATATCTCTTCTGATTCCATTGGTCCGACACTGCGGACTTGAATCTTGCATAACTTTCGAGTTTATTATCCGATCGATATTCTCAAAATAATCCTGAAACCTGCTGACTTATCAGAACGCTCTTGATATCAAGAATTTCAAGAAGTTCTTAAATTTAGAATTTCGTTCTTGAATCAAGAATCTTCAGACTTGGTTGACTTTTGACACTGGAAATTCTTGATTCAAGCACGAACTTGATTTTTCTCTCAGTGCATTTAAGTTGGTCTTATAGTATACATTCTGACCAAATTTGAGCGAGCAAAGCGAGCAGGGGGCAGTGGGGAAAGTGAAAAATTCGGATATACAGCAATCCCTTTACCAAGTATACCATATCTAGCTTTTATAATCTCTGAGATCTAAGTATTCATTCAAGCAGACGGACAGATAAACATGGATACATCGACTCGATGGTTTTTGATGCTGATCAAGAATATAAATACTTTATGGGGTCAATCACGCCTCCTCCTTGTTGCAATCGGAGTTACTTACATTGAATTTGTTAATGTCAAGCAAAGCTTTAGTCTCCGCCTCCTCCAGACGCGTCTTCTTATAGTTGTACTTGTGTCCCGCTATCGAGCACTGTTGGAAGTTCATCTCATTCTTGGTCAGCGTACCCGTTTTATCCGAGAAGAGTATATTGATCTGACCGAGCTCCTCGTTCAGATTCGATGTATTTACAATGCACTGTTGATCCGTCTCCTTCTCGTAGAGCTCGTTATCCCATTCCATAAAGAATCCGCCAATCACACGCTGCAATTCGATCGTCACATACAGCGAGATGGGTATCAAATAATTGAACAGTATCAAAAACGATAGGTAATCCTGAAGGAACTGCTTTACGCTATATCCATCCGCTGCGGGTCCCAGATACGTTAGCTTTGGTATCACAAATAGCTCATTATATCTGAAAGAAAGGCATATTTATTGTCAGCCATTCGCATTTCACAAGAGAAATACTTAAAGTAAACCATTCCCGAGGATTTCATCTCTGATCTACCTTTTAAGTACCCCATATGTTGTGTAACTTTAGCTGATCTTCTGTTAAATTTAAGATATGTTCTTCAAGTAAACCATCCCGAAGGGTTTACCCTTTAATCAACTTGTAATACGAGCTGAACTTATTATCAAGGATAGTTTTTTGATAAATTTAAGGAGATTTTTATACGATGATTTTCGAAAAATTTCGAATTTTCAAAATGAACAAAATTTAAATGAAGAATGAATTAAGAGGTAAAATCATGCTCAAATTCACATTGCACTTGAAAATTGATTGACTTTTGGCAATGTTATGGCAGTTCAAAGTTGCTCAGTACCTGCGATGGCCAGAACCGAAATTAACCCTTGTAAATGAATCGGTTACTAAACGGTTATTTCGGTTTAAGGTGTTTCGGTTTATGGGTTTCGGTACAGCGAAAAAAACATTTTTCTGTTACGGTTTCAGTTACGGTTACAAATTTCAATCGGTTTTCATCGGTTAAAGGTTACGGTTTCGGTTAAGGTTTAAATCCCTGCATTTGATAAATTTAAGATTTGTTCTTCAAGTAAACCATCCCGAAGGGTTTCGTCTATGATCTATTTGTAATACGAACTGTACTTATTGTCAACGATTTGTTTTTAATAAATTTAAGTCGACTTCTTAAATTGAACCATTCTCAAGGCTAAAATTTATTATGTACTTATATAAGAAAAGAATAAGCGGAAATAAAGTGGGAGTTAAACTTACCTCTTAAGGAAATAGAGCAAGGTAACTATGGCTATTAATGCTATAAGTATAAATATTAGAAATCTGTTGACATAGGTCTCGCTCGATGCCGTCTTATTGCGGGTGAGTCGGCTGTTCAGCTGAAGTTTGGTTGTCATGCCCGTGTATATGGCACAACCGATCACACACTCGGTATTCTTGACGCGTGAGCCACGTAGTAGTACATTCTCGGAGGATAAGGGAAGGACACGCCCTTCACCGCCAGATAGCTCGATCTTGCCATTGAAACTATATAGGTCAGTGCCGGGAGTTTCACACTCGATCATGCCCAATTTGTGCATCTCCTCAATTGGAACGGTCGGTAGATCTCTGGGTACCATTAAAGTTTTCAGGTTCGACTCGCCATCCAAATTGGCTGTCGTTATAAAGCACTTGCCATGGGGATCTGTTGAACGGAGTATTACCAGATCACAGGGTACATCGCAATCCCGTTCCACGACAATCAGATCTCCGGGTGCGACGTTCTGGGATTGTATTATCGCCTCGACGCCATTCTTAATGACAGTCACTGCAAGAAGAAATAGGAAGAAAAGCAAATAGTAAATTACTTCGATATCTAGTAGTATAGGGTACACTGAAAAAAAAGACTTCTAAAATCAAAAACATTCATCTTACATATTTTGATCTTTAAATAAGATCATTTCAAGACCAAATTACTAATACTAAGAATATTAATCTAAAAAATCACAGCTCTTAATATAAGAATACAAATCTGAAATTTTGAGGAAAACATAAATATGTCCTATTTTATGGGAAACCAATAGTTGTCCAGTGGTTAGATTGTCCACTTCAGTTTGGAAACACAAGTGGGGGTTCAAATCCCACTCTTGCCAAGGAAAAACACATCGGAATATTTAGAATAAAAAGCAAATCAAAAAAAAAAAATGTATATATATCAAAATAAAAAATAAAAAAAAACACTCTCTTATTTTTTTGTTGTTTTCTTAAGTATTTAAAACTGATTTGCCTATAAATAAAAACTTGATATATCAAAATATTATTATCTTTACTCTCTTATTTTTTTTAGTTGACTTGAGTATTTAAAACGGTTTGGTCTATAAATAAGAAAATTGTATTGTTTGAAATATTCTTAAAGAAAATATGTGACCAAAATGCTTAGTTCTGATATCAATATCTTGATTTTAGAACCTTTTTTTTATCAGTGTACTAGCTCAAAATTTTTACCAGGTGAACGGTTGACGACATTATCAGTTCTAAAGCGTAGAATGTCTTCATATCCCTGTTTGGCAGCTGTAACGGCAATCACGAAGACAAGGGGCAGCAGGGAGGTCATTGGCGATACGGGACTGTCTACAAATTAGAAGAGAGACCGTTAACAAGAACTAAAAAAGTTAAGGTTATGTTTGAAATTCGATACTTACCGATCAATAGTGATATGATTGTCATAACTAGAAAATAAAAATTAGCTATACGTCGAAATTGTTCCAATAGATTCTGCGGCAGAAATGTGAGCAATGTGTATTTTGTGGACTTGATGCGATTTTGATTCTTTGGCTTTTTCTTCTTAACATCCTCCGAGCCGCCAATTTGTATTTGTAGCCAGTCATTTATTGTGCTAACTCTGGAACCCTAGAACACACCAAATAAAATATACATAAATTAGGCAACTCTAAATATAATAGGTATTCAACAGTTGTTAAGGTTAAAGAAGTTAGCACATAAAAAATTCGTTAAAACAAACACATAATCACAGTCTTTCTATTAAAATGACACGCCTTTAAAATAATACAAAATTAAATCTATAATAATTGAAAGTGAAGTGAAACATTAGTTGGGTTTATAAGGGACCTCTTGAAGGGACTCTAATCTTCCTGAAATATATATGTAAATTATCTCAGATCAAAACAGACTTGACATGAGATCGTTTATTTCTTATATGTTATTTTATTTTTTTAAAGAAGAAATCTTCACCGAAGAAATCTTCACTGAGTTTCCCGTCTTTGTGACGATTATTTTTTATGTAAAAGTAGAAAAATGTATTTACAGTCTATGTATAATAATACTTTATCGTTATAAATTTCCTTTTGAATATTATAATATTTGACTTGAAGTCAAGTTCATTATCAATGGGTTGAACTGTATGTGAGCTATGATTGTACGATTTAGTAGTATTTTATTATTTACGCGTAGTTCACATAATTGGAATGATTCTTCCGTCTTTCTGGAGGCTGTTTAAATTAAAGCAATGCTTGACAATCTGTTTGGTCAAACATCAGTGCGTTTACTTAGAAGGTTAATGGGGTTAATCAATATAGAAATTTACGTATGTACGAACACATAATACCCATACGTATACTCGTATGTCGATGGGTCAATGTGTTCTATGGAGTCTCTCTCAGTGCTCTTTTAGAAAGTGCTGACTGATTAAATGCTGTCTGTGTTGTGACGCACCTTACGTTGTTTCCATAGGAATGTCTCTTTGAGATAGAACTGCGGTTCCTGTTCTCTCCAATGATATTGATGTTGAGGATGATGCTGAGGATGATGTTGAGGATGATGATATCTATTACCAATCAGATCAATGCGCCGAAAACCGCTTAGATAGTCATGGCCAAAGAAATTCATTGTCTAACATCTGGCTGACAAACCGTAACAGATCAACCGTCTTTGTCATAGATAATTTGTGCATTTTCTCTACAATTCTCTGTGCTCAGCGGAGAGATATAGAGAGAGATTGGCAACGTGAAAGATGTTCGTCACTTTTTTTCCTTCACATTATTCTGAATTTTGTTGTTAACATATTGCAGTTTGATTTATATTACGATACGATATAGAAAATACGATATTAGTGGCACTTTTGGTTTGTTTCACGATACGATATTCCACGTACGATATAGACACATCTGATTCTGAAGACTTTTTTGTTTTTATCTTACAAACTTGTACAAACGATGAACGTATTTCAATACGATAAAGCATAAACGATATTCCAAACACTTGAAAGCATCCGTAGCTTTATGATACGATTTAGTGTAAAACGATATTCCATATCCGATAATTGAAGAATTGTTTATTTTGTGATTCGATGTATCGCATATACGATATTCCATATACGATATTTAAGTGCTTGGGCGCAGTTAGCGTCACATTTAAACAGCTGAACCGGAAGAAGTGTCGTTTTGATGATACGATCTAAGATAAACGATATTCCAAATACGATATAGCGTCACTTTCAACTCCTGACACTTCAGATGTTCTTTCTTTCACACTTGACTTTGTCACAGATATACGATAAGCCGTATATCGTAAACGGTAAACGGTAAACAACATCAGCTGCTATACGTGTGATCGTTTGCATGCATTTGACTCTTTCTTTCTTTCCAATTCTTTTATTTATTTTTTTTTTTTTTATATCGTCGTTTTTTTGTTGTCAGCACATTAAAAGGTATAACCTTAAAACGATGTTAAGTGGGTAATTTTAACACTTCAATTGAACAGTTCTCTATGCACATACGTGTTTTGTTATTGACGTATGTACATACATACGTACTTATGTATATATATTGTTAGATTGTAGATCAATGCGTGGTATTTGTTTTTCGCATTTACATGACTTTTAGATAAATCACTGAGGCATTTTACACGGTCATAACGTTGATATCACGTAATGAGACTTTAAGAACTCCCATTCAAAAATTGTTATTTCAACTAATTATGCAAAAGTATCTATTTATATATAGATATATTTGTTTATATATATTTTACATTGTTAAACTGACACAGCCACAATATAAATCAGTCAAAATCGATCGGTCAGCGTTTCTCTGATTCTCAAGATACTACAAGATACACAAGATATACATTTGAGAAGCTGCGAAACAACCGCAACGATGTGCACAACTTAAAGCCCGTTCTCACACTGAGTTGAATCTCAATATACGTATGTTCTGCAATTCCCATTCCCATAACGATTCCCATTACGATTCCGATCTCAATTCGGATTCCCTGCCCCCCTCCCCACCCCCATCCCCACCAATATTCGTGAATATGCTCTCAAAACTTATTGACGAGCTATACGTCTATCGTTGTACTATTCGGGATGTCGAATAGATGTGTTCAAGTTTTACTACTCACAGTAGAAATAATATACATAGGTATATGCCTCGTCTTCTCTAGTTTCGAGTTCAAAGTGCATGCTTAATTTGCCGGCTCTTCAAATTCGTCAATATTCGACATAAAATTGAATATATTCATGAGTACTCATGTCCGTACTCGCACTGAATTTGCTAACATACATATAAACTATATATGATCTATATACCCTGTACAATTATTTTTTTTACAAAATTATGTTTAATAATAATACTTAAACATAATACTAATTAATTTTTATTACATCTATAACATTTAGAAGTTGCAAAGTCTTTAAAATATTTAATGCACCAAATTTGGTATACAGCTACCCTTTAAATGGCTTAGCTTACAGGGTATTTGTTCATCACAACGCATTCTAAATTGATTTCGAATTTCTATCTTTCACGATAATGTGTAAGTTTAAGTAATATACGTGAAGAAAAAGAATTAAATATATATCGGTTTCCCTACTTAAATTGAGATATTTTAGCTATTTATATTTTTATGAAATTCATTTGATAGATTCTATATCATATTATAATTAGTATAATGGGGATATGAATGTAGATCAGTCGATTGGTGACAATTAGGATGAGGTTTTAGGCTTTAATGGATTTTATTACATATAATAATGAAAATTCTAATATATTTGATTTCCTCTCAACTCTTATTTCCAGATAAGATGAGAATTTTGATCCGTGGAAATACTAAATCAATTAAACTCTCTTCTGGCTCAATCTTCTGTCAAGAGAATACTCTTTTGCATTATCTTCTGTCAGGAGAAAAGAGCTCTACTTTTTGTTGTAGCTGGAATAGTAAGAACTACCAAAATATATAGGGAGAATTTTACACAGTCTTACAAAAGATCAACAGGTTGCTCTTTTAGCTACTTATTTATTATGTATAAGATTATAAATAAATATTAAAAATAAGTATTTTAAATATCTTTTAATCTTCTTAATTCCACACTTCTTTGCAATCCCTAAGTTGTTAAACTCGTACTACAGGCAATACTTTTATATTTAGGAATTGTCACATCGAAAGTTGTGGGCCGAAGTTTGCAGAGCGATAGTTGAGGGTAAATTACGAGTATGTATGTTTATATTGTGTATACGTAGATAGGCATTCTGTAGAATCGTAGGCGTCCGGGTGTGTCATAGTCATATCAATTTAGTAAAAGAGATAATACGTAGATAATATTTTGGTTATGGACTTGAAACAGATTTCACACATTTGATGTCGCAACTTTGCACTGAGTTTTCACTTAAAACATAAAGGTTTATATACATATATACACGTATTTATGTTTATATTCACGAAAAGGATAAGACACTCACTTAAAGTTAGGATTAGTTAAGAATGAAACTTAGTGGGGATTAGTTGGATATATCGGAGTAGCATAATTTCAGCATAATTGAAAAGAGATTCGAATGAAAATTGTGCAACTCACCCGCTTGATAAAAAGCTTTCGAAACATCTTATCCATATTTACTTAATCCGGCTATAAACAGATATAAATATGAATGTTTATAAAGGTGATTTGCGGGATTTCTAAGTACAATGCGGCTCGGTAGACGGAACAATCGCATACTACTGAGCGATTTGTATACGAATATCTCGCGACAGGCTTCGTATTTTTTACCTCAAATGGGTCGACGCGTTCTTATCATGGAATGCCTTCTAAAACCAATAACCGAATAGTGGTCGAATACCCGAATAGCCCGAATAGCCCGAATACCCCGAATACACCAAACAATATCAAATGCCAATCGATCTATTTGTATGTCTGTAAGTGCACAACTTTGAAGTTAAGAGCGTAAGAACTTAAGAGCGTACGATTCGAGTTAATTCACAAAATAAGGAAACAGAAACGAATCAATGATATCAGCGATTTAAGATTGTGTTCGTCTTTTACCTTATCAACAGTATGAGTTCTCATACTATGTTTGAAAACCTTCAATTTACCGTCGATTAACCCAACAATTCATTTCAACTCATTGTTTAAACGAAGTATTTTTCTTTTTCTTGACATTATTTGTACTCGATTTTGTACTCGATTTGTACCCGAACACGTACTCGTAACCATACTCTATGTCTAATAATCCAACATTACCGGTTGTCGGTTGCTCCGAAACTGTCTCCCCATTTTCTCTCTTTGGGTCTCTTTTTGGCCAGGGAGGGGGAGGGGTTTCCCATATCAGTCCCGGGCACACATACCGTCAAACCAGATAAGATTATGATAGTATTTAACTGTCGCAAGCTGACTAATACAGTTAAGGTAGTCGAACCATAATATTACGAGTAGTTCTAGGAATTCATCAACATACGTACGTAACGCCCTTTTACTTTTACCAACATAAATACTTATTCAAAAATCTATAATCAATAGATTAAGGGGAATGTGACAGGTGCAAAACGTTCGTCATCAGGTAATGCCAATAGCATTCGGTACTCCATTCAAAATAATTCCCTATCCTTTGATAATCCTATTCCATCGGTCACTTTAAATACGATCAATTTGAATTTCACAATTCAAACATGACGTTTTATCATGCAGCATTATCTTGAATATCTAATAATATCCAATAAAATCCCAATTAAACTTTACAGCACTATAAATGAAATTGTAGTAGTACTATTTATATCATTTTATCATTGTTATATGTAGCATACTTCACGGGGAGTCGAAAATACAAAAACTCTTCTTATAGTTTATATCTCAAAAATTCAATAAGATAAGCTTAATATTGAAATAAACTAAGAAAAAGAGATTATCTGTAGGGTATCGACTACTACATACCCTCTCATTATTTGCAAAATGATTTTAACTTAACTGCGAACTACATATTGGGAAATTATCATCAGCTGATCGATCATTTCTCTAAATGGAACTGTTCTATATTCGAGTATAAATAGTTATAGTTAATTTTGTTGTTTTATCAATTACAGACCATTATATCTATTTCAATTTCAAATTATAAAAATTATATGAATCACTGGCAAAGTCCAGGTCTATTTATTTTTAATCCCTTATTGAGTGATTGGCATGGTAAATAAGATATCTGTATAGTTATACCCTGTACTCACAAAACATTGGATTGTACGACTGTGTGTTAAAAACTTAAGCTAATATACATACAAAATTATAAAGAAATATTTAATATTCATGCAAGTCTTTGTTAACTCAAATATCACAAAAGTTATAGACTCGTTATTTAGTATATGTATACTGTTTAACAAAAATTCCAAATTTATTTTTAGATAGACAAAAGCATATTATTACCAATTTATATAGCAATATTTTGGGTAAATATTATATATTTTTCCAAATTTAACACATTAACTTTGCATTATAAAACTGAATATACAGTGTCTCATAGTCGATCACTTTGCAAATTACAATTTTTACGCATTTATTTTTTGCACAAATTATTCTTTTTTTTTTTTTTGGTTTTTCCTAAGTAATTATATATATTATAAGAAAAAAATACAAAAAAAGGTTTGACTGACGAAATTCACAATAAACACAATTTATGAATTAAAGCACAAGAAATTTAAACTTTTTTGAAGAGATGCATTATAAATACTATTGATATTCAACACATTTTTATTTTAAAACAATGAGAGTTGAGTTATAAATAAAATGATTAAATTTTCACTTGGCAAACACAATATTATTAAGGGAGCAATTGTAAATATACATAGGTACATCTACAAATACTCTCCTCATATATCATACATATGTACATATAACATTTATGCATCTATGACGGTAACTACAACTAAAATAGTGTAATTATAGTACTTGAAATTGTCACTTGTCACTCGTTGTAATAAGGCGAGTATTTTATCAGTTTACAACAGATGCTTAACAGACCGAAGGCACTCGAAATAACTCAGATAGTACGGGTAATACGCGTGTATATATGGTATAGTATATCTGTAGTATCTGTGTTATACGATATGTAAACATACCATTTTGTTCTATTCTTGTGATGTTACTTAATCGTAGAATTTGTTCTATGCAGATTGTGTGTGGTGTAAACGAATTTTAGATATTGTCTATATATCTTCTGGATAGATCGAGCATATAAAAGCGGTTCACATGCACGACGAGTATACAAAACAAATGGAAGGAGAAGCCTTCCACGCGCAAACTGATCTATCGGCAAACTGTCGAAGAATTGTTGATAGCGATAGTACCCACAAATGATATGTATGTATGTATGTATATGTATGTATATGTGTGTGTGTCACACACACCTATACAAATATTAACGGTATATATGTATTATGATATGCGAATAATTTGTAATATCGTGTCAATTTCATACTCTGGATATCATAAATCTAAAAGAGAGTCAAGTGCTTGCACACTTAACTCCAGATATTACCATATATATCTATCTCTGTGTGTATCGAAGCAACGTTTATAGATAAACCAAGAAACTTTCTGACAGAGAAAGATACAGAGAGAGAGAGAGAGAAAGAACAAGAGAGGTGCGTCTAACGAATTGCTCTCTTAACCAACGAATTATTATTATTATTTATTTTTTTTTTTTTCTAAACGAACCAAAGAGATAAAGTCGATAACAATATCTTATCTTAAAGCATTGAATCATATATGTATACACCATACACACACACACACACACACACACATCGCATAGACTTCACTCACGGTCGTGTCTGGGGGTATTTGAGTTTTTGGGCTTTAGATTGAATTTCGAGTTCGGGTTCTACAAACGAATAGAACTTCGCCAATATTTGTTGCTGTCAAAGAAATTGCAATATATACTATATACCAACATATGCTTATATCTATATATACCATATATGTATATATGGACAACAGCACACTATGGGGAATTTTCCCGATTTTTTGGAATAAATTCAGTTTTTGAAAGTTGCTAAAATACGTTATTAATAACAGCAATCGATCAGGAAATGTCCAAACTGTAATGTTACATACCAGAAATTTTAACAGAGCTCGCTCCTGTTAAGTTTTAACAGAGCAAACACAGCTCATGCAACTGAAAAGTATGTGTTGTCAAATTGTTTGATTTTTCACCAAACTTTAGACAAATAAAACTCGTAATTTTCGTTATTAATTCGGAATGCTATGCTATGCAGTCTATTGAGAGAGGTTTTTACTATATGTTTTAATACTTAGATTGAATAATTTGGTCGTTTTGTCCTCGTAATTTTGCACAAAAGAGACCCTTCTCACTTGTAGAAATTTTAAATGAAATCTTAACTTTAAATGGAGAAACAAAAAATTGTCCACCTAGTTCCACCTTAATATATATGACATGTTGTAGATAAATTAGTTCTCTTTTAAATGCATATAATCCTAAAGTGCACATTTTATGAAATTTACCTTTTTAGCACATAACCTCAGATTTTAAAATGTGGAGTTCATTTTTCACATGGAACTCTGTGATGGTAAAAATCGCAAAAGAGAATGCAATTTTGAGCTGCTTTAAAGCGGTTATTACTGGCAACTATTTTGAGGACATTAAGCAAATTTTATGAGATAAAACTGAATGATTTTCTCTATACTCTCAGTATAAGAATTAACTAGATTAAAATAAAAATGTTCATTTCACTAAACGGCGTTTCATTTAAAAAACGAAGTTTTACTACCGATTTCTCTATATGATATAGTAGTCAAAAGTGGACCACAGTATATAGCTTGATAAACAAAAAATTTGAATATCACGAAATCACGGATTAAGTCGGTACCACGCCCACTTTTCTAGGCCTGTTGCATATTGATATTAAATGCCTAATGCAAAAAACTAGACTAAAATATCTTGTACCATTCTCGAGTTATTAATTTATTCCTAAAAATCGGGCAAATTCCCCATAGTGCAGCACCTTGACTAGTTCAGACCCTTATCGGACATATGTCAGCCCACACAATGCCTTGAATATCCATCGCTTTACGTCTGACAAAATAAACAAATGTTGTATTGATTTTACAAAATTACTTAATGGTTAATAATTGTTGCTAAAAGCCGTCATCCAAAAGAAACAAATAGGTGAAATAGAATAATTGCAATCTTAATTCCAGTCAGATATATTAAATAAAAAGCTATCCGTTAATCTACATGAATATATTTCAAAATGTTTTTTAAAAATATGTTTGTTTGTTTTTTTTTGAAACGTAAGTAATTTTTAGTATGGCCACAAAGTGAGTTTGGATGAATTTGGAAGTTCGATATTTAATATTAACTAAACTAAATATTAGCTAAACTATATCTTTTTATTGCAATAGAGAAGTTAAATTTATCAATTCGATTAAGATTACAACTGTTCTTTTATACTATTCTATAATTTGAAACGATCAATCTACAGATCAGTTTTTTAAGTAACCAATTTAACTGTGTGAAATTTATCTTAAGATTGAAGACTTTGAAGTATTGTATACCCCTAAAATATCTATCTACAGAAGAGTTTCTTTCCCCAAACACATAATATACGAGAAGTCAAAAAAACTGTTCGAATTCCAATTCTAATGTATATATCAGTCTATAAGTCGCCTATTAATTCAAAACTTAACAACAAATTTGTCAAATATCCGAGTTAAAACAAAACCAATTAATAGTTATTGTATTACATTTATTTATTTACTTTGAGCATAACATTTGGTTTATGAATCAGCCCAACCCATGTTAAAGGTGAACGCCCAACTGATAATTTAAGCCAGATGAGTCAGTCGTATTATCATAAGGTCGCCATATCTTTGGCAATTAGTCAGAGCCGTTGTTGAACTATGCCAAATGATACTTAAAGTATCTAGAAATCAAAAATTTGTATACCTTTCAGACGTGGAATCCCCTAATGACTGCAAACTCAATCGGGAATGCAAAGTAATTCTCTAAGGTCTAAAAAACAATTGGACGAGAATAAAATAAAGATCGATGGATGAAAATAAATCAAATAAGATAAATACAGAAAAATTATAAGGAACTGATATAAAAGGCTGAAAAGCGAAATAAATTCTGTTACTAGAAACAACAATGTATTTATATTAACCAGGGATTAAAACCTTAGTAGAAACCGTAACCTTTAAGCGGTAAAAACCGATTGAAGTTTATAACCGTAATTGAAACCGTAGCCGAAAAAATTTTTTTTTCCTGTACCAAAACTTATAAACCGAAATAACCGTTTATTATCCGATTCATTTATAAGGGTTAATTTAATTCGAATTGTTTTAATTTAAATCACACTACCAAATAATTAAATTAAGAAATAAATAATTTTAAGTTTACAAAAATAAATACAATATGTGAATGAGTGTCAGAATGAAGCGTTTTTAATATTTTTGTAAGGAATTTTGTTTTTTTGTGAGTCGAAACCATAGCGGTATTTTTAAACCGAAACTTACAAAAACCCGGTAACCGTTACGAAACCTATATTCCAATATTTTGCGTAACCGATAACCGAAAACCTTAATGCGAGCATAACCGAAATCGTAACTGAAACCGATATTCGTTTCGGTTTTAATCCCTGATATTAACCCTAAATTTTTGTACATTGATTTAATGGAATCCTAATGATATCGTAATACGATCTAACCAGTTCTCTCCTGTCTCTGAACTATTAAAAATAGAAGTAATTGTGTCAAGTTTGAGCAACGTAGCTTAACCAAGAAGTTAGTTATTATAGACAGGTAAGTTATACTAATAAGGCATACATTGAATGAGTATAAGGAAATGTCGTCATTAAAATGTAGAACACTTTACAAATATGTGAAATATCGGAATAATTTTCTTATGTATTGCAAGTCGAAGTCAAAGTCAATGACCAGAGAGGTGCGACTAGTCAATCCTACTTATAAATACTCAAGTAGAGGTAAAAGTAACACATGGGGGTAAGTGGTCACCAATATTACAGTAGTTCTATATATAGTCAAGGTACATGCATAACACTATATACTTTATAAGTAAAAAACTGGCAGTTTGAATTTGCTTATTGACAGGCTATATCTAATCTAACGTTAATGTTAATCTATAGGAACGACAACATGTAGTACATTATCATATATATGTATATATTAAACTGGCAATATTTGTATTTCAATTCGATTGCTTAACAAAGTGTATTTCAATTAGTCGCTTCACAGATACAGATATATGTACATTTATAATAAAAAAAATAAATATATATAGTAATTGTTATAGGAAAGAATTGACATATCTGAAAGTATCTGGTTAACATAACTATCATCTAAATATTTTGTGAACAGAATGTTCGATTAACTGATTAAACGATTAAGCTAACACTAAGTACTATATCTGTATTTATAGAAATCGTTATATAGTTCCTATCGCCAATAGAGAATGAAAACACAAAAACAAATGGCACTTAATAAATTTTGAATGATGGAAGAAATGTTTGCCGAATTTCAGTCGAAGTTTAGCATGGAAAGATAACACTCGTGTGCTTCCCATAATCCATCAAAATTGTTTATTGGACCCCCTTGCTTTTGCAAGCAAGAAGAAGAGAGTCAGAGAGAGGGAGACAATTCTACAGATCATCATGACGAGTTCCAAAGTGAAAGAAAAACAACCTTTACGCATATCTATTGGTAATACGAATCTGAGAAAGAACTTACCACTAAATCGTGTGAAGACCACCAAGTACACCTGGCTAACCTTTATCCCATTGAACTTCTACGAGCAGTTTCGTCGGGCTGTCTACTTTTACTTTCTGATCATTACGATCGTATCGTTCTTCGTTAGTATGTTTTATCCATCATCAAGTCTATCAATTCACTCAAGTTATATATATTATCTTTCCCCAACAGATGATACCATAGATCCTTTAACATCATTGTTACCTTTGCTTTTTGTTATGATCGTAACGGCACTTAAGGAAGGTCTTGAGGATTATTCCAGATCGAAAAGCGATAAAATTGTGAATTCAACGAAAGGTTTAATAAAATCTTAACTTAAAATTCCATCAGTTCTTAATTATATCTCTTTGTTTATCTTAGTAACTGTTATCAGGAATGGCAAGGAGCAGTGTATTAATTCAGAGTGCATTATCCCAGGTGATCTGGTGATCGTGACCAGTGCCAGCGATGTACCCTGTGATCTTGTCTTACTTCATTCAACAGGCTCTGAAAACATGTGTTTCGTAAACACGGCTAATTTGGATGGTGAGACGAATCTTAAGACGATTTGTGGACCATCCAACTACGCTTATTTATCCCTCGAGCATGACAAGAATCTGGGTATTATCGTTTGCGAGCCCTCGACACCGGATCTCTATAATTTTAATGGACGCCTTGAATTTGAAAGTGCCTCAAATGGAGCTATACCTTTGACCATTGATAACCTTCTGTTGAGAGGTGTACGGATCAGGGGTCCGGGCCGAGTCATTGGTTGTGCTATATATACGGGCATGTCCACGAAACTCCAATTAAACAGTCGTTATACGGGCAACAAATCCGCTTCCAGTGAGCAATACATCAATAAATTCATCATAGCTCTCATTGTCGGCATGGTTGTGGTTGTCTTTATACTATATCTTATAGAGCGGTAAGTGTAATACCCAGGTATATTTATTTTCTCATCATCCATTTACTTACAGACAAAAGGCAGCTAATGTATATCCGACTGTGTATTATTTGGGTCCGCTTCCGAATTACAATGCAGTTCTACAAATATTCGAGGATTTTCTATCGTTTTTGATATTATTTAACTACATGGTACCCATTTCCATGTACATGAACATTGAATTGTATCGTGTTTTTGGTGCGCTTTTCATGAAATCGGATCTATGTTTATACGATGAAGAGACTGATCAACCTTGCGGCGTGAATGCCTCAAACTTGAACGAGGATCTGGGACAGATTAATATATTATTTTCGGATAAAACTGGCACTCTCACAAAAAATCAAATGATCTTTCTTAAATGCTATACCGGAGGTAGAAGCTATCACCTCCAAAACACACA
The DNA here is from genome assembly GCA_035042165.1 of Drosophila kuntzei. Lineage (NCBI taxonomy): Eukaryota > Metazoa > Arthropoda > Insecta > Diptera > Drosophilidae > Drosophila > Drosophila kuntzei. Next base: position 776,805 of record JAWNLU010001467.1, read on the forward strand.
TTTGTATTGCCCAAGTACGGATGAAAGATACGAGTTGGAATCGATGAATGTAAGTAGAAGCTCTCAAAATAAATATTATATACATAGTATAGTATAGTATACATAGTATATTTATGGTAATTAACTTTCCAGTCGGAGATCTTTGATTTCTTTGAGGCTCTCGCCTTGTGTCATACGGTGGATATTTTGGATCCCTATGACGAGAGATCTACTACGGAAAAACAGTCTGAACATGATAGTTTAATAACGAGCGATATTATAGGCAGATACCAGGCATCTAGTCCCGATGAGAAGGCTATTCTGGAAGGCTGCGCCCGATTGGGTTTGATCTTCAAAAGCATCGATAATAATACCCTACATCTAAGTCGCATTCTCCACGAAGGCGATGTACAGGACATGCAGTATGAGCGTCTTCAGGTTCTTGAGTTTAGTTCGGAAAGGAAACGAATGAGCGTTATTATACGAGATGAGAACGATGTGATTTGGCTTTATAGCAAAGGTGCTGAAACATCCATTCTACCCAGATGCAATAAAAGTGCACAGATTGAACAGATCGATGCTCAGATAACGGAATATGCCAAAGAGGGACTTCGTACTCTTGCCGTTGCCCGACGAACTCTGACCAAAAGTGAATATGAAACATTTGTGGCCTCGATGAATAATGCGAATATACAACTGATGAATCGAAAGGAACTAATTGCAGAGTGTTACGAGACCATTGAAGTGGGTAAGTTCCTAGGATAAAGGAAAATGATTTAGGAAAGTGAAAAAATTCTTTATCAGAATATAACTACCATAGGAACTATCGGTTCAAAGTCAATCTTTAGTATGAAAAATTTCCTTTTTTCCTATAATATCTTAACTAAACTCTCAGATTGGCCTCTTGGTATTATTTAACATATGTATTATCTAACATTTTTTTTTAAATATTTCTTTGAAATTTATTGGTACAGATAGATAAATAGATTAACAAATATATATGGATTATGGACTATCCAGTCATATACATACATATGTATCTTTGACGAAGAAATTCGTTTTAGGAAGCTTACTCATTTCTTTGATTCTTCTAGGACTCGATCTTTTGGGTGCCACAGCTTTGGAAGATGCCTTGCAGGACAATGTGGACAAGACATTGGTCGCTTTACAGGAAGCTGGCCTGAAGATTTGGGTGCTGACCGGGGACAAGGTGGAGACAGCCTTCAACATTGGCATGGCCTGTAAGCACATACCATCCTCAGCTGAGGTGCACTTCCTCATCAATCTGACGGATCCAATGGAGCTAGAAGGAAGATTAAAGCAGATCGAGGTTGGTCTCTCGAGTGGTTCAACACAACTACCAACTGCCTTGGTCATTGATGGCACCACGGTGGCTGCTCTGCTCCTGCACCTCCCGAAACAATTCGCTAATTTGGCGCTACAATGTAAGGCGGTGCTCTGTTGTCGCCTGAGTCCGCTCCAGAAGAGTGAGATTGTCATGTTGATTAAGAAATCGGGGAATCACATAACAGCCGCCATTGGTGATGGAGCCAACGATGTGTCGATGATCCAGGAGGCGCACATTGGCATCGGTATACCCGGTAGGGAGGGAAAACAGGCGGCCCGTAGTGCCGACTATGCCATTGCCAAATTTGATATGCTTCAGCGACTTCTGTTGGTCCACGGACATTATAATACGGAGAGATTGGCATTCCTCGTCCTTTTCTATTGCTATAAAAATATTATTATTACCGGATGTATGGCTCTCTTTCAAGTGTACGACTTGTTTTCGGCTACCTCGGTGTATAACGATTTATATCTGTGGTTATTCGACATTATCTACATATCCTTCAGTTTCACGTACTTGGCCATGTCGGAGAAGCATTATAATGAGAATACTTTGCTAAGGTGAGTCTTAATAATAACTTTTATCCCCCTAACAAATCTTTATACTTTATTCTCCGTTTTTACGCATTATTTAAATTATTTAAAATGAACATTTGTTTGAAATTTCTAAGGGAACAAATTTAATTTTTCTTAAGAAAAAACACCGTGTAAAATGTAGAAAAAAGTATAGCCTTTTCTATTAGTTTTTGTAGTGAAAAATAACATATTTTTTCTTTATTATCATAGATTCCCCATCTTATACAAGGGAATTGCCCACAACAAGTTAACCTCTTGGAGAACGTTTATCATTTGGATTCTAAATGCCACCGTTCAAATGTTGATTATCTTCTATTTTGCCTATGCGATTTTATATGACAACAATATCGTCTTTAAGCACGGTCAAACGGCTGATTTTTCAACATTTGGAACTATGCTTATAATGGTGCTCGTTCTGGTTGGAAATCTGAAGGTGCTTTTGGTATCGCACTACATGAGTTACCTAAACTTTGCCTTTATTGTAATATCAATAATTGCATTTATGCTGAGCACATACCTCTATAATTTGGGTGGTGGTAATACTCTTTATCACGTTTACAACATGTTCTTAAGTTCGCTTCCAATGTGGCTTTATATCATAATTTGTACAGTAGCATGTTTAATACCCGACTTTCTTATGAAAGCTGTAAATGATATGTTTTTGGAGCCTACCCTTAGACAGAAACGAGAGTCGACCAAGAGAAGTACATCTAAAAACGTAGACGCTTAAGCTGAAATTGTTATTGTAATATTAAATTGTTGACAACATACATTTTTTAATTCATATCCGCGCGGTCTCTTTTTTAACCGAGCTGCCACCCAGCAAAATAAAACGTCTGGCAACGCCACACCAAGAGTACAAAATTCATATTTAGTAATTTTTTCGAAATTAATTAAATTATTTAATTAATGAAGCTAGAAATTTAAATATTTGTGCAGAATTTTTGTTGTATTTTTGTAAATTTTATGATATTTTTTTTTAGGATTAAGTTTGTAACTCTTTCCCCGAGGAGTGACGAGGTTGAAACCTTTCTAAAAATGATCCCCCTCATTTTAGCAAATTTCAAACTACAAATTTTCATCAAAAATTAATTTTATTTTAAAAATAAAACTAAATTAGCTGAAATTTGAATCGCGCGCTTTTTGATAAAAAAAAATCAAGAGATAACATATTGAAGTCGGTAAAACTGCTAATCGAGTTATCGATTGCGTGCTGGTATGGCTGTAGTACAGTACGTCCATAAGTACGAAAACAGCACAGTAAACAGCGCAAGTTGGCAGCACTCGCGCTTGCGATATTTATGTTAACGATATTCTTATCGATTAACTAACAGAGTTTATTCAACAAATCGTTTTAAACTAAACTCTTATTTAAAGTGCTTATGGTTGCTATTGTTAATGAAATATGATTGCATATTTTTAATTATTCATTACATGCTATTTTTGGGTCGGAAATGGTACCATGCGATATTCCGCGAAAATGTCGTGTTATTGCGCGTAAAATGTTGCCTATCGATATTAATGATATATCGATTTAGTTTTTACATACCTATTACAAATAAAAATAAATAATATTAAAAATAAAAGTGTTTATTTGGTTAATGCGCGTTATTTAAACGTATGATGGAAGTGGAATATGACGATTCCGGCTGGCAGGGCCGCACAAAACAACAATCCAATGCCGAGGTAAACCGAAATATGACAAGCCGACAAATCAAAACAATAAACTTGAGTCTGTGTACTCTTATGTTTGCTTCCCGATAAACAGGAGCTGCACGAGGACAATCCACAAAAGACCATACAAGAATGCCTGGAAAAATTCCTAACACCGGACTACATTATGGAGCCGGGGATATTTACGCAATTGAAGCGCTACTTCCAATCCGGAGGCTCACCCGAAGAAGTGATTTCCATGTTATCTGAGAACTACAAAGCCGTCGCCCAGATGGCAAATCTGCTGGCCGAATGGTTGATTTTAGCTGGCGTTAAGGTTACCGAGGTCCAGGCGATGGTTGAGAATCATTTAAAGGAAATGATTCTCAAATCGTTTGATCCCAAAAAGGCGGACACGATATTCACGGAGGAGGGCGAGACGCCCGACTGGTTAACCGAAATGATTGATCATTATACGTGGCGATCTTTAATCTATCGACTAGCGGAAGAATATCCCGATTGTTTGATGCTCAATTTTACAATTAAATTGATATCGGATGCCGGATTCCAAAGTGAAATTACCTCAATATCGACGGCTGCCCAGCAAATTGAAGTCTTCTCCCGCGTTCTCAAGACCTCAATTGTGAAATTTCTAAATAATCCCGATGATGTACATGGTGCGATCCAGGAGTGCGCCCGTATGGTGTGCCATGGCCAGCACACGTATGTCTACTCTCAGGTGTTGATCCAAGTGCTCAGCCAGGAGCAAAAGGGTGGCTTTAATATGAAGCGGCTGTCTCAGGAAATCATCAAATACGCCCTGCAAAAGTACATTTTATTAACAAACTCGCATCCACATACCAATCTTACAACTATGCATTAACAAATAGTCTTTACTTGAACAGCAATCAAAATGTGACGCCCATTACGATGGCCCTCAATGGTTCGGCGGTGTATCCGCAGGCGTGTCAGGCTCTTACCTCAATGTTAACTCGCAATACCTTGAATCCGGCGGATATAACCGTGCTCTTTCGCAACTATTCGGGCTCGGATCCGCCGCCAATTGATCTGATACGTAATCCACAATTTCTGGAACTACTCGTCGATGCATTGTTCCGTGCTAGTGTCAAAATCAATCCGGAACATAAGCCCAAGTATGTGTTCCTGCTGGCCTATGCCTCGTCTGTGATCGATCAGCCGGCGAAGAAACGGCCACTCACGGAAAGATTGTTGAACAAGGATGAGTTGAAGAGCACGATTCAGGCAATTGAAAAGGCACATGCGATTTGTAATGTGGATCAGGGCTCAACTGAGCTTATTGCCGAATTGCAGACACTCTACAATTGCATTAAGTAAGTGTAAATTCGATTTATTTAAATCCTATATAAATTTCATCTAAATTTTTAGATATCCTGTTGTTGGCGTTGGTGTAATCCGTTGGATTGAGAATGTTGTTATGGAACCATCGTACTTTAAGCTATCTACAGATAGCTGTCCTACGCATTTGGCGGTGCTGGATGAAGTTGCTGGCGTGCATCCGACATTGCAGCAGCAAATTCTATTTCTATTAATACGCTTGTTCGAATCAAAACAGGATGAATTGGAGATACTTGTACAGCTTGAAATGAAAAAGATGATACTGGATAGAATGGTCAATTTGCTGACACGCGGCTGTGTCGTTCCCGTGCTGAGATATATTAAACAATGTTGTGCAATTGAGGACACTGATATTTCCCTGATCCGTTACTTTGTTACTGAAGTTCTTGAGACAATAACACATCCCTATTCCCCGGAGTTTGTGCAGCTTTTTCTGCCGATGGTCGAGAACGAGGAAATTACTGGTACAATGCGCGGCGAAGGCGACAACGACCCCGTATCTGAATTCATTGGTATAATATTCAACTATACAATATTTGTATATATATAGAAGTAAAGTTAAAATTAACTTATCTATTTTACTTTCGTTTCAGTTCACTGTAAGGCGCATTATACCACTGTATAGCAAATAATTATATAGCAATATAAGTACAAAATTGTATATTTAAGTCGACATTCATGTAAAGTAAAAGTCCAGTTTTCAATTTTCATATACGTACTATATACACTTGAAATACGTTTGTTTTACTCTTTCTGCACTCTATTTCTCTCTCGCTCGGATTCGTCGAAAAGAAAAGAATTGAAAATTTAAGTTCACATAGATTTATTGCAACCAATGATCATTAGTAACTCATACAAAGGGTCGTCAATTGTATGAATGCGTGTTTAATTATAAATGTAACTAACTAAATAGTCCTCGATTGTTTTGATCCTCTTAAAAGTATAACTTTTCTTTTTTTTTGAGAAATTTCTCCCAAAATGTGGTGACAAATTAACAAATTAAATTGAATTCTTCGTTCGATACATGACTATTTAATATTTACACCTTACGGGTTTGGCAAAAAGAAAGTTAAAATATATATATAGAATTAAATTTGAGCGTATTTTGTAGCCTTCGACATGCCGAAGATGTAGTTATAAAAAAAAGCTGATCAAATTGAATTTATAATCACGCTATCTTTCGTTAATGGCAGACACAAATCGTAAATTTAATTAGTCGTCCTATTTTGATGCTTTCAGTCGTAATTTAAAACAAAAGAACATTAAATAATAGCTAGGTTTGCGCACAGACAGTTTCACAAATGATAAATAACATTATACATTAGCTGATGTGTATAAATGGGAACTAAGACGGAATACAACAATAAATCAGAGTCAAGCATAAGCAAACACACCCACTTGTTGCTTATAGTTGAAATTGATTAATTAATTACAAATTACAAAATTACAAATAGAAAGGTATCTCTCTCTACATATGTATATATAAATAATAGGGACATTCAATTAGGTTTCGTTCGATAACAATTACAAATTGTTGCTTTGGTTGGCAGCGATTACAAAAAAAATAAATAAATATGTTGAGCTAATGTTACGAAATTAGTTTAGTTGCTTTTCTTAACGTCTTTACTGTCGCCATCTTTGGCCTGTCCACGTCCCAGAATCTTGGCCAAACTATCCCAAATGCCGCCAAAGAATATGGCACAGCAGAGATTCTCCAATGGCAGGAAGGGATCATGTATGCCCAAGAGGATCGACGACAGCTTAAAGTATACCAAGAATATAACAATGCCAAAGTAAACTAAAGCGTGTGGCGCTGAGATCCAGTCGGTCTTTTTGTCAAGAACGAAGATGATGGAGGCAAGCAACGACGCCTTGGTATAGCTGAAAAACACACAAAACAAAATAATTGTTGAGATGAAAATTAACAGGAGTTTGGATATGATTAACTTACAAGGATGGCTGCATGAATTCCATAGCAGTTGGTGTCCACGCTCCTCGGATGAGGCGTTCAATTAGCTTGGTGAAACCAGCGCCATTGCCCTTCAGTGTACCAATGATGATCATGATTATCCATGCATTTGGATACAATTTGGCAGCATGTCCAACACCGTCATACACTTTTTTTGCACGATAAATCTCCTTCATGGCACTGGCAACGATTTTAACCGGCAAAAATTTGCCTATTTTGTATCCAATATCGAAGGGTGTATAAAATACGATATACCTAAATAGAAATCTAGACTTTAGTCGAAGAATATACATACATATATGTAAATGGTACCTCATAAGAATTCCGAAAACAAACTACGAATTTAAAGAAACCAAAATAAGAATGGGAAAAATAGCAAGTACAAATTAGGAATGCAACAAAAGTTAGGGAAAATCTATTCCATTAATATTAGGAAAAGTAGCTTTGATTTTTCAGCTTTGTGCTGAATTTTTGAATAGAAATATACATACATTTCATGTTAAGCTACTGTATTTAGACTATAATGTAAAGGAGTACGGTTGCAAATTGAAATTAAAATCAAATCAAATTAATTCATAATTATTAATTCCAAATTATATGATTCTTAGTTTTGTTTCCATATTTTGGTATGCCCCAAGTATTTCGTTTGTCGAAATTCTTATGGGGAATCATGAAAATATGTATGTATGTTTTACCAGACAGCGGTGCCAACAAAAAGTTGTCCGGTGTTCTTCAATGGTGCCAGTATGGGCTCCCCGAGTAATCCATTTGCCACCATGCCGCCGGCAAATATGACGAGCATTGTGGATAGCCAGCATGCGAGTGGATGCTTCCGTGAGAAGGCCTGAGCATTGGCGCCCAAATCCTCGCGCACGGCCAGCGCGGCAAGTAAACTGTGCGCGATGTCAAAGAACGGAAACATTTTCAGCTTGATGACCTGATTGGCCACATCCAAAAACGCTTCCGGGTCCATGATCACAGCTGATCTTGTATCCTGCCTTCAAGGATGATATTCTGTCAAAAACAAAATGATTGCAACTTAATAATTAATCATAATCATTTATCCTAAATATTATTTTGTTATTGTTATGATTTGACAAGACTTTTATCTATAGATTCTGCACAAATGTTATATAATTTATAGGCATATTGCAAAGACAACTAACAATTTGGTACCAAAAGGCACATGTACAAAAATAATTCTCAAAATCGTATAAAAGATACAGTGCGGTATCTGAGAAATATGCCTATGCAATCTATATATGTATGTAGACATAAAGTATATACATATATACATATGTATAATATCTAAAGAAGTATATGTTGTATTTTGTTTGCACTTGTTCTGATTTCTTACACGATTGTAGATATTCAATTGAAGATATCACACAGATGAAGATGCAGATACAAATACAGATACAGGTGCAGCTACAGATACAGATACAGCGACAGCTACAGATGCAGATGCAGATACAGTGAAATGTTGTAGAAGTTGTCGAATTGTATGTTAATGTCGAAAAACATAAAAACAAATTCTAAGTTGAAATAAAAATGTCGCTGCTTTGCCAGAGCTCCAAAAATAAATTTTTGCTGATGAATCGGCGAGGGCTGAAAGAGACGCGCGCCGGGTCCGTCCGTGTCTCTCTCACTCTCACTCTCCCTCTCTCTCTCTATCTCTCTGTTCACATGTGCATGTGTGCGTTTCGTCTATTTTCTATACATTTGCTAAATAGCAGTGAAAGCTTGAAGAGATGTACAGCTGCATACATACATATATACATATTTACATACATATGTATGTGCATTCCTTCGTATCCGTCGCATTTCCGGTTGCAGTTGCTTTTGGCCAGTTCCTTATGCTTATTGTATTTGTGTGTGTATTTATTTATATATGTAAACTTAAGTAAAACATGCAGCGCATAACTCTTTTAAATACATATCTATAATTAATAAATAAAATCCAACAAAAATTACCTACGTCTACACGCGAACAGCGGATAACGGATAACGGATAGCTGAGTGCAGCACGAACACGGGGAGACTGGGCTCGAAGCTGGCCCGTTTATTACATGCTCATGGTGTTTTCGATAATTCAACGCCGCTCTCGGGAATATTATGTTATATATTTAGAATCTGTGAGTTTCATTTGCTGAGATACAAACCACATATTTGTATACATGTGTGTGTGTTGAGATAGTTGTGTGATTAGGCGGCTAAGAGGACCGTGTCTCATAATTAGAACTCTTAATTGTGTGTATCAGTGCTGCCAACTTTTTATAGGAATAAAATAGCTGTTTCTGTCTGGTGGGAGAGTATACGAAGAATAGCTGATAGTACAAAGTAAAATAGCTATAAAAAGAATTGCCAACATTTTTTACACCCATTTTTTTTTTGTTCAAATTATTGATCACTCCTGGGGGGTGAGAGCTCTAAATCAAAAATTCAAAATTCGCAAAATTCTAGCTTCAAAATTTGAACATTTAAAAAAAAAAAAAAAAAGATTATTTTGGAAAGGACTTAACATTTTTCAAGGAACTATTACGAACTCCATCGAATTGGCAACGTTCGAATAAAGGGTAACTGCCCTGAAACCAAAAAGGCAAAATTGTGCAGAAAAAAGGTGTGGCAGCCTTGGTTCCCGGAAAAAGATCCATCCCATATTACGCTCAAATTGTAAAAATTTATATTTATCTTTTACATTTCTATAATTTTAAAACTATAATTTTGAAATTTTTATTAGTTATTTTTTTTTTATTTATTTATTAGTTTTGGTTAGAATTTTGTCGAATTTCGGATACATGATTTTGAATTTAATTATACGACTTCTTCCTACGAGGTATGACGAACTCCCAACTTATTCAAATTTTTATTATCATTGATAGTTTTTCAATTAATAATAAGCTTATGGCAGTATCAATCAAAAGTTTAAAAATACATTTTTATTAAGGCGCTCATGATAATTTTCATATTGTTAATGTCTGGTCACATTAATGGTGTCAGCTGTTCGTGACAATTTATCGTACGTGCGTGCGACAAACATTTTAATTTCGATTCAACGGGTTTAAATCGATAAACTAGATATGCTGTGCACAATCGATACATCGATGTCTTAAATATCAAAATTTTTAATACATTTGTTTGACATCACTAACTTACTGTATATTTGTGTTTTTTTTACAAATTCTAATTAAAAACTTTCCAATACTTTAGTGAATTCCTTTTTAATAAATCCGTCCAATGCAAAGAAAGAATCTCGGCTAAATTTATAAAACGGTTCCCGGAAAAAACAACATACATACATTTTATATAAAACTAAATAAATACGCATGTACATGCATACATTTGCATATTTATTGTTTGCACTAAAAGTGGTGCACGTACATTAACAATATAATAACTATAACTATATAAAGGCCTGTTCAATAAGAGGTAAGTGTCAATTTCACGACAATTGTGCGGCACTAATTGTATTTACAAACAGTAAAAAGCTAAAGCTTTTGTTTCATTTGTTGTTGTTCCTCACTTAAATAAACATATGTACAATATGTATTGCGAACCAACCATTGACAATACACACACACAATGGTTGTCACACACACACACAATGGTTGTCTCACACACACCCATACATACGCACTTGTTTATTTATTTTTTTTTTTTTTGTGAATCTTGGCTTATTTGGTAAAAGTTATTTGGCACTTTATAAAGGTCGCCTTGTTATTGCGTATTCGCAGATGAATAAATCCGGGTGAAGGATATAATGATTCTAATGTTGGGCAACTGCTTGAATAACTGTTATTAGCTAATTATGTATCTTAAGTGCTTGTCAATAATACATATATTAAATGTCAACAATGCGAGATATCATCATAGCACACACACACACACTCACACATACGCACATTACTAATATTTGCTTGACTTGAAACAATTGCAAAAACATAAAAGAAACACGATTGAAAGTTTATCTTCGGCACGCCGAAGATTTGATACCCTTGCAGAGCAGTGTATTCAATTTTCTGATCGACTGATCGTTCCTATGGCAGCTATATCTATATATTGTAGCTAGATTTAATACAAATCTTGTTAGAATGTTTATACTAAATGCACAATCTGTGAGTTTGGTTCAGTTATCTTAGGAAAAAGAAAGTTTTTCATACTAAAGGTTGCTGTCCAACCAATAATAGTATCTATGACAAAATTTTAAATTCACATATTTGTTTACATGTTTTTTTTAAATAATTATATATGATAAAAACAAAATTATTTTTCTTTTACTTAACTTGTTCTGAGAACCATGGAAAAGAATAATGAAATAAGATATAAAATAAAAATCCATAAAAATATATATATTTTGCAAGAGAAATTGTAAAAATAAAATATATTTATTTGGCAAGGAAAATTGTGTAAATCAAAAGATTTTGTCAAAACACTTTCTTGGCTAACTGTATATATTTTATGCCCATTTAATACTATACATATTTCTTGATTTGACAAAATATAACTTCACATATTTGTTTACATGTTTTTCTTTTAAATAGATAAATTCGATAAAAATAAAAGTATTATTCTTTTACTTAACTAGTTCTAAGAACAAGATTAATGAAATATGATATAAAATAAAAACCTATAAATATACATTTATAAATTTTGTAAAAGAAATTGTAGAAATATATGTATCTACAATATATTGCAAGAAAAATTGTGAAAATCAGAAAAATTGTGTCAAAACATTTTCTTGACTAACTGAATAGATTTTATGCCCTATTTAATGCTCTACATATTTATTGATAACATTATAATACCCTCTGCAAGAGTAGTAAAAACATTGCTTAAGCTAAGCTAAGCTAAGATATGTGCAAATATGTATTTAAGTGGGAGTTGTTGCTATTTGTATAAATATTGATATGCATAAGATTGACAAATGAATGGGAATGGGAATGAGAATGAGAGCACGTGCCAAATGATATATGTACATATGTAGCTTAATTAAATACACTGAAACTTGTTTGTACATAGTATATACATTTGTAAATGTATATTTGAAATGGGGAGTTGATTTTCAGATGGCTTCCAATTCATCTAAGAAAAACAAATCGTCTGGTTTGCGCATGTTGTGGATACCAGGACGAAAAAGCCATTCGAAAGGTCACTTCAGTTCGACAACCAAGCACGTCACATATTCGGCGGGCCAAAAGAAAAGCGAGGTATGGACACTGGGCGGCAGCAGGGCTCAAAGCGATCTAATTGACTTGTGAGTATTAACTATCCATCCTAAGATCAATCAGAGAGAGAGAGAGAGAGCGAGAGAAACATCAGAGGAGTACAAAATACAGCAGGCCAAGCAAACAAAAAATTTTTGTTTCGATTATTGTTTTTAACTTTCTGTGTGTATGTAATCAAAATAAACAAACCAAAGCAAACCATTTTCCAAATGCCAACACTTCTAGAGTCGTAATACAGACAGGAGTCTACACATCTAAAATTTTATATATATTTTGTATTATTGTAGACCATCGGAGGAAGTCAACAACGGCGCTTCGACATCATCATTGGCATTATTGGGCGGCATGTCATCGACACTTGTGAAGAATGTGAGGAGCAACGATTCCCATGAGAATCATGAGCATCATCATATCATAACATCAACGGATTCGCTTGGAATCTCCGAATGCGCCACACTGCCAACAACACCAGTTGCGGCAATAACTCCAAATTTGAACAGTCCACTCTCGGAGCTGGCTCCATCGACGCCCTCAACAATTCCAATGACATCGCCGATTGTTGTCACAACAGTCGAAATACTTGATTTGGTAAGTATCAATCAACTTAATTGCAATCATAATTTAAACAAAGATTTCTATTAAATATACTTGCATCTTTTACGATTGTCAAAATATCAATATGTAATCGATTTAAAGCAAAATTGTTGCAATCATTTGTTGATTTCAATCATTTCTATTAATATTTCTATTTCTGGTTTTCGGAAAACTCCTCACAAAAATCTGTAACTTTTTAGCTAGATATCGGGTTGAAATTTTAAATTCTCAATACTCAATTTTTTGAATGAAAAATAAAAGTGGGCGTGGTACCAAAAGGGGCGTAAATTTACGGTCAAACACAAATTTTCGTAATTTTAACTTTTCAAATATTAAATTTTATTCTTTTAATTTTTTTTTATGCATTTAGTTTTGAAAATAAGTCAGTTAATAAAAATAAAGAGGTTTAGTACGAAGACTTAGCTCGATTCAAAGATAGTCTTTATAAAGTGTAAATTCTCATTGTATGTATATTTTAGAAAATTACTACAACTTTAAAATTATAAAACCTTCTTCATAAATTAATTCAAAAATTCTTAGTTCCAAAATATAAACATATTTCTCAAACGGAACAACTCGAAAATTGATTTTTGTCACGAGTTTTGTGGACTAAGACTAATTAAATCTAAGACTAATTAAATCAACGAATATTTAGTACATCAATTATTGTATTGCCTGCGATTGCAATCAAAAATTGTGATTGAATTAAGGATTGACATCTATTTCGATTGTTTTTATTTGATAACAAAAAAACTAACTGATTTGTTTTGACTTTTGTAGCACAACATATTAAGTCCCGATGATTTGCCAAAGGTGCCATCGATCGGCGAAACAACAGATTTGTCAACTTCAGCCGTTGTATTGAATAGCTCGGCGGGAACGACAGCATCGATAGCAACTAACTCATCGCCATTAGCCAACCGAAAAGCCAACAGCCAGGCACAATCCAACAACAGCAGCTCACAGAATGCATCGCCACAAAAGGGCAGATACAGAAACCACAACAATAATCAGGTTTTTAATAAAATATATATACATACATGCATATACATATGTAGAGTGAAGACTAATTCTGTATAACTTATGGTTCTCATTTCAGGATGACATCAATTCCATTGAGAGTGTGTCGAGTTTCAATAGAAATCAGGTGAACTCGGATTTCGAGTGGATCGATGAGATGGTGCAACAGCGCAATTGCAACGAATTGATGCATAAAAACAAGCGTAAGAAATCGAAAAAGATACTCGGCAGCAAGGAATCCGATCAATTGGATGGATGTAAAATCAAAGAGAAATTTGATAGCAAGTCAATGAATCCGTATGACGATAATGATGAGAAGGTGGTTAAATGTCTCTATTATTCTCTCATGTGCTGCGACTGTACAATATCATAGATATACTAATTACACACACACGCATTTATATATATATCATATATATGTGTAGACATATATATATAAACAAATATATATATATATAGATGTATGTGTAGAAAATAAAGACAAAAACAACAAACGAGGGCGCATATGCACGTACATATATGTACATCGAAATATGTATGTATGTGGCATAGGAAGAAATGTATGCATTTACAAAATACTGCTCAATTACTTTGTATGTATGTAATGTATAAAATTAAACCATTTTATACGGATCAGAATATAATTTGCCAATAAGTTAACCTAACCCTCCCTCCCTTCCCTCCTCCGCCCATTCTCTCATGCGTACAAAATGCTCTTATGTTCCAATTATTAATAATAATTCCAACTCTCAGAAACGAAACAAAACGAAAATGAGAGAAAAGAAAACAAAACAAGAAATGAAATGAAACTCGAATTACATTTGTTAATTTCACGAATTTATGCAGCGCACACACAAAACGAAAAAAGCAAACAAATATCGAAATATTTTCTCATACAATTGAGTATGATTTTTTTTTTGTTTATAGATTTAACTGCAAGCAAAACGACACATATGTATTATATAGCTACTTTATATTTTATATATATATACACACACGATGTAAATAAAGTGAAAGCATTTTTCTACTTGTATTTTGTAAGTTAACTGTTGTCATTTAATGGCACTTTGCTCCCGTTGCCAAACATTCATTAATTCATTTCGTATTCATAACACATACATACATTACATTGCATGACATCACATTATATCACATGATATACATATACATATACATCTACGTACATATGCTCCCAACCACATTAAACAAGTTCCTTTCTTTGGATAAGTACAAAAACAAAATAATAAAAAAGATATATAAGAGAACACACTCCATTGTTCAACTTGACATAACATTTTTCATAAAAATTTAATACAAACATTAAATTTACAAATATATATATATATAAAAACAATTCACAATCACATATAAATTTTTATCATTTCGGATGTTAAATATTTCGATTCGCTATATATTCCTCAAGTAAGGTTAAAATTTACTAGTCCAGAGCAAGAAATTCAGGATCAAAGTTGTTGTTGGTGTTGTTGCAATAATTGCTGTTGGTGTTGTTGTTGTTGTTGTTGTTGGTATATTCACATTGGAATTATTCAAAAATCAGCTTTGAACATTGTTTCTGCTGTTGATTCTTCTATTGTTGCTGCTGCTGCTGCTGCTGTTTGTTGGCGGATTCATAAATGTGGGAGGACTGTTACAATCGGTGTTCATATTGGGATTATTTACACCTTTGCTTCCATGAAACTCGATCGCATCAATATCATTTGTACTTTTCATAAAAAATTCGTTTCCATTGTTGCGGCGTTGTTGCTCGTAAACAATTCTCTTGTTGTTTGACCGCATTGTATTGATATCCAAATCATCATGATCGTTGTTATCATCATCATCGCTATTATCATCCGTATCATCACCATTCTCATCCACATTGAATATAAATCTAGCTTCATTGCCCGCATTGGATTTGCGACCATTGATTTTCCTATATCTCACCGAGTTGCGCGATGTATGATTACTATTCCGCTGCAAATACAAAATGTAAGATAGTTAGAGATTTATTTGTATGTTTATATATAAATATGAATTTTGTTACCTGTAGCACGGCAAATATTATTGAGAATATTGTGATGATTAGCAAACAAATGGCCACCGCAATTGCTGTGATCGCTGTGAGCGGTGAGTCGAGACGGAAGACAAATGCGCCACTGTTGCCATCGTTGGCCATGTCCTGTTGTCTATCCCGGATCGCATTTCTGAAAATGCTGTCGGTGCCGACAACGGTTCGACGCTTCCCACCTGTTGATGCACTTCTACATTCACCTGCAGATCATTTAACTAATTATATCATCTGTGTTCCGCACATTTGCATCTCATTCGAAACTTTACCCAAATCCGCATCGCAGGGACAACAGTGCTCGTCAACCGCATCCCTGTCATCCGTTTCTTCTTGAGTCTTGCCGCTCAGCCTGGCCTGACAACAGGGCACACACTGGCTATTTAAACGATCCAGATGAAGGGGCGCAACGCACGCTTTGCACGAGAATTGTCCTGGACCAAAGCACGAGTGACACGACTCGTGGCATATTTTACAGGTCTGCGTTGTCGTATCATAGTACTGGGAGCTTAGGCATTCCATGCAGAGCCCACCATCGAGCATAAAGTGCGTCGGACACGAGGAGCAAGCCAATGGACCAGCACCTAAAAATATACATTTTATTAATATGCTAGTAGGAAAGGCTACACTCGAGTGAACTCGACTGTGAGAGACCCTGTACTAGCTACATAGTTCATTCGAATGTTTAAAATTTGCAATTTTTGTAAAGTATTTCTGAAACTTGATCAAAATTTTAAATATTAATATGCTTTTCGTTAATTCTGCCTTTCGAATTTCATCTCCTAGTTTTAATTTCTTAATAATATTATTCCTAATATTTGTTTCTAGTTTTTAGAATTCATAGCATTCAAAATAAAGTACAAACAGAACGAGATGTTACGTATTTCTGAAACTTAACTAAAATATTAAACAATCGTGGGGAAAAAGAGCTTTTCCTGATTTTTGCCTATCCAATTATTTTTCCTCATTTTAATTTCTTTATAACCTAATGCCTAGTTTTGTTTTAATATGTTTTGTTTTCAAATTCAGCTATTCATAGTATTATTTTACGAAATTCCTCTAGGGAATCGTTCATAAAGACGGAGGGACAAGCAGGCAGATGGACAGACAGATGACTATATTGTTTCTTCTGTTTGTGTGGCCAGAGAATTGATCTCTTTCAAGTTATCCTCTATTGTAATGAAGTACGCTACCGTTGCACGTTTTGCAGTAATGATGACATTTCTGACAGCCAAATTCGGACTTGTAGAAACCCTCGGGACATTCCGGATGACATTCACCAGCTGCAAGCTGCCAGCCCGCCGGACATTGCACACACTGATTGCGACGAGGTCCACTGCAGGTGTGACAGCTGAGATAGCACTTGGCACAGATGCCGCGATCGCTGTAATAACTGCAATAGAATATTAAATTAATTACTAGTTGCAAATAATAATAAAAAGTACAATTAAATTACCCATCGGCACATGTGGTGCGACACTCGCCATTCTGGAGCTCGAGTCCCTTGGAGCAGTTGCTGCAATTGGTGCGCGACACGCATTGGGTGCAGGTGTGCAAGCACGGCGTGCAGACGCCCGTTTCCATGTAGTAACCATCCTGGCAGCCGCTCACACAGCTGCTCTGCTCCAGCAAACGATTCTGGGAGCAGGACAAACAGTTGCTCGACAATGGGCCGTTGCAGGTCTCACAGGAGCTGTGGCACGACTTGCACCCGCTCTCCTTCTGGCTATAAAACTCGGCTGCAACAAGAAACAAAGTAAGAACACTTTAGTCAAAGGCGCACGACTATAAAATACCCTGCCCTGATTTACGCTAACACTGATACCAGGAACTATAAACATATGTTATGAGGAATTAGCGCAAAAATCACGTTTAATGGCGATTTACAGACTTTAATCTTATAAATTAAATTTATTAATTATTTGTGATTTCAAAAAAAATTATTATTATTGATTTTTATTTTTTCAGTCTATAAAAACTATTATTTTTGAGGAATAAAATAAGTCTTTAAAGGAAAAATAAAAATCAATAATAATTATTTTGAACTTTTTAAATCTCAAATAATTATTAAATTTGATTGATAAAATTAAAGTCTTTAAATCGCCATTAAACGTAATTTTTAATTTAAAAATTCTTAAATATAAGTTGATTGGCTGTTTGTAGAGATATTGTGAAGACAAAAAATTTGGTTTATTTTAAATAAAAATTTGACTTGTTCTTATAGTTGATTGTATTAGTTGAATTTTTGATCAAATACGATTATTTTGGGAACCTGACTGAAACACCATTATCATTTTTTTTAATACAAGTGACAATAAATATATTATACTTTTTTTATAAATGTTCTTTAACGTGGCAGGGTGGGAATCGAACTTGGGAACAATATAGTGAAAGCTGAATTTATGAACCATTCCAAAACTTTAGTGGATAAAATCATCAAAACTTTAATTGGATATCAAATTTAGACAATTTTCAAATATTTAACTAAATCAAATAATTGTTTATTGCTGGAAAATCTCAAGTAAATAAAGAATGTATATTTTTAAAATGAACTTCATGGGCAAATTTAAACACAAACTGATAAGTTGTAGATGTGGCAGGTTTTAGAATTGCTAAATACCAAATAGCTTATTTGTAATTGCAAGAGTAATCAATTGATATACATACATTCGGCGCAGATCTCGCTGCCGGCCACGCTGCACTTGTCCTTCTTGTTGAGCGTCCAGTTGGGCAGACATTCGGTGCAGATGCCATTGCTGATGCACGTCCTGCAGCCCTCATGGCATGGCAAACACTCGAGACGCTTCTTATCCGCATAATGACCATCGGGACAGTTGTTGAGGCACTTATTTTGCCAGGCATAGCGACTGGGACGACAGGTGATGCAATCGTTCTCGGTCGCTCCATTGCATGTGGCACACGAGGAATGACAATAGGCGCATCTACAATTATTGGAATAATCATCTATTTACAGTGGGAGGAGCATAATAAAGCGTACTTATTCTCCTCGGTTTCGTATGTGTCCAGGGGACAAGCGGAGTAGCATTTGTTCTCATGCATAACCAGATGGTGATCACAGCTGGTGCAATATTCTGGACGATCCTGGCAGGAGGCACAATTCGGTTCACACGGCACACATGTGCGATTCTTCATATCTATTGAATAGAAAATATATATTTTATAATCGCTCATAGTTAAGTTCGATTTTTACTTACCCTCAAAGTAACCATCGGGACAGACTTGCAGGCAGACGGCGAGATCAGTGACGTGGAGATGAGCGGGTGCACAGGTGAGACAGCTGTCCGGTCCGGCGCCGGCGCATGTTTCACAGGAATCGTGACATGGCCAGCAGGTGCCCACCTGATTTGGAAAGGAGCGAGGAGGACAACGACTTACGCAGGTGCTGCAATTGATGAGAGAAAAACCAAAGATGCAATAAGTAAAAGGAGACAGTAAGACGTTCAACTAAACTAAAGTGTTAATCCAATAAAGATAAATGAGGCGATAGCGTTAAAAAAAGAGAGCAAAGAAGAGTCCAGAGAGGAAGCAAAAGGTTTATAATAATTCAGCTCGCGAGAGGGAGAGAAATTTAAATATTGAAGAAAGAAAAGAATCGCTCTCGGGAGAGACAGTGTTAAATTGTTAAAAGACAGAGAAAAATCTTAGAAAGAAGAATAACACTCAAATTATTCTCGCGAGAGCGTGAATAAAGAAGATTCACTCAAAGAATAAATTTGTAATAACTAATATTAAATTTAGGGCAGGGCTTAAAACCGAAACGAATATCGGTTTCAGTTACGGTTTCGGTTATGTTCGAATTAAGTTTTTCGGTTATCGGTTATGCAAAATCTTGGAGTATTGGTTTCGTAACGGTTATTGGTTTTTTGTAAGTTTCGGTTTAAAAATACCGGTATGGTTTCGGTTCACAAAAACATTAAAAATTTGAGTTGACCAAAATAAGAAGCGTTATTCATTACTTTACATGAAAAGAGACTTAATGCTCTAATTAGCCTGGAAAATAAAGGTTTCTGGTTACTGGAATGGTCCAGCGTATTATCGATTTTATTACAATTTGACCTTTGAAAATTTCGATTATTTTGATTTTACTGATTTTTAATAACTTCAAACTGCCATGACTTTGTCAAAACTTAATCAATATCCATGCGCAATGTAAATTTGAGTATGGTTTTACGTTTATATTCGTTATGCATTTAAATTTGGTTCATTTTCAAAATTTCGAAAATTTCGAAATTTTTAGAAAATTTACAGTGTTACCCCTTATCATTTTTCGAAAAATTTCGAAATTTTTGAATTTTCAAAATGAAAAAAATTTAAATGCAGAACGAATTTAGAGGTAAAATCATGCTCAAATTTACATTGCGCATGGATATTGATTGAGTTTTGACAAAGTTATGACAGTTCAAAGCTATCAAAGTTGCTCAGTAGCTGCGACGGCCAGAACCGAAATTAATTCCTACAAATGAATCGGGTACTAAACGGTTATTTCGGCTTAAAGAGTTTCGGTAAGTGGGTTTCGGTACATCGAAAAATTTTTCTTCGGTTACGGTTTTAGTAACGGTTACAAATTTCAATCGGTTTTCGCCGGTTAAAGGTTACGGTTTCGGTTAAGGTCTTAATCCCTGATTTAGGGATTTAAAAAGAGAGAGGACAGGAAAACGTTTACGAATCGTGCATAAAGAAGAATCCATCAAAGAATACATGAGTTATAGCTAATATCGAATTTAGAAATTTACAAAGGAAGAGGAGAGAAAAACGTTTACGAATCGCGCATAAAGTAGAATCGATCAAAGAGTACATGAGTTACAACTAGTACCAAATTTAGAGATTTAAAAAGAAAGAGAGAGGACAGGAAAACGTTTATGAATCGTGCATAAAGAAGAATAGTTAAAGGAATACATGAGTTATATGCTTACTTATCCAGGCGATAGTGACTGCACGCCACACACTGTGTGGGACCACGACCAAAGCAGCCGAGAGTTCCACATTCGGCATCACAGGAATACATGATGAGCTTGTTGTCCCCATTGGATGGAGCATTGGTCTGTTGCTGTTGTTGTTGCTGTTGTTGTTGATCAACTGTCGTTGAGGTAACATTGTGTCCATCTAAAGTGGCAGTTGCCACCTCAGGACTGGAGCCAGCGCTGCTGAAGATATTCTGATAGTTGAGATAGCCGGCAAAATTATCCGTATTGAAGTTGCCACCTTCGTTGGCGGGTTGGCCAATATTGGAGGCGGAGGAGAAGATGAAGGGATTGCTGGCAACGGGACTGTTGCGCAATTGTGTGTTCAATAACTCGGATTTGAGACGCATCGGTTGCGTTGAGGTGCCATAGAAGATGAGCTGCCATTTGGATAAAATGCCCGGTTGATTGACGCGACGACGTCCGCTATTGATCACTTGGAGTGTCCAACGTCCTTCGGCCTTTTCGCCCCAGAAATGCACACTCAAAAATGGCCAATCATCGAAATTGGACTTGACAATGTCGCGTGGTCGCTCAAAGAGCAATGTGCTCGTCGTGCCCATCGGTGAGGTGAGCAGAATCCGTAGATTGCCACGGGGAAAGAAGCGCAATGTGATGCGACACTGGACATGCTCCAGATAACGCACCTCATTGATGGTTCCGGCACAACCGTTGACATCCATGTGGGTGGCCAACGTGAAGCCATATTCACCAGCGATATTGCGATCCTCGTTGTTCTCCCGCGACTTGCAAATGTGCTGCGGCGGCACCGAGTTCCATTGCTCCGCCAGGGTAACCATGGCACCCGCATCCATCAATCCATAGCCAAACTTATGACTGTATTTACGCTTCACGCCATTCGGTGTCCAGCCGCTCTCCTTTTCAAGTGGTCCCGGTCGGGATGTGTACACCACAAGGTATTGCATATCACGCCAGGTTAATTCCGGGTTCGCCTCCAGCGCCAGCGCGCAGATGCCAGCTGCCAATGGAGCCGATGCCGAGGTGCCCGTATGCTCCACCGTGCAAATGTGATCGGGACGCAGACGTCCGTCCATGTCCACGGTTGCCACGCTCTTGTCGTGACCAGGTGTTCCCGAGCTATAAGTCGTTGCCAGCGTGGAGGAGCACTCTTCCAGATACCACGGCTTGTAGCTGTAATATTAAAGAGTAAGCATCAGAAATAATCCAAACGATACCAAAAATGGAAAACAAATGAAAATAAAAATAAGGAAATCCAAATTAGTAATAATATTATTAGGATATTAAAATTAGGAATATGCCGAAATTAAAAATATCAAATATAAAATATATTTTTGATTTCGACTAATTTTTAATAATCCCAATTTGGGTTTCTTTACATTTTATTCTTGTTACTTTTACAATTAATATAAAAATTGTTGTAACTCATATGAGAAACCAATATATATAATATATTTATTGTTTTTAAGCTCATCTTACCCAGCTTGCGTGGCGCTTGAAATGGAGAGTGTGAATATGGAGTTGGTATAACCATCACAGTTGCAAGAGTCCGTGTAGCGTCCACCATTTCCGGAGGCCCACACAAATATGGAGCCCTTACCCTGACGTCCACTGGTGACGCCATAGATGAAAGCACGGCGTGCCAAAGGTCCAGGTCCATCGACAGTCGAGCCATCGTCCTCTGGTCCCCAAGATGCGCTGTAAATGTCAATGTGCGAGGGATTCAAACTCAAGGCTTGCGCCTCAACAACATCATTCACTTTGCCATCCAACATACGAACACCTGGAAAATATTATAATATATAGAATTAGTATATTATTAAGTATATACAAATAACAGATTCGACTGTTAAAATTATTTCTGAATTATTATTATATTTAATTACTCATATGTTAATTCAAGAAATTTAACCATTCTATTGTTGATATATACGAAATATCTTTGTTGCTAGCATTGAATGAGATCAGAAAAACACTTTGTATTTTAATGAGTAACCTATAATCCGGATTTTTTTATTATAAGCTTCATAAAACAATTAGCATTTTTTTTATAAGATACAATTTAAACAAGTTTTAAAGCCATTTAGTGTTTGTTGAAATATTTAACTAGCAAAATTAAAACACATTTCTTTGGATATTTGCCAAGTTTGACAACATTGCTACTATTTTAATGCAAGAATTCAGTGTCCTCCATGGTCACATCGTATCATTTGCTTACAATTTTCGAAATATTTATTGTTTGGTCATGTAATTAGTTTATTCTTGGATTTATTTTCAGTTAAAACAACTCTATGGTCACATTTATTATACATATTTGGTATCTACATACATATATTTCTAACTCATACTTACCACCAATGCTGGCATTGTATGCCACGCCCACTCCACAGTAGTTATTAAAGGCAACAGCTGCCACTTCGCCGGCGCATCTGGTGCCATGTTTATTGTCACCATTGTCCTGTGGCGTTGGATCCGAATCGTTGCCATTAATATCGAAGGAAGCGTCAGGATCCTGGCAAGATAAAATATAGAAATATATTATATAGATAACACATGAGTAAATAAATTCCAATCCAATATAATATAATATATTCACGGATTGCAGAGTTGTACGTATAAGCAAAATGAAACCTAAAAAGATTTTTGGGATAAATAGGAAAATCTTAGATATGATATTTTTGCATAAACTTTTATTTTTTTAATTTATTTTAATTGTTTTTTTCATATGCATTATAAAATAGTAATGAAATTTAAACTTGAATTTAATTATCATTGCATAACTTTTATTTAATATCGAATATCATGCTTAAAATAGAAGTTTAATTATCCAATATAACAGAATTTTAATTGTTTGATACATTTTAGACCTTATTTCTTTTAAAATTATAATGGTTTACATTTTTTATTATTTATACTATTTTGTAAGTAAATAAAAAGTACTCTCACAATTAATTTCTAAGCTGCAGTTATGTAAATAAATAAATAAATAAAATGTATAATTGTATACTCACATAATTTTGAGCGAGATCTGGATGATTGGTCTGTATGCCGTCATCTAGAATGGACACGACGACACCTTTGCCGGTGTATCCCTTCTGCCAGGCGGGCACGATATTCATGTCAAGGCCATCCTTAGCACCTCCATTCTTCAAAAGAAATATGAATAAAGAAATAAGATTAGATCTTTCAGTTTGGTATTGGTTTACATAATGTTGATTAAAAGCTTGAACTCGGCATCTATATACATATATAAATATATGCCATTTATGGGAAAGATATAGTATGTGTTTGTGTTATATACATATTCATATCGTTAACACGTCGATCAAATCTGATACATCTGAAGTTTTAATATATAAATATAAAGTTACATTTGATACCGATAACTTATCGATCATATCTTTTGGTTATATACCTTTAAAATGTAAACTATTCATTATGATTTTAAGATGTTTATCTTTTAGCTAATGTAAATTACGGAAAATACTACAAATTAATATTGTTCAGGTACAATTTAATAGCACATTAGATAACGAAAATACAATTTAAATCTGATTAAATAGTTTTTTAACTGAATTATATAATTTGTTTCAGCGTGATTTGAAACAAATATGAATATGTATGGGGAATAAGATGAAAGACGGCATGATTACATACTTTACTCACCAAATACCACTGTTCCTTAAACAACGGATCTGAGAAGATGAGCAGAGGCGTGACATCGCGGTATTTGAGTCGCGGCGAATGCGTTCCACCCACTAGAGATGTTGTTGATGATAGGGAAGGGTCTGGGGAATATGAAAAAGGGGGATACGTATTCGTAATGGGATCGAGAGCGTAGTCATTAGGCTGGCGTAAAATATTGTACGGACTGTAGGTGGGTATATCTTGATAGGGGCCATCACGTTTATGTCTGATCTTCTCATGCTGCTGCTGTAGCCATTTCACCTAAATTAATACAGAGAGAAAAAGAGACAGAGATCATAATTAGCAAAAGGTCAAATATAAAGGTGCGTAGTCATTGGACTCACCTCGAACTCCGATTTTAAGGCACTGTGATGCTTGCGACTCGAGCGAAGCGAACGCTTTGACACGCGATGATGTTGGAACAGATAATAATCGTCAAGGGCACCGATCTATCGAATAGATATGAATGCAATTTTTTGAATACCTCCTTGACCTTACAACTTTAGACATTTCTGTTTGTATTCATACAGTTTATAAGAGAAGATACGCTTTGTAGTAATAAATACATTTGTATTTGACATTTCTGTTTGTATTCATACAGTTTTCAAGAGAAGATACGCTTAATAATAATAAATACAATTGTATTTGACATTTCTGTTTGTATTCATACAGTATTTAAGAGAAGATACGCTTTGTAATAATAAATACAATTGTATTTGACATTTCTGTTTGTATTCATATAGTTTTTAAGACAAGATACGCTTTGTAATAATAAATACAATTGTATTTGATTTTTCGTGTTAGATTTAAATAGAAGTTAATACGAATATACGAAAAAACTTAAAATTTAAAATTCCATATTTACATGAACTTTTAATCGTATTTAGTTGAAAAAAGCGAAAAAGTTTATTAAAATGTATTCAAATTAAATATATTTAAATTTCACATCATTTTTGTCTGGGTGTAGTTGGTAATTTACAATTTTAATTTGTAATAATAATAACTAATTATATTAGTATTATAAATTCAATTTTTTCATGCTAGATTTAAATAGAAAACTTATTAAAATTAAATATAATACGCTTTAATTTAACTAAAAAACATACTGAAATGTCAATGTTAATATGAATATAATGAAACCAAAAAGAAATAAATAAATAAAACTACTATATTTATATTATCTTTAAATCATGCTTAGTTAAAAAATGCGAAAAAAAATTAATTAAAATGTGTTCAAATTAAAAATATATTTAAATTACACATCATTTTGTCTGGGTGTAGTTGTGAATTTAAAATTTTAATTTGTAATTATAATTATTAATTAAAAACACATTTTTTCATGATAGATTTAAATATAAAATCTATTATAAGACACCTTAATTTAACTAAAAACTAATTAATGTGAATATATATAAAAAAAAATAAGTAAAACTACTATATTTAAATTAGTTTAATTTAAAAGTGCAAAATAGTTGATTGAATTGTATTTAAATTACACAGCATTTTTCTTTGTGTGTAGTTGTTAATTAATTTATTTATTTTATATATTTTTTAATAATAATTATAATTAATGAATTACCTGTCCACGATTGGTGAATCCGTATTTATCGGCTATGGTATCGGCGACTGATTTACCAGCAGGTATATGCACAGCAAATTCATTAGTGTAGATCGGTTCATCGGGTATGCTATATGTACCAAATGTATCTAAATCTCCCAACAGATGATGCCTCTCAGTCTCTTCAGCATTCTTCTGCTGTTCCTTAATCTTCTTCTTCGTATTGTTGTTCGTTTGCTTCTTCACACTGGCATTAATATTGTTGTTGTTGGTGTTGTTGTTGTGAGTATTACTAGCCTCAGATTCAGATTCAGTCTCAGCGATGATCAATTTTGGATTTGGGTATTTTATAGTTTTATATTTATCGTGATATATCGAGTAATTGGTTGGAGATATTTCACTGGCGTTCTCAACTAATCCACCAGCTGAATTTTGAGTTACATTATAATTATTATTTGTATTATTATAATTATTATGTTGTAGTTGTTGTTGTTGTTCTTGATGAAAAGCAGCACTAGTATTTCTTAGACTTAAAATTGCTAAAACTAATACAAAATATATACAGCTCTTTGCCATTCGATTACATTTGCATAAATAGATATTTCTATAGAGTTTTAGTTTTGCATTTGGATGGCATCTGCTGATCTTGCAGCACTTTCTTCTTTCTAAGCAATCTCTTGATGCACTTGCTCCTAATGATCGCAATTCTGTTGATGTAGATATTGATGTTGATGATAATGACGAATGATGATTTTTAGATTTTGATTCTGGCCGCAGGTTAATGCTCTCGTTGGTATCGCAATCAGTACACGTTCGTTCCACAAAAAATGGTAATTCGACGGTTATTGTTTTATCAATGCTTTTATCAAGCATATTTAACACTCTTTAGATCTTATATTTCTAATCTATTTCTTTTAAGTATTTGTATTGAGATTGCTTCTCGTTTCTCCAGTTTCCTCTGCATCTATTTCGATTACGTGAGTGTGAGTGTATTTTGATTCTATTTTTGTTTCCCGCTTTTTTGTATCCTCCAGATTTCATATATCTTCATAGATTTCGTTTATCTACAGCGCGAGAAATAGAAATATTTATGGATTTAATACGTGCATAAATTAGTAAGTTAATGTTCTCATTTATGTATATTTCGCTGTCATAACTCAAAAAAATGGCATTTCGAGATAAAAACGCATTTAAAGTTTTCAATTTATTACTACCTTATAGTAAGTATTTGGATACAAATAATATATTTCTACACAATATAGAATATTTTAACTCAAAAATCATGTTTTTTGAGTTATGACAGTATTAAAGTTAATTAAAGTAATTTAAAGTTCAGTTAGTTTTTGTTTTAATACATTACAAGTACATACTTATGTACCCATATTTTCCGGAAATGTGACTCATATTAAATACAGTTAGTCGAGAAAGTGTCACATATCTGATTTTTTTTTTTTTTAACTTTTAAATAAAGTTAAATTCATTGAAAATTATTTTTCTCTTTTTTCTTAGATTCTAGACAAGAAAAATAAATATAAATATATTATTTTTGATTTTGTCTAAACACTTTCTTGACTAACTGTATTGACATATGTACATGACATTTGACTTTTGACTCTTGATCATTAAATGCATAGATGCTTTCCTGTGTTGCATACGTAAACATTTCCCTAGCTGCGGCATAAACTTTATAGCCTAGAACTTAATTAATTACTAACTGTTGTGTTGTTTTCCAGCTACTGAAACTGCAAATGCATTCGCTTAAATATTTATATATGCATATACATACATATGTACATATGCACTTCTCTAGGTGCTTCCCAACTGATTAATGTTTACTACTTTGCACTTTACTTATTTTGTTTAATTGTTTATTCACATTTATAGCAACTAAAAAAAAATCCCCTTTTAAATGCAAATGATGATCAGTGTACATATGTATGTGTGTGTGTGTGTGTGTGTGTTGTGTCTGGAGTAACACATACTTATAAAGAAAAGCGTCAAATTGAAACCGTTTTTAACGTATGTATGTATTAGTGTATTAGTGTGCATATCCTCAGTATATGGAAACAGGTACATACGTTTGTATGTATATAACGTAAAGTATGTACATAAATAACGTTGTACGTCTATCTCAACATGATTGTGCACGTCCAGGCTTGTGTGTACGTGCTTCATTTATATAAATTTGAACAAAATTACTCTTTTCATTATTGATAATTATAATTTGTTGTTTGTTGGGGTGTCTCTTGTGTTATGCTCCCATACATAGGCACATACAAATATACAGGCACGTCTGCAAAGTGTTTACTCGAGTAAATACACACAAACACACACACACACACACTAATAATCATATGTACATACACGTATGAAACAAGTACATGCTTGAAATTGTGCGTATAAACAATATTACATATTGATACCGATTCCGGTTTCTATTTCACTGTGCCATTCGTTTCAACAACAACAACAACAACATCAGGAGCAGCAGCGCAGCAACCGCAACAAGAGTATCTCATGAATATACATACATATGTATGTATGTATGTGCAGACGTATTTGTATGTGTTAATAGATCACATACATATGTATTTGTATTTTTTTTTTTTTAAATTCACACAAACGTTCATTTATGCCAGCACTTAATCACTAAGTCTTGTTTTTTTTTCTTTCCACAGAAATACAGTAAAAAAATAAAGATTCGCACTAACCGTACAAAATAACAACAAAATCAAAGAAGCAAATAGCAGTAAGCGCGCGTGTGTGTGTGTGTGTGTGTGTGTGGTGTGGGTGAGCATACATACAAACAAATGTATGTACATGTAATAAATATAGAAGTTGGCATTGCATTTGCATACTATACACACATACATATATTTATGTATGCACAATTATGTAAAGTATACATTGATTACCCATTTATGTATTTGCTTAAGCATACTTGCATTTCTTCACTTTACATACATATGTATGTATGTATGTACGTATGCTAGGTGTTTGTACAGCACTATGTACTTATGTTGCAGTCACTTTTATTTGTTGTTGTTGTTTTTGCTGTTGTTGATTGAACCAAAAGTAGTTTATCAACACCACTGAAGGAGAACGTGCTTACCATGAGGAACTAACCGAACGGAACGGAACGGAGCGGAGCGGACCGACCGAACGAGCAAACGACGCAACCTCGACTGCGCTCCAGCTTAAACTGAACTTTATTTTGAAGTTAATACATACATATGTACATACATACGTACGTACCGCTCATACATACGTTGATATGTACATACATATGTATGTACATATTGAAATTCGAATAGCGCTGACACTCTCTTACTCACTGGATTTGAGATAGTGGTTGTAGTAGTCGTAATAGTAGTAGTGGTAGACGTATGTATGTATGTATATATGTATGTGTGCATCAATACATATGAAAGCACAGCTTTTGAGCTTTCAAAACAAAATGAAATGCAAAACATAACACGCAACTGTGCTGTAACAAAACCAAAACTAATTAGTATTACGTATGTATGTACACACACATATTTGCAGACTACATACACATTTAAGACATGTTTCGTATGCAACTTTAAAGCCAAGTTAACTTATACATCGGCACACATACACACATTCATCCACATATATGTATGTATATATGAGCATACATACATATGTACATATGTATGTACGTAAGTCTGTCTCTATCTGTATGACACTCTCAGAGCTGACATTCAAAGAAGACGTAGCGTCCACAAAGCAAGGTTTTTTTTAATTGGACAAACAAGATTCGCGTAAGCAAATTGTATTTTTTATTTGCCAAATGCACATGATTAAATATTAATACTAATTATTAGACACTTACAAACTTAGTTATGGATGTTAAAGTCGTGTACATACAGACAAATGTAAGCAGTTGCACTGCGCGCGCCTTGACACTTTAGTTAATCCTTATTTCAGCTGCCAAGTGGTTCATCCTGTGAAACAGCTGATTCTATTTTACGATTGTCGCGCTTGGAGCCAAAAATGGTCATGGCGCACAATTTAAATAAAAAATCTAATTTTTTTAACAATTACTTGATTTTGCAATAAGATTTTAATTAATGAAACTATTTAAATTATAAATTAGAGAAAATCAAGGTGATCAATTTTATGATCGTTGGGTGCTCGTCACCCCTTTGGACGGTAAATTTGTATTGAACTCAAAGTATTGTTGCAAAAGTGCATGAAAAGTTTCAAATATCTTTAAAAGTAGAATAAATACAAAAAGAATAAATCCTTTTTCAAAAAGGACCTAAATATGATGTCGTCCTTTTTCTGGTAACCAAGGCTGCCATACGAATGAAAAAACTGAGGGGCCACCTTAAATACATACATACATATGTAGCTAAAAGGGCAGCGCTGGACAGCACATACATACATATGTACAAGCGTTATGCATATGCATGTGTATATTGCGAATTATTTATATAATATGTATGTAAACCAGCTTAATTTGTTATTTAAATTTGTTACCAGCTACCGTTAATATCAGTCACGGCCAAAATGCGCACGCTCACAAATCAGCAGCACTCTGAAATAATCACTTATTTTACTCTCCCATCTCTTTCCCGCTGTCGCGCTCTGAGAGCATCGAACGATGAAACAAACTATCAATCAGAGCAATTAAAGCTGTAGTGCGGCTCTATTATTGCTAAGTTTACACAGCAGCTTTAGACGGTTTATATGAAATCTAGTTATGTTGTTTAGAAAAGTTGACTTTGAAAACGCGTATCGCTTAGAAATGTACATATTAGAAAATCAGCTATATATCTATAATTTGTGATACATTGTTTACGAACGTGACAGAGTGGCGCTCATAAAAACTAACTGAATTGTGTTGCAAATCAGAGTTGAATTAAATCAGGTTTAGCTGCCTTATGAACTTGGTATTTTATTATCACGACAGACAATCGCAATTGCAAATAAATACATCCATAAGAATGTATGTATGTATTTGTGTCTGTGCATACATATTACTTGTGTATTGAAGAGCAGTGTAGATATGTACATATGTAGGTATGTACATAGTTCAACGTGATTGAATTGCGTCACAATTGCGTTGAGTTTCAGTTTCCTTTTGCGGGCAGAGCAGCAGCATCCAATGGCGCCTTTATTTTTTCGTTTCGTTTCTTTTCTTTTTTATTTTATTGTTTATGGGGTTTGTGTGCCAGTTTCATACAACAGCTTCCGTCGTCTTAAATATCACCGCTTGGCTTGAGTTGTTTTATGATTTTTGAAGTTCCTGTAAAACCGATTCCAATGGTAAAATCAAATACACACTCAAACGTTTCAATTGCCATAACTGTCTCATTTTTTGTTGTTGTCAACTTGTAACGGTTTGTGCAATTTACACATGATAAACAGAGGGATTTTTTTTGCATCCATCGGTGAATGTCCCGAGTAACCTTGTTGATCCAAGCGAACTTGCCTCCTCTAAACATAAAATGATTTTAATCAAACGTTCTTCTCTTCCTCATATACAAATCGAATTAACAGCGCAATTGAAAACGTCTGCAGAGCTGCATTTGATAGTTTTCTTTTTTATTTAAGTTATAGATAGCCAGTAGATCTTGATCAGGAAATCAGCAGCAAGTGTCTAACGAAATACGATTGGCATAAATACTGGGAAATTATTTATTTTTTTGGGGATATTTTTATGGAATCCCAAGCACAAGTTCAATGGAGCGATTATCGACTGGATGGAACCAGTTGCAGTTCAAAATTGAATTGGTTTGAAGGGAAATTATTTGAAAATAAATGAAACGAAATCACAAAGACCATTTTTTACTTAGTCTCGAAGCTCATATCAAGCCAAGCCAATCAATTTTATTAAAAAATTAAAAATAGGGTTTATTGAATTGTTTTTATATCAGAACTGAAATGGAATATAAAAATCTATCCTTTTACAGGATACCCACCACAAAAAAGCATTTTCCAGTTCTTCTCAACCATCTAGGCATAAACTTTTTTTTTAAATTCAACTCTCATTTGATATCCCCGATTGGAACACAATGAAGATTTGGGATTTACGTATAGATATGTATGTTGGTAAATACATATGTTTGTAGCCTTAACACAGAAAATACTTAAACAATACTTAAATGTAATTATAAAGATTTGAAACTTCCTCGCTGTGTGATTTATGCGCAATTATAGGCAAATAAATGGATCGTTAACCATGTTTGATTATATATAATTGTTTATAATATTGTTATAAATGCCCATTATTTAATTTGCATTTCATGTGAGTCTAATTGTTTGATTTCGGAACTACATATATTCCCCATATAATCAATTTCAATGGGTACAATGCTTAATGGGAGATAAATATTACGGTCCCGACTTTTCTAGATCTATTCAATTATGATATTCAAAATTTCCTTTATTGAAAAGTCGTGATATATTTGAGAAGATATTATAATAAATAATATAATATCCTATTCGGGCAAGGAGAAATTACTGTGGGTGTTTTGTCTAAGTAATTAAAGCCCAATTAGACATATAGTTATAATTAAAAAAGGAAAAAGAATTATAGAAGGGAATATATAACATAATTTCACATGTTGTGGCGGCATCTGCTACATTGCCACATGGCAACCACCCAATCCATCCAATCTACCCACCATATCGTTTCATGTGGCACGCTATTAAATCGGCCTATTTGTTGTCTAGTTAAAATGCCATTCGAAAACTACTTCTTCCCATTGCTGAACTCTATACACATACATACATATATATTAAATACTTCAAATGCATTCAAAGATTAAAGAGAATCGCAAATCACGCATTCGTTAATTATTCAACTAAACTTTCCGATTATAATAAAAAGATACAAACATTTGTATTGCAGTATATAGAAATATATACATATATGTACATATACACATCTTATATAAATAAAAAAATATAGATATTCATCACGAGGCTGAGATCTTAATTGTTGTGATTAATTAACGCCATTGCAAATATTAAATTACTATAAATAAAACATTAAGAATGTAGAAATCAATTAAATTGCAATTTTCCAAGTTAAGCTACATAAGAAAATCCGAAAGCTAAGACTTGAAGTTTTTTTCCATTGGTTTTTTTCACTTCAAGAACAGAATTTTGGGATTTTTTAGGTTAACTAACCCAAGTAATTATTTTCCAATTAAATTTGCATCGTAAAAATCATAGTATAAAAAAGGATTTAGGAAAGTTCAAAGAACCAGAGAAAATCCAATGTACTCCAAGATAATTCACAGACTTGGAACAAGCCCAAAGTCTTTCTGTTCTTACCCTAAATACCAAAATTAAAGTATTTTTTTTTTTAAATTTATAAATTAATAAATTCGTCTACTTATGATGGGAAAAATCCAAGCAGCTAATCTAATTGTCAGACTCGGAATGAATCAAAACTCTTGCAGTTTCTTATTATTTGCCTTCTCTGGTAATCCATCGTTGTCATCATTCAGGCCGTCAAAATAGAAGCATTTCTCGGTCGTAAACTTAACAGTTCCCTCGCTCTTATTCTTGACACGATCATCGACCGATGTGTCCATAGATTGCAAAAGATTTATAGAGGAATTTGTTGGACACGAATGGTGTTAAATTGCTCACACGCAATATGGTTGCATTTGGGGCAAAACGGACGCGCAATTGGTTCCCTTTCGCGTGGAACCGCAATAAAGAAATCATCGCCACGGAGCGATTCCTATCGTGTACTCCTCCTCCTCATCCATCGTTGCCGCCGCCGATACCTCCGCCTCCTCCGCCACCACCACCACCGACGATGCCATCAAGAGGCTTAAGCCCTTGATTTTGAGCCTAAGCTTGGCCATGAAGTATAATCGTTTAACATCACTACTTCAACCGTTTAAAGTTGAAGTATATTTTAAAAGAATTTTTTATAAACATCTACAAAATATTGCATGAAAAATAAAACCGAGCGGCATGACTAAACCGACCTGTTCTTAATTCCACTTTAATTTTTGTTATCGATAACAACTCTTGCAATCGAAAGCTGCTAGAGTTGCATTAATTGAATAATTAAATTCGAACAACGAAGATAGTCTAATTTAGCTATATTTAATATGAAATAATTAAAATGAATTTTCAAAAATAGTTTTAAATAAATCTAATCGGATTTAAGATAAAAATTTAAACTTGAATGCTTTTATTTTGAATTGGTGACAGCTCTGGTTCTTCTCTCGATATGAGGAAACACATGCACAAGACGGTCAATCAGCTGGTGACAAACAAAACTAGGTACAATTTTATAAATTGATTAAAGTTTTTAAGAACAATTCGTTTCGATTTTACTTTTTGAAAACGTTTGGAATTCGGAACAGGCCTGTATATGTTTTAATTAATTTTTTTTAAATACGCGCCAAGAGTCAACAGCTTTAGCATGGACAACAACCAATCAACAACTACGGAGTCGATAAGTTATCGATATCTACGTTGTTCGTCAAGTCGTTGCATTAGTTTAGCTGTGACAAATGCATTTCGTTGTGTGAGTAATGTTAAGTTAGCATTTCGTTAAGCGACTAACATTCGTTAAGTGTACCTTTTAGCAGTGTATTTCGAGTATTAATGTTAATAACACTCTCTGACAGAGAGTCTCTGTTAAGCATAAATATAGTTACAAATTGTTGTTGTTTTTTTTTGCCGTCGCAGAGCAAGCACGTCGGTAACGGAAATTCTTGTAAACATTTTTCGCGCTTTACGTTTTTACGGCGCCCGGTCGTCGTCGCCGTTGCTGCCCGAACATCATCAAGCGCAGCGGCGTCGCATCAAGCAAAAACGTAATCCCTTTTATTATTTTAACAATAAAAAAAAACTCAAGAAAAAAAAGAAATCTGAAGAAAAATAGGCTGCATGCTTTTCTGTTGTACTTTTTAGTTTAACTAAATTTGATGCGTCGTCGTCAAGCTTGTCTCGCGCGTTTTGTTGTTGTTGTTGTCTGTCAATTGTATTATATTAATAAAAATGTTTTAGTTAATTCTGCGTGTTGTCTCCCGGCTGCACAGCACAGCCGCCAACGTCGACGTCGCGCTGAGCGCAGCATACAGAAGCTGCCGCAGTTAAAAACAACAACAATAGAATCGACGGAGGCAAAACAAATGCGAAATAATACAATAAAAACACACACGCACACAAAAAAACCAAAAGAAGAGCAAATTTATTGCTAATTATTATTTTTTTTCGGTGTCGCTCTAAATTATTTGTATTTGTTGTGGTTGTTATCCTTAGCGTACTCGAGCTCTCTCTCTCTTTCTGTGTGTGTGTCTCGCTGGCTCTCTCAATCTTTGTGTGTGTGTGTGTCATTGCCTTTATTTTTGTTGTTTTGCCTAATGCAACCCCTGCTTTGTTGTTGTTCTTGCTCTCATGAGAGCACATGCATATCCATTTTGCAGAGCGACGCCAAATTTATCCTGGTATGTACATATGTATGCACATACATGCATATGCAAGACGCGTGAGCGGAATACACAAATATGAGTTTTAAGATTTGAAATCGGCTTGTGTTTGGTTGCTGGGCGTGGGGGGGATATCATCGTCTTTAGCCGGCGTCAAGGAGCCGCAAACAGATCCACACAATGCTCATAAATTTAAGAACAGCAGCTGCCTCACTATGTAAATATGCAAGTGCTCTTCATTTCGCCTGCTCCACATTATTCGTCGGGAAACCTTCTGGGTCGACTCTCTAGTTCTTCTTTCGTTTCCCATTCGCAAAATATCCCATTGCATACTTTTTGGGGCACTCACAAAGTTCTTTCACTGCAAACGTTTACGCCTTCCAATCATCCGTTTGGCATATTAATAATATGCTATCTTATTCAGGGGTGCTCCATAAATGTAAACCAACCGAGTACATACAATGTTTCTGGAATACCCATGATAAATAATATACTTTTTAAAATTTGAATTTGTAACTTAAAAATTAACTCTATTGATAATACACTTTTTAAAATTAGAACTATAACCACCAAATTAATATTAATTCATATTTCTTAATCTGAATAACAAGAATCATGAAATTATTAAATTTTAATTTTTGTGAATTTTAAAAACATTTTTTTTTTATTTTTTTTATTTATTTGATATTATTTGATATTAATCTGATAATCCCAGTTAAACCGTTTTTAAAATTTTTTTTTTAATTTCGCTGCAAAACTTTTGTAAAATATGCATATTTTTTTTATAGAATTTAGATTTGTTAATATGTCTCGTATATTTTTAATTATTATATACATACATTCTTAATTTCGAATTTTTCGAATATAAAAGCAGAAATGTACTTGGTCAGTTTTTGAAATGACTTATCGATAATAAAGCAATCAAACATAAAGTACATAGCGACAGTTGATTAATGCTTTGTTTTTGTTTCACATTAATATTAATATCGTATCGTAATATGGAGTAATAATCATAACCATTAACATTAACAATCAGCTGTTAATCACAGTCCTAAGAGATCAAAGGGAAACCCTCGATAATGCGATAACGTATCATAAAGTCTATTGACACGCTGTCATTAAGGGTATTCCAATTAATATAATACAATTCTCAATTATATACATATGTATGTACATATGTTGCCCGCATAAAACGTATGTACAAACATTTCTTGACTTTTTATGTTTTGTTTTGGTCTGACAATTGAAATTGATTTTTTTTTGTATTCTGCATGCACACGAGTGTTTGTTGTTGTTGTTGTAGTTGTAGTCGCCAAATAATCATGGAACTGCAGCAGGGCAAAACATACACCGCAAAACGCACGCATACGCCCCCTCCCCCCACCCACTTACTTTACTCACTTCACCATACTACACACACACACATAGTCACAGAGAGAGAGAGGAAGAGACAGTGGTGTCCACTTAAATGTGACAACAATCAGAATGGAACACTGCTTGCGAGAGGTTGTGTTGCTGACATAGCATAACGGTGAACTGCAACATACATACGTTTTAACTTTGTTTTGTTTTTTTTTTGTTTTCTATTTTCTTTGTTTGTTTGCTTCATTGCAGCTGAAATTAGATACAAAGATTTAAAATAAATAAATATATACAAGAAGACTGCACCGTTCTGCCTTAAGCGTCGCCGCCAGCAACAGCAGCAGCAGCAGCAGTAGCAGCAGCAGCAGCAGCCGGGAGGAAGTGTGAAGGAAAGAAGAAAAAGAGAGAGCAAAGGAAACGGAAAGCAAAGAATAACATTGAAAGCCAAGCAATCATCACAATGAGCTCGTACATCGAACTGTTGGGATTGTTTGTGCTGCTGATGCTGCCCTTCTTGTACGAGACGAATCACATATTTCGCTATTATTTTAAATTTCTCATCTATTATGGGATCGTATCGTTCAACGCGATCATTCTAATGCCGGCCTTCCTCATACGGCCCTGTGATGTCCGCAATTTACTGTAAGTATCTAAACAAATAAATATTAATGACAATATAAGAATGAAGGTTTTTCATCGGCACGCCGAAGATTTAATACACTTGCAGGGCGCTCTTGATCTTTAAAAAAGTAGTACATAGTAACATTAAATTACTATTAAATTAATATCAACCAATTGTTCTTATGTCAGCTATATGATATGGTAGTCCGATTTTAACAAAATTTGTTTGAGATGTATAGGAGATTAAATAATATACACCCTGTGAGTTTGGTTGAGATATCTCAAGAAATAACAAAGTTATTTATAGCAAAGGCTAATTTTCGACCGAATATTCCTATATGATATAGATATACGATCTTCACAAATTTTTGCGAGATGTGTAAGGGAACGTCAAATATATTCTGTGAGTTTGGTTGAGATATCTCAAGAAATAACAAAGATTTTCATACTAATGTTAATTAATTTTCTACCGATTATTCCTATATAATATAGTAGTACGATCTTAACTTAATTTGTTCGAGATGTGTTAGAAAACACCAAGTGCATATTCTGTGAGTTTAGTTGAAATATCTCAAGAAATATAATTATTTATAGTTAAGGCTAATTTTCGACCGATTGTTCCTATATGATATAGTAGTACGATCTTAACTAAATTTTTACGAGATGTGTAAGAGAACTCCAAATATGAACAAGTCTATATTGACTCAGTTCGTCGTGTTGTTCAAGAATATATATATGTATACATTAAAAGCTGTTGCTACGTCTCCTTTACTTGAATGACACATTGCGTGACAAATTTATGATACTCTTTGCAAGGGTATCGAGAAAATAAACGTAAAAAGTGCTATAAAAATATAAATATAGCAATAATTAATTGAACCCACTCGAAATCATTCAAAACAATTCATAAACTTAATTATTATACTAGACCGCAACTTATCTACACCCTCTATTAACCATATAAATGTTTGCACGTACTCTAAAGTATTTGTCGGCCGATGTTTATTTGTATTTTTTTTCCTATTTTATATTTGAGAAATCGATAGGCCCTCGGTTCGTGTTATGATTCTGCTTTGTTTGCCAGCAGCGTCTTGTTGTTGTTAGCCAAGTTAAATCCCATAATAACCGCACCTCAAGGGTAGCCTCTCTATTTGACTAACTTTGATTGCTTATCAAAATGTATATAGAACTTGAAGTCGATCAACTTATTGCTTTGATTACGCTAGTCTAAATTAACCTTTGGACCGACTCGACTGTGTGAAAGGAAAAATTTAACTAAATAGAAAATCCCCCACAATTTCAAGATAGTATTAGACACAAGAATTTCGTTTACGTTTTATGCAATGAAATTTGTAATACAATTAAAAGTTTCGCATAATCTAAGAGACTGGAAATATCTAATAACGAATAATGCATGCCCTTCCCTTGTCTATTTATTGTATGAGAATGAATTTAAGGCAGTACAATTTTGAAGACCATATAACATACTTATTATTTTTGGTATTTTCAATACTGAAAATTTGTATACACTTTGATCAATTCATTTTAGTGAAATTATGAAGATCTTTATGAAAACTACTAGTTATGTAACCAAGGAAAAACCATTATTTTTTCAAAAA
Organism: Drosophila kuntzei; assembly: GCA_035042165.1. Taxonomy (NCBI): domain Eukaryota; kingdom Metazoa; phylum Arthropoda; class Insecta; order Diptera; family Drosophilidae; genus Drosophila; species Drosophila kuntzei. The sequence continues at coordinate 815,852 of JAWNLU010001467.1, forward strand.
TAATAATGAAACAACCAATTTTTTTTGAGCTTGAAAGGAAATATTTAAAACTAAAAACAATTATTTATTAAATTAAAAAAAATTAATTTTTTAATTTTATTTATTTACATAAAAAATAGTTAGATTGTTAAAATTAATTGATCAAATCTTTTGATAGATCCTTTCGTATTTTTTTGGGTAATTCTAATTTTGGACACCAAATTCGCTTCAATTTACTTCCTTTTCCTCATGGTTAGGTTAACTAATCATCAATATTAAAGAGGCTCATGAAAAACCCAATGTAAGTCTGAACACCTGCAAATTGTCTGGTTAGTGTGTTATTGGAATTGATTACCTCTTAAGTATTCTGTTTGTTGACCGCGACTCATATACATTGTATATAAATATTTGCTGTTAGCATTGAAGAACGTCGCGGTGGTGCAGCGGTGGTGCAGTGGTTGACACGTGTCGACCCTGTTATAGTCTGTAGCGTAGGAGGGTAAAGGGTTGACGGAGGGTTTGGCCCGACTTGGCTTTCCCTGTGTGCACGCTAATGCCAATTGGCCAATTCGTGGCAAGGTTCGTGTTGTGCAGGTGCCGCATTGTGTCACACATTTGTTGTTGTGCCATGAGTTCTTCGACATTATCGGAAAAACTGCTATAGTTTTGCTTAGGGCCGGAAAAATTATCTACTAACTTATAATATATTATATATTTACCCATTAAATAATGTAATATTTATACAGACGTGGGCAAAATATGATTTTCTTATTTAACGTTGTTGAAGTACTTATTTTCTAATATAATCTATATTTATTTAAATGTTAGTATTTTAAATACGCATTCAAAATATTTGAGTATTTAAATCATGATATGTACATATTTTATAATCCAGACAACTTTTTTGGGTTAATTCAAACATTTGTTCGAAAAATATGAACAAAGTGAGAAATCGACGTATCATCGATTTTTATAGGGGCCGGAAAAATTATCTACTAACTTATAATAAAATATATATTTATCCATTAAATAATGTAATATTTATACGGGCGTGGGCAAAAATAAGAAATGCATAATTTGGCCATTAACGATCTTAAAATACTTATTTTCGAATACATATAATCTCTATTTATTTTAATTTTATTATATTAAATATGCTTTTAAAAATGTTGAGTATTTATATCCTGATATGTACATATTTTATAATCCTGACAACTTTATTGGGTTGTTTATTGAACAAAGTGAGAAATCGACGTATCATCGATTTTTATAGGGGCCGGAAAAATTATCTGCTAACTTATAATAAAATATATATTTATCCATTAATTAATGTAATATTTATACGGACGTGGGCAAAAATAAGAAATGCATAATTTGACCATTAACGATCTTAAAATACTTATTTTCTAATACATATAATCTCTATTTATTTTAATGTTAGTATTTTAAATACGATTTTAAAATTTTTGAGTATTTTTATCCTGATATGCACATATTTTATAATCCTGACAACTTTATTGGGTTGTTTATTGAACAAAGTGAGAAATCGACGTATCACGATTTTTATAGCAGTTTTAACATTTTGTGAGTACACACTTCGGTCTTTCTATTTTATATAAAGAAAATTCCTCATTATTTCCGTTCATTTTGGACTTTCTAGAGTGGCATATTTTTTACATTTCTCATGTTCTTGTCTAAATTCTTTAGCATTTTCTTCACTTCTTAAGGTCTGGCAATTGAGCTGTTCATTCAATAAAATCAATATTATCGGAAGGTGTTCTTATTATTTTGCACAAGTCTGTATATATTTTTGATGAATCCTATTAGCTCTGTCGTCTGTTTATTTATAATATTATATGATTGAGGTTAGTTCGGCTAAATCAATAATATTAATTTACAGAAGAAATTTCCAAGATATTGTCCTCAATTTTGGCTTACATATGGTAAAAAATTTTTCTCAGCTTATGTACAAATTTTCTTACAATCGCATAGTAATTTTATAGTATAGGTTATATATAAAAATTACCTTTAACATTTCTCTTTCAGTATGTTTATCGACATGTTCATACAGAACATTTCCTATTGAAACATTTCCATTTGAAGGGTTCAGGAACTCTACATTTATTTTTGATTGGTTGTCAGTCTTCGGTCTTTATTTGGTTACATTTCCTCGTTTAATCGTAATAGTTGTAATCATAGTTATTCCCTTGCGGTTTGCATTGCATTAGCTGAATGATTAAATCGATTGTCTGTCTTTTGACTGTCAGATAGATGTTCCTTGACTTGAACACACAAATTAAATACTCACTTCAACCTGCAGTAGTTTCTTCCCCTCTATATCTATCTCCTTCTCTTTGTCCGAGGTTGACCATATGGCGCTACCTTGTTGTGCCCCCCTTTTTTGGGGTTGTTGCACAATTAATTGAAAATTGCGCGCACGTGTCACCTGCCACCATATGCTAAGGTAATCAAAGTCACCATACCGACCCCTACGTCTCTTCTAACCTCTCTCTTTATTGTTTTTACAAAATTTACCTGGTGACAAAGTAATGAACACAATGGAGGACTGCGAAAATCGCTTCTATGAGAGAGGAATAATGAGTTTTACCTCAAAATTGAATAAAAAGGAACACATCTGATATTTATTATATTGAAAGTAGTTCGAAATAGTGATGGTAATAAAAATCGATATCTCAGAAAATATAGATAGTGTTGCCATAAATATCGTTGAGGGCGATTTTTAAGAATATTTTTCATAAATGTATTCAAAAATCAACATTGATATTTAAAAAATGAATGGAGGGCAAGCCCTTGTTCCCGACGCTCTGTGTGCTCAGTACGTTATGTTTTGGAAAATTGCGCCAAGCAGACGCACAAGCACTTGAACGAACAGGTGCCGATCTCGAGCGAGCTTAAAACAACAAAATACATGAAGTAAAGGCCCCTTACTTTTATCTCAGAACTACGCAAAAATTTCTTGACTGTTTTAGATCATTTACCAAAGTATATTTTTGAATTTGTACTTGCAATTCACCGATTGATAAGCTTAGACTGTGTGAAAAAGTTATGTGAGAGTGTCAAGCGTTCAGGGTCAGTGTTGGATAATGCCAAGAGATAAACTGTAATAATTTAGTTTTTGGGTAACGCTCGTTAAATCCACTAAACAGTTGCAACGCGATCATTTCCGACATCATTTGAGTGCCAAAAAAATAAAATGTATTTTTAGCATTTGCAGTTCTCGTTGTGGCAAGTTGAATTGCCTCTCGTGCCACTCGTGTCATTTGTTGGGACACGCGTTTTCTTTGCCTCAGCGAAGGCGCTGAGATTGTGATTTGTTTGTTGCCGCATGTTGAACTTGCGACGATCGAGGACAAAGTTGCGTTTCTTCAGCCACCAGTTGTAATCGTTCTCAATGAAACGTCTCTTCGAGTTTCCCGTTTGTCGGAGAAATGCATCGCGTTCTTTTAGCCATTGTCGACCGTATTCCCAGCCCATTAATAAACTCAAATGCGCTGGTTCCGTTTTCCTTTCGAATGAGGCTATGAAAAGCGGACGCTTTTCCTTTTCATCATCCGGAAATAGTCGACTTTTGTTTGAGGGTTTAATGGTTATCGAGCGCTCCCATGTTGTCGGCATGCTGTCAAAGAATTGTAGGGTATTTTGTAGTGTATATCATCTTGAAATATGCTGAGGCAAAGAAAACGTTGGATTTCTTTGTTATTCATCTTTCGAAATCAATTTCTTTTGCCTTTATTCGAATTCTATTCTTTTAAATGCTCTACTTACTTGACAACCGGCCTACTGCCTTTTGATACCCTGGAAATACTGATCTTAAAGGCACTGCGATCAGCTTATTATCGAATAATTATCCATTATAAAAAATTGAATAAGTATTTAAAAAGTAGGTCAAAAGTTTCGGATTATGGATCAAATTTGATTTGATTATGACATATTTTATCGAAACGATATTTGAGTAAAAAAAACACGCAAAAAACTCCACCACATCTACAGATTTCAATATAGAAAAAACATTTTGGTGGTGCAAATTCCCTCTAATTGTTATTAATCATCCCACTTAATCGCAACCAAATTGGATAATTCTATCGCTAGTTATGACTGTTTTAAGTCGTGTTCAGTAACTCGAGCATCTCCATATTCTCAAAATTTGTTGTATTTTATAAATTTATAGATACAATTACTATGTATTTTAATTGAGCAACGGGTATCTTATAGTCGATTATTTATATATAGCGTTTTTACTAGCTTTTATTTTCAAGGATGCAAACCGGTTTTGTATCGAACCACGCAGAACCGGTTCGGTTTGGGTGTTTAAGCAACCCGAAACGAATCATGAGCCGAACATAAGAAATTATTTACCACGGGAACCCGAACCTGAACCGAACCACTCTCTTAAATGAAAAGTTCGGTTAAAATTAAAAATAATCTCAAAAATTTCTCTGCTTTTAAATATTAAATATTTGAAACCTTAAATAAAAATAAGTCATATTTAATTCGTCAAATAAATTTAGATTATTTTTAAAATTCGAATTTTTTTAATATTTTTAAAACGTTTAAAAAAATTAAAATAATAAATAAAAATTTTGTAGTCTTGTAAGTCTTGCCCTATGGTTGGAACCACGCAAATTTTTTATATTTTATATTTGTATTTATTTAAAATTTGATAGCATTTAATTTTAAAATTCATAAATTGAATCCTTAAACATAATTTAAATCTATATTAAAATTTAGTTTTATTTTAAATGAATTTGATAACTTAATACTAATTGTAAATGTTTTACAGGTGGGCGAGCACCTGGTGCCATCGGGTGACAACGTTGATTGGACTGCGCTGGGAGTTGCGGGGAAAGGAGCATCTGGAGAAAGACCAGGCCTGCATCATAGTGGCGAATCATCAGAGCTCGCTGGATGTGCTGGGTAAGACAATGAAATTGGTAATACATGTTTAGGAGTCAATGTCATCAGTTTGCTTTAAATTTCAGGCATGTTCAACATTTGGCATGTGATGAACAAGTGCACGGTGGTTGCCAAGCGTGAACTCTTTTATGCCTGGCCCTTTGGATTGGCTGCCTGGTTGGCCGGCTTGATATTCATTGATCGTGTGCGTGGCGAGAAGGCACGAGAAACATTGAATGCGGTGAATCGTCGCATCAAGAAGCAGCGCATCAAGTTATGGGTATTTCCGGAGGGGACACGTCGTAATACCGGCGAATTGCATCCGTTTAAGAAGGGCGCCTTTCATATGGCCATTGATCAGCAGATACCCATATTGCCGGTTGTCTTCAGCTCCTATTGTTCATTCCTCAACGATAAGAAGAAGATATTGAATGCGGGCCGCATTGTGATTACCACATTGCCGCCGGTCAGCACCGAGGGATTAACCAAAGATGATATCGATACGTTAATTGAACGTGTACGCGCTCTGATGACCGAAACATTTAAGCAAACATCCGCCGAGATGTTGCAACGTTACAAGCCCCATAAGACGCCACCGATACCGCCGGCGGTTGTCAACGGTACCGCGGACGCTGTTGCCGCCGTTGCCGCTGTGGCAAACAGTTCGGCGGGCTATGCGCAGTTGCATGTCGGTGCCGCTGCCGCCTCGTATGAGACATACAAGAGCAGCGCAGCCAGCAAAGCGACCATGCTAAAGACACTGTAGACAGACACGTCTCACCTGGACATATCCGGGACTAATAGCACCTTAACCTCTTATGACATGCACGTGTCCGACTGTCGAGACTTTATTCGTAGGCAACAACAACAACAAAAACAACAAAAACAAAATAACAAAAAAGAAAACACTGCAAACACATACCAAAAATCCAAATGTAGACAAAACTCTTAAAGCACACTATGCAACATGATTAATTTCTATTGACATTCCTATCCTCATCTTTTTCCTATTATTCTTCATTTTATTGCTATCTTTAAAACTGGTTGTGCTCGATGACTGACTAACTGATTGATTGACTGATTGATTCCATTCTCAAGACTGGAAAAGAGCTGGGGAAAATTGCTTGTTCGACTTTAAAATCATTTTCAAAGCTTTAAAAATGTTTCAACGCATTTTGAAGGAAAGTTTTAGAACATTGTTAGAAGCAATTGTTTTTATAAATTTAAATCACTTAAATAGTTCAACTTATTCATGACACTTAACTAGATCAATTAAATATAAAATCATTTTTGCAAGGCCGGTTTACATCAGCTAATATATGTATATCTCTCAAGATCCTCATGGGAGTTACTTATGATCTCCTGAGTTTTAAACAAGTTTTCAATTTCCTTTAGTTTGTTTTCATCCATTACAATCTCTTCTAGTATTATTGAACTTATCGAGAGAGATGCATTCGCGAAAGCTTTAGTTGAATGTTTTTCATTTCCAAATAGTTTTTAAAGTTGTTCTTTAAATTTAATTACGTATTCATTTTGTTGCATAGTGTTAAATTTATGCATAATATTATAAAATACAGCACATAACGCTATAACTAAAGTTACATACAAATTATAATCAATATATTAGCGAAAAAATTTCTAACGAATTGCTTCAACACAACACACAAAAAACGGCAAAAAAATATCGTATTTTTTTTACTTGGACATACCAAAAACATAAGAATGAAAAGTAAAACCAAAAACTATGAACAATTAAGAAGAGAAATGTGAAAAATTGTAACGAAAATGATGTGAACATACTCTAACTATAGGTCAGAGGGGTCCAACATACCCAGTTTTGAAAGCGCTCTCCGAAATGCGTTCAATATCGTTTGTATATAGCCGACAAAATAAATGTGGCATTATCTTAGCCTCAACAACATTTTGAAGAGCGCATTATTAACTTGGCCTGCCGATGTTAAACTTTTAATTTGTATTTTAATTTACATAGTATTATTATTATTATTTTTTTTATTTTTTTTAATTATTCGTTTTTGTAATCGTTCAATTAAAGTTACATCTAAATATTTATGTATTGTAATCGAGTATATACTAGTATACCTAAATAATAATATTTTAAACTCAATAATGTAAATACGATTCGAGGCAGACAGAGATGGACAGACAGCAAATGAAGGAGAGAGAAGCTCACATGAAAAGAGCGAGAGAGAGAGAGATAGATAGAGAAAAAGTTTCGCTCTGTTGCAGTTTAGTTTAAAGACAAATCAAAACAATTAAATACTAATATTAAATATAACTTCTTTTGCTAATAACATTTTGTGTTTCATTCGATTAAACCTCAACTTGACATAAATGTCTTTCGAAGTTTGGGAATGTGTGCATATTTTTAGTTTAAGCGCTGTAATGTCTTATTTCGTTACTCGTTACTCGCTCTCGCTACTCCCTACTCGCCAAGAATCTATCTATAAAACCTACAGAAGCAAAGCGATTACTGTTGTTATAGGTTATAGCAATTCAACCAGCAGAAGCACAACAGGTGATGGTGTGAGAGGTCTACTGATTTCCAGGGAACGGTTGTCTCGATACTCGTTACTCCCTACTCGTTACGATTCTATATACAATATAAAACCTACAGAAGCAAAGCCAACAAAGCGATTACTGTTGAGAGGTCAATAGATTTTTCAAGTTGCCTCGTTACTCGCTACTCCCTACTCGTTAAGGTTATAGCTACTTTACTAGCAAAAGCACAACGAGTAATGATGCGAGAGATCTACAGATTTTTCAAGGAACTAGAATCGTAGGCGGTGAAACGGTTGTCCCGTTTCTTGTTACTCGTTACTCCCTACTCGTTAAGGTTATAGCTATTTAATCAGCAGAAGCACAACGAGTTCAACGAGAAGTCTACAGATTTTTCAAGGAACTAGAATCGTAGGCGTTTCTCGTTACTCGCTACTCCCTACTCGTTAAGGTTATAGCTATTTAACCAGAAGAAGCCCAGCGAGAAGTCTCCTCATTTATAAGAAACGTGGATCAAAGGGCGTTGTAGTGTTTTGCGAGTAGCGAGAACTTAATACGCCACTCGCTAAGCTCAACTCGCTTGTGGTTCATGCTCTCACTAATTGATGTTAAATAACAGCTCTTTATTTTAATACAGACTATGTACATGCACCAAAATAATTAAGAAAATGCTTGCAATTTTTTCAGTCAGGTGAATCGGTGAATCCAGTGAATCAGTTGAATTTTGATGTAAGTCGCGTATTACATAGTTTAAAATATTTAATAAGTTATTAATTACAGCAGATTGATTTTACCGTGCACGTCTTGTACGTTTTGTACGTTTTTCGACTACAGTTTTTCCACATGTGCAGCATCTGAACCAGGTTAGGTTTTGTAATCTTTGAACTCTCTACAGTGTTTTCAATTAAGATGAATCAATTATACCATTGTATCTCTCACTTACCAAATTGCTGCGTCTCATCAAAAACGAATGTTTACGTGATTTCTTAAAAGCAATAATCCCACGAGAAGTTAAAAACGTAAGGGATTGAAGTATGTCACGATTATCATGTGGTATATTTTCATTTCGTCGCAGTTGTATTATAATCTGTTTGGCTACTTCGGAAATCGGAATGAATTTTCGTCGTGGACCTTCGAGGAGTGCTATAGACTTCAAAATGTGGCGACTAACCACCTTGGATGTACGAGGACTCATGCCTTAAAAAAATTTAAAAATGTTTATATGTATAACTTTTGAATGTTTACTGTTGAGAGTTCTTGATTGAATGATAACATGCTATGTATGTTTTGGGGCTTGGTAGTCGATTTTAAATCATAGCTTACTTAAATCTATTGTAAATTTGTTAATTTTAACGCCTACTTTGATCGTATTTATTTTGTTCAAGTTGTGAAGTTGAGTTTATTTTCTAGTCTTTTGACTACGAAATTACAGAGTCCATAAATGAACGGACACAAATAATTTAATATTAACATTTAATCATAAATTATTTACAATAAGAAAAAATACATGTCTTGTTGTTGCCACCCAGACGCACAAGCAAAACATGGTATTTTCTTATGCTTCCTAAAAGTAGGCAAGGTTTTTTTAAGGCTCGACATCAGTTGCAAGCAGTGCACTGCTTGCTTAGTGCTGACAATTTATATGCAGCCCGAAAAGTAGGCAATTGTTTTGTACAAATTTGAAATGAATATCTCAGGCGTGTTGTTCAATTCTCTATAAATTGGGTATTATTTGATAAAATATCAGATTGAATTTAATTAAATGAATCTCATATTTAAATTGAATGACAAAATACATTTTAATATAAATACCATTTGTATATGGTTTTTAAAGTAGTTTGAAATAATTTGCAGGTGCTGATTTTTCAGCCGGTTTTTGGGACTCTAGAAATATGTTGGTAAAATAAAAGATTTCGTTTGTTCATTTGTTCATTTCCAAGATATTTACAAAAATCCAAGAAATTCGCACGCGATTCAGACAGTCACTTTTTTAGCGACCAGTTCAAACACTGATTTCAGCGAAACCTGACCGAATATTTTGATGCAATTAATTTTAACATGTTATGTATTGATATTTCTTAATTGATTTAAAAATATGAAGTAGTTTTTTTTTAAATTTAATTTTAATTATTTTCGCACGCGACATTTTGTTCCATCAAACTTTTTATGTTTTTTGTTTACTTCGTATGAAATATATATTAACTTTTTTCATCAATATCTAGTTTTATGAACAGAATTGATGTGTTTTCTTTGCATTATTATCAACTTTTTGATGCTGGAAGAAAGATTTCATTAAATAATCTTTATAATACATACACCCCATTTTGGCGGTCAATTTTTAAGAAAACAGGCAAAAATACAGAAAAACTGAATTAATTCAAAGATGCAGTCGGTTTGGTCTCGAGTTAATTAATTCAGGTGTGAATTGCTTAAAGAAGTAACTTAAAAATTATGCTGGACGAAAATTTCACAAGATGTGAGTTTATGATCGATTTTTTGCGGTTGACACTTCTGTGGAAATGCCCACATAAAAAACTTTACAAATCCAAAGTTCTTAAAGATTATTGAAATTTTTCTAGTGGAAAAATTTTATTGATCGATGTGAAATATGAAAAAGTGAAAGTTGAGATCGGTTAGAAGGGAAATTGCAACTCTTTCAACGTGTATCAAGAAACTGCAAGAGTCGTACAGTGAGAATCTGGGAGAATCCATTGATGGCGTTTTGGGTGTTCGATAATAATGCGCTGATGTCATTAATAATAAAAATTATGGGGCGTTTACAAGAGGTTGTCATGACAGTCGCCTGACATTTATGCAATTTTATGTGCGTCGACGTAACAAAGAGACAGACAGGAGAGGAGAGGAGATGAGATGAGAGGAGAGGAAAAGGAGAGACGAGGCGAGATCGGTGATGAGGAGGAATATGTTGAGATGATGTCGAGAACTGTCGTCTAATCCACCCCACTGTCTGGTTTTTCTGGGACGTCCCGACGTCGGGCAATGACAAGTCTATCAATTTTTCACACACTTATGACACGAAAGGCTGCAAAAGGAGCAAAACGAGAGGACGAGCGATTAAAATGCATTGCATTCTCTACCTTTTCTCTTGTCACAACTTGCACTCAGAAAATATAGAAAAAAGGGGGTAAGCAACAAGAGAAAGCGAGACAGAGCTAGCAATTAATAGAGACAGAAGATCAACCCGAATTGAAATCAAGGATTGAGGCATGCAAAATGTTGCTTACTTCATTGCACAATTTTCGCGCATATCGAATCAAGTAATTTTCACAATTTTTGAAATTCATGATATTTAAACGTCCTCATGAATTGCCAATGTCTTAAATTACAAACTCTGTGAACTGAACTGAAGGTTTGAGTTTGAATAGGGGGCCAGACGAAACATTCCCTTGACTATGATATGATCTTCGATTCTTTTCCATTTCTGTTACATTTTTTAATTTCTGTCAGTTTCCATCTGTTGTATGAGAAAATCCAATAATTTTCTGGAGTTATTGTAATGAATGGGTTTTAAGAATATGTATAACTTAAGTTTTTAAAGTTAAATTCAAATAATATATGTCTTATCCAAAAATCAACCTTAAATAACCGAATATATATTAAAAAAAATTTAAATAAATATATTTTTAATGCTGGAAAAGATTTCCTAATTTTATAACAATTTCAATGTTATGCCGATTTTCGAAGAACTGAAGACTTTCATTTGCCAAAGATCTGATAATATTTTAATTTCAGAGAATTTTCTGCTAAATTATTTGCAATTATTTCTTTAGCTACGGGCTTAATTTGAGAGCTCTAACTAATTATTACTTAATTTATTTTATTCATGAAAATCAATTAAACAAAGAAAATTTGTCTTAATTTGTTTGTCAAAGTTTAAACTGGAAGTTGGGGTCAATTTTAATTAAATATTATATATTTTATAGAGTTGCATATGTATTATAACCAGATGTTGGATCAATTAAAATTGTTTTTAATAGTTTAAATTTAAAATTATATTTAGTATAATTTATTTTACTTGTTGAAAAATAATAGTTCGTAATTTTATATTTAAATTGTAAATAATTAAAAGACGACTGGTTTTAGTGGACGTTCAATAATTAAATAAATATTAAGATAACATTTAATAAATTAATAAAATAAATTATAATTAAACGTAATAAATAAAAATAATTTCAACCTCAAGTTTTGGGTTACTTTCAGAGACTTTTAGAATTCCAATGCTCGGTTTTAAGATCTATTGAAGATCTCAGCAAGTTTTTCACTTATTGTAGATATTTGGGATGCCTCTGTTTTTGACAGTTACATGTCGTTGGTGTCATCCCGACATAGAGTCAATTCCGTCCCAGTTCCGTCCTGTAACATGCCCAAAAAGTGTCGCGTCATGCCTGGGCAAACACGACAGAAACGAGATCATCGGATGGGATGTGATTTACATGACAGTCGTCAGTTGGGACACGAATTTTCATTATGATTTCTTTATGTAATTTTTGAGTGAAAATAAAAAAAAGAAATATGAAAAACAATGGGAAAAACATGAGGCGATCCTGCAACTTGGACACATGTCAATCAAATGAAATTAACACGTCATCATCATTGGGTCTAAGTAGCTCCCTGAGTTTGGGAAATGGATAATTCGGAAGTGGGTAACTCGCAACTCGGTACTCGGTACTCGGAACTGGGAAATGAAGTGAAAACTCTGAGATTAGGCTTGGGGCAAGGAAAATCGTAATGTTGGTGGTGGTTAAGGCTCTAACGCATTAACAAATGTTTTTTTTTTTTGCATTTGCGATTTTTTTCTTTGTTTTGTTTCGATTTTGGATTTTTGCTTTCGCGATTATTGCGGTTGATTGGATTTTACATCATTGATTTAAGCATGGGGCAAGGTCCAGCCTAATGGGATTACGTAATATCATTAATCAGCCAAGTGAAATTGCAACACACAGAGAGAAAGAGAGAGAGAGAGAGAGAGAGAGAGGGAGGGAGGGAGAGATAGAGAGGGAGATACATGGTAGATTGACATGTGTCGCATGTGTTGCAAATGGTTGACAAGCATGTGGCATGTTGATGTTGCACCCACATTCACATTCACATTCCCATTCCCGTTCACATTCCCATCCGTATCGACAATTGACGATCCCTTCGATGCTCTCCGGACACGCGCTATCTGTAATTATGTAATTACACCTCTCTCTTTAGTAAGTAACAGTAAGAGATACTTTGTAAATGTATCTGTATCTGCGAGTACGTTTTATTTGTGCCCCTCGTGCCACAACGCGGCATATCGCACTAATTGCATTAAATTGTCCTACACGGCGATCGGCGACTATCGAGGCTCTATCTTTTGTCCAGCTGACGCTTCAAACTTCCTCCCTCCAACCTGCCACAATGCTGTCCTCCCCTCCCCTCCCTCCCCCGTCTCCTTCCCTTAGGTGTCCTTTTTATTGATATTTGCTTAGTTGGACAGTTTAAGTTCTTGTTTTTTTTTTGTTTTTCTCAATTGGTAAACAATTTAATTGCCTCATGCTACATTTTGTGCGCTGTAATTTCTTAATTCCCATTTGTATGACAATCGATTCCAGTATACATAGGTCTAGTCTGTAATCATATCACCCTTATGATACCTGCAACACTCACGACTACAAATACTCCCCCGTTTCACTCCTCATCGTATAGTTCCTCATTGAATTTAATGACCTAATTAACTAAATTGTTTTGAATAAAACTGAAGCTACGTTTAATACATTGATCTATGAGTTATTTTTAGTTTTTTTTCATTTCGAAATTTGTAATTTCAGGATATTTTATATTTATTTAAAGTCTTAGTCTGATTTAAAAAGATTTGAACTTTTAATACATTGATCAATAAGTTCCTTTAGATTTCTATCATTTCGATATTTGTAATTTAAGGATATTTGGTATAGCTTAATATTTTATATTTATTTAAAGTCTAAGACTATTTTAAAAAGATTTGAACTTTTAATACATTGATCTATGAGTTCCGTTTAGATTTCTATCATTTCAAAAGCCTACATTATAATTTAAGGATATTTGGTATAGTTTAGTATTTTATTTTTATATATAGTCTTAGACTATTTTAAAAAGATTTAAACTTTTAATACATTGATCAATAAGTTCCTTTTAGATTTCGATCATTTCGATAGCCTACATTATAATTTAAGGCAATTTGGTATAGTTTAATATTTAATATTTATTTAAAGTCTAAGTTCATTTTTAAAAAGATTTGAACTTTTATATGTACCCTTAATTTTTGTGAGCGTCTGCACAGGAATTTTCTAAATACTACCCCCAAAAGTGGGAAGTAAATGGAAAACTATTTTATACAACTTCCTTGTTCATTTCAATTTCATTTTCATTTTTCAATTTAAAAATTGAAACGACAATCGCTGAATATTAATAAATATTACACCCAAGGGAGGAAAGCGGAAAAATAAGCTCTACACTTGATTTTCACAAGACTCACGACGCTTTTTGGGTGTAAGATGATCGATAATTACACCCCCTAAATTCTATACCTTAGGTGAATACGAAATATGAAAGAAACCTCTGTGTTTAACTTCGATGTGTTTCTGTCGATTAACTTTACAAGTTTTATTTAACTGTTTTGTCGAAAAATCATAAAATTTTACTAAATATGATACTCAATTGAGGGAAATATGAGAGAAAACTATTGCATACAACTTTGTTGGTTTTCTAACGAATTGTTTGAATTTCCATGCCAAAAATTAAGTGATATAAGAAAATCATCTTAAAAGAAAATTAAGAAAACTGAACCTCTATATATATTTAAAAAAATAAAGCGACCTCAAATACCCCCATGGGTGGCAATATGTGAAGTTCAGTATTGTATTTTGAGGAAACTTTTGTTCAATAAGCTGCAAGTTTTCATTTGTAAAGCTCAATATGAAAAGATTACCAATAATTAGTACCAATTACCAATTATAACTACAATACGTATTACAGACAGGAAAAGTTACCTCCAAGGCGGAGGAGGAAATGCTGTAAACAGATGATTTGTAGTAATATTGTGACATTATCATGTTTTCAATCGAATTTCACATTTATGTAGTTGGAAATTGTCCATTAAAAGTATATTAAATTCAAATGATGTGATGGAATCAGATAGGATCAGATCGGAGTGACAGTTACATGAGTTGTTGGTCTGTCAGGATGCGAGGAATTAAGTAATTAGCCATGCAATATGTGAGAGGTGAGAGTGAGAGTGAAAGGACCCCTCATTGACTGTGGGGTCGGGTCGATATGGAAATTTTATTTCAGCATGATTGACAACTGATCTTTTATTTTTTTACCTCCTCGTTTTTTTTTCCTTTCTTAACTTCATCTCTGATGATGATCCTATGATCCTTTTGTTTGCGTGCAAACACTCATAAATGATGTTCATGTCGAAGGCAAAAAAAAAAAAAAAATGAAAACCGTTTCCCACGTAGCAAAAAGAAATGTTGCACCCTCAGAGAGTAAAAAAATAAAAAAAGAAAATGTGAAGAAAATGTTGTTGCAACCATAGCTAACAAGCCTGTAATTACTCGACAAAGATTGTTGCCATGTAACACCTTAATGGACTTACCTCCAAACTGACGGGATGACTGACGGGATGACTGGGAGGGACACTGTTACCCCTAAACCGTGTCAAAAATTTGCATAAAAAAAAATGAAAAATTGAAAAAATCGGAGATTTGTCGATTTGTCGATTTCTTCGGCAAACTGTTTTGACATGAGACATGAAAATATTTGTTAGCGTAGCTAAAAAGGATTATGCATAATCATATTTTATGTCATGTCTTCCAAATTAGCATAGGTCCAGAATTTTTAATGATACCAAGAGAAAGAGAGAGAGAGTGCGAGAGAGAGAGAGAGAGAAAGATTGAAAGAAAGGGCCGTCGAAATATTGTGACACCAAAAAATGTTGTGAGTTGCAAGACGACAGCTCAATTATATTATAGTTTAGGTAAGGCGACAAGAACTAAAGGTCTAAAGAACTAGAAGACCAGAAGGTCTAACAGGGTTGACCAAAAATATAAAGAAGGGGTTTACAAGCCAAGATCACAAAACAAATCGCAGCTAAGTCGCTTAAGCGCTAAAAACACAGAGAAAACTGTGGCCAGGCTCAGGATGAGATTGAGAATGAGGATCAGAATCCGAATCCAAATCCGAATGAGTCGGGCGACCTTTGACAGCTGTGGACTGAGGACTTTATCGCACTGGTAGCATCTAGAAGTGCTACTAAATGTGGCAATTAACTTAAAGACTGACCCATGTGGCAAAGACGCGACGTGTTGCAACGAAGACGAGTCAACGAAGCGCGTAGTTAATGCCAGCCTCTTAAGTAGTTGCACTTCCGACAATTAGAGAGGCACACACACACACACACAGGACATCCTTGCCACAAATGCACAGTGGAAAAAACGGCTAGAATAGCTGCTTTTATTTTTATAATTTTTTTTAACATTTACTTAACTTTGAGAGAAATAAATATTATTTCAAATTTAAATCGAATTATTAAATAAGAATGCAAAAGTACATTTTATTATAAACAGTTTTAATTCATAAAAGATACAAAAAATTAAGTTAAGATTTTAATTCATGCCTCCGAAAGTAGCAAAGATACTCTGCCAGGTTTTTTCCTATGTATTTTATGTAAATAAATATACTTTATAAGTTGGTACCAATTTTTTCTTAAAATACTTGTTTTTAAATTTATTTTTTATTTTAACAATTAAAAATAAATTTGTAAAATAATATGAAACGAAACCAGGGGCTGAAAATAAATGTTATGGATCAACAATTCAGCTTTGTGTTTCAAATATAGCAACTTAAATTTGAGACTTTTTTCTAAAAAACTACGAAAAATAATTTTTTGTGATTTTTATTATATCCATCAACAACAATGAGTCAATTAAAAATTTTATTAAAATAGTCTTTAATAATAATTTAAATCTTTTTTTTAGGAGTTATTAAAGTTTTTTCGAATTAAAGTAAGGAATATTATAAAAGTCTATGATTTTATTATATCCATCAACAACAATGAGTCAAATAAAATATTTATTAAAATAGTCTTTAATAATAATTAAAATTTTTTTTAAGAGATATTTAAGTTTTTTTCGAACTAACGAAAGGAATATTATAAAAGTCTATGAAGTTTTTATTTCTTATGAAAAAATTTAAAAGTCTCAAAAAACTTTTATGTGTTAGGAATCAAGGTTTCTTATTTTTGACCAGAAAAATAGAAATCTTAAAGTAATATTATTTCTTTTTGCTTATTCCTCATAACAATTATGATTCCTGAATGAGTTAAATCCAAACATATATTTCAACAAATGTTTAAACATCATATTTTTGTTTTATGGGATCACAAATTTGACTTAAGAGCAGCTATTTTGTCGGTTTTGACCACTGTAGAACGATGTGGCATGCCACTTGTGGGAGTTGCGTGTGTAATGATTGCGGTTAAGTTTCAGTTGCAATGGCCCGCAACTTTCTCAGGGTCATAGCTGGCTGACCATGTCCCTTAACTTCTCTGTTTACTTCTTAACTTCCTTCAACTTTCTTGTCGTGTTTCTTCCTCTGCTGCTGCTTCCTCTTGCCGCTGTCTTCTGTCCGTTGTCCTATAATTGGTAATACCAAACGGATTTGAATGTCTCTCTCTCTCTCTGTGTGTGTGTGTGTGTGTTAAGCCGGCAAAAAGAAAGCATTGAGAACATCAAAGTTGCAAGAGCCCCAGCAGATTTATTGGGCCTTGCAACTTAGGTAAAAGGATAATAGCCGCTACGGTCTATGCTCTTTGGTCCTCTTTTAATCTCAGTCTCAGAGAGTTGGTCAGCAAGCAGCTGGCACCACTAACAAAATCAACATCAACACCGCCACCACCACCACCACTTGCACCACCACCACCACCTCTGGCATTTTTGCTCTAATTTAGTGACATGGACATGGTCAAGACATTTGGCAAATTTCGCCAAAGGAAACGAATATTGCATCAGAAGTGGACGCTCCGTAGAATCTTTTGTTCCCCCCTCGTCTCGTCTCGTCTCGTCTTCCATCACTTTCACGCTGCTCAGCGTGGAACGTGCGTGCAACATTGAGATTGAGGAGATTGAAGAGCAGGCCAATAAATCTGACTCAAGCATCGGCTACGCATCAACAACAATGACAAGGACCATTGTTCAATCTCGACCTCGAGAGCTGCTCACGATCCTTTGGTCATCGATCGTCGGACAGTTCTAACGGTTTGTCACACACACACACACAAAAACACATATAATATATACACAGCGGGTCCATAAATGCGGAGGCGCCAAATATGCAAAATAGGCGCCATATTATAAAAGATCGAGACTGAGAAAATAATACAACGCTCAGCGGGTCTATAAAGTTTCTTGGGTGGCAAAAAGATGTCAAAGGATTTGTCCGCTTAAGCGATAGACCAAAGGATAACGAAGGCGATTGATGGAGATTTGAATACGACTAAACAATGACAAGAGAAAGAGAGAGAGGAGAGAGAATATGTAAAGTGTCGTATCGAGAAAGAGAGCTTTAAAGCTTTATTTTCAACTTCTTTTTGAGTCACATTCGCAAGCGATTTACTGGCAGCACTACATTTAATTTATATATATTGAGATACTTTTTTACTTAATAAAATATTATATATACCTATTTAGTTAATAATAAAAAAAAATAAATTGAAATTAAAGATAATATTTCAATCAGCTACGACCATATTAAAAGATAAGACTATTAAAATATGACCAAACGAGCCCATTTAATATTTTTATAAGTTGAGAGAAGCATTATTCATCGTTATCTTAACATTTATACATATTATATATATTCGATTGAAATCAATTTTTTTATTTCCGAAAACATATCCTAAACTTTTTAGGATGATAAGTTTATGATTAAAAAGTAAATAAAATGTTTTATGATTTATATTGGGTCTTGAATATATTACTTAGATAAGACTGTGAAAAGTTCACTTTAAGTTTTAATGCTATGTCGTTCTACAAATGTAGTTTCTCAAAATAAGAAATATGAGTACTTAAACTCGATAGACTATTTTTTGTTTCAAGAATATTAGAAAATAAAGAACTTAAAAAATATTTAAAGTTAAATTTTTTATCTGAAAATGTGTTGAAATACACGTGAAAAATCTTCATAAGATTTTTTTGAGTTGAAATGATGTTAAATTTAGGATTGTAAGGTCCCGTGGCTCGTTATGTAATTAAGATTTCAGTTTTAAAAATAACTGGGTTCGAATCCCAAATTGCCGTTAAAATATGTAAAATACCTGTTTTTTAAAAATCTAGACATGACACTAAAAATACTTTAGGTTTCATGGATTGAGCTTTAGGATTAATAATAAATAATGAATAAAAAAATAATTTAGGATTGAAAGATTTCTTGAGTTAAGAACTCAATTCGGTACTGGTCAATAAAAATGTAGAGAATAAAATGTTTTTAGTTAAGTCGAAAATTAAGTGTTTGAGAGAAAAAAAGTGAGAGAGAGCTTTAAAGAATAAGCTTCCAGAAGATTGTCAGTTTTGAATCAGATGAAAGAGATGACAATTGCTCAAGAGAAAGAGATAGAGATGTCTGCAATGCTGTTCTCAGAATTGCACAGATTTGATTTTGGGGTCAGTGAATGGAGAGATCAAAGATCTTGTCGCTTCAAGTGGCAGCATTGAATGTGCAACGTTGCAACGTCCCAGCGGACACTCCCAGCAATTAGACTGGGCTGAAAAGTCCTTGATTCCTTTCTTTTCCTTTTTTTAACACATGTTCGAAGGGAAATGAGAGGCCAAGAGACACTGAGGGACTGAGGGGACTGAGGGGCTGAGAGGCTGGTCGCAATCCAAGTGCAAAAAGTGTCGCACATAAATTTTAATTAACTTTATTTTTAATTGTTGCAAATTTATGGCAAAGGCAGACGCAACAACAACAAAAAATTGCAGAAATTGAAATTGAAAATGGAAGGGAAGAGGGAAAGAAACTTCTTGCGCTTTGTGGGCAGAGCACAAATGACAAACGAACAAACAGAAACACAGATAAAGAAATGGAGTAGGGACTGAGAAACGGTAAACGGTGCAACAACATCAAGGATCGAAGAACGAGGATCGGGCATCGAGGAACGAGGAACGAGAATATCGCATCCCTTTTTGCGCTTATCAATTGTTTGAAAACCCAACAATTTTTGCTCTAAATTATTTGCCATAATTTCCGACTCAGTCTTTGGCTTGTGCAATTTTTGCTTGCCCCCTTTTGTGGCCGTCAGTCAGTCAGTCAGTCGCATCCTTTGCTTCCTTCTGCTTGCATTGTTGTAATTTACTTCCTCTTGTTGGACGTCTCAGTCTCAGTCTGAGTTCTCGACCATCTCTACTACTATCTTGTCTGCTCTCCCGTTGTGTGTCCCTGTGTGTGTCTGTGTGTGTGTCTGTGTCTGTGTGTGTGATTGCGTGTGTATGTGTGCTCTTCATTACGCTGTCCATTGTTTTGTTTGTTGCGTCTGCCTGCTCCGCGCATCCTTCGCATTCTCCGCAATCTTCACAACTCTCGACTCACTGCAATTTTATTTTATTTTTTTTTTTTGGCATGTTGTGTTCCAGTTTTGCAGCAGCCTTTCCTTCTATACATATAGTACATATATTTCAGGGTCAATCTCAGCACTTTGTCCCTTCCTCCATCCTCCATCCTTCGTTCGCATTTACCCCCCACCCCCCGCCCTGCAGTTCTGTGTGCAAAATTGTCTCGTATTTGACAGTTGACAGTTGGTCGACTTTTGAGCATTAAAGTTATGAGCATAAACATGACATTTACTGGGCCCATCGAGTGTAACTCTTATACTTTTCCCTCCTTTTCTTTTTTTCCAATTCTTTTTTTTTTAGCCAACTCATTGGCCTTTCTGCAATATCTGAAATTGGCCTTCCCTTGTAGGCGTTTTCATATTTTTAATTTAATTAGAATTTGCAGAGTTAAGATACTCGTAAATGTGTTTGATGAGACCATCGATTCTATTTTTATTAAAATATAATTTTCATTTATTATGTTATTCATATATTTACCAAAACGATCTTGTATTTTACCTCAGAAATTGGTTTTTTAATGATTACGTTAAATTTTTTGTATTTTATTGGTGTAAGAAAATTTCCTACTTGCAATATTAATAATATCATTAATATTTTAAAGTTGTAGATTTAGCGACTCTTCTACTTAATTTGATTTTGAGGAAAAAAATATAAAAAATTCCCATTGGTAGCACATTTATTGAATAAACTAAAGTTAAATTTTGTTTATTGACATATCTTGTTTTCCGCAAAATATCACTCATACTGTAGAGCTGGAATTAAGGTTTTTAGCAAACGTTTTTTGCAGTATTCGTAATTTTTTTGTTCACTTTTTAATAATGTTCAGATGACAAACAGATTTTTAAAATGTTTCTATGGAATAGTTTTATTTGTTAAGCAGTTGGAGCTTTAATCAATTCAACTGCTTGCTGACAAAGCAGTATCAAGAGGGGAGAAGGAGTAATGGCCAATATCCGCTATCGACTGTGCAAATGTTTACGATACTTAATATTAACCAAGTACATTCTGCTCTAACTCCATTATGCTAAAAGGGTTTTCCAATGGGTTAATGAAGTTCCGATGAGCGTGTTTACATATGTTTTGTGTGTGTTAACAGCTACGTATGTGTGTGTGTGTGTGTGTGAGTTACACTTATGCAAAACGCAAACAAAGCCGCGCGACACACATTTGATACACTTTGTATTTTTTCCCCCGTTCTTTGACGTTCTTCTTTGGCGGCGCAACAAATCAAATATCGATAAATTTCGCACACAATGCGAAACAAACGCATTAATCAAAATCCAACGGCGCAACAATAATCAAATATACATACATACAAAAAAAGGGCTGCATCTGTATGCAAAGAGTGCTCAATGGCAGAGCAAACAGAGCGAATGCAAAAGAGAGTGACAAAGGTAAAAACGATAATAAAAGAGAGGCGCAAAGTTTATGCGCCAAAGTGGCGAGGCATTAGCCACAGTCCATTGAGCATGCAAATCATGCCGCAGTATGAGTGGGGCAGGCAAAGGTAATGTAAAGGGGGAAAGAGCAAAAGGCAATGAGTGAAAGTCAAGTGGCTCTTTGTGACGCTCTCCAACAATTGGCGCGAGTGCAAGACCGTGAGAGAGAGGGAGAGAGAGGCAATTTGCATAGCGATCGTCATTCGCTGTCATTCGTCTCTCGGCTTATGTATGCATGTGTGCATATATTTTTTGCTCACATTGTCGGCTTGTCGGTTTTTGTGTCCCGAGTGCGTCCTCGGCTCGTTAATTAAGCGTTAAATCGTTGAGCACATAAAAAACAAATGTGAAGAAGAAATTGAGAATGTAAATTGATTTTGAGTGGTTTTACGTGCAGCGTGACCGCGCCGGACCAAACGAGAAATACCAATTTGGTCTCAAAAATATACTATAAAATACTATTTCATATTTTTCAAAATACCACTATAAATACCATAGCAAATACATCGCCTAGAAATTCAAATTATAATATGTAATATGTAAAAATAATAACTGACTTATATATATAAAAAAATAAGGTTTGTCCCATTGCAAAAAATGTTTGTTTTTTATTTCATTTTACTATAATTAATATATTTCAGTATTTCAGTCCAACATAAAATTGGTACGTTTGCTGTTAAACCCTTGCGCAATGGCACTATCGGGAAACGCATGCTTAACCACATCGCTAATATGGTCCATTGCTCTCATTGGTATGTTGTGCTCAGCAATCACTGCAGCAAACATAATTTCTGCCTTTTTGATAGAGGCAGCTAGAGTGCTATCCGATTCTTTAAAAAACGATTGAATCTTAAAAAAGAATAGTTATTATTTACATATAATTTAAAAGCATATAAAGAACTCACCTTTGATTTTCCACAGAAGTACTTCATGTTGTCTTTATGTTTTTGGGTAGCCGCGTGCTGCTTAATTGACGCCAGCCTACTTAAGATGTCCGTCTGGCACGCTTTGCAGTGCGCATCCATCATATTTGCGCTCCTGCCCAGCCATTTTTGATTCTCCGGCATAGTCTCCCACTCAGCTCTATATTTTTGTTTATTACTCATGATCACAAAATTAAGACTTAATTCGATTCAAGAAAAAGAGAGAGTGTGACCAAACCGAAAATACCATATAATACCATAAAATCTAAGAAAATGCTACGAAATACCAATATACCATTAAAATACTTTTGAGCAAAATCCGAGCTTATAAAATACCAAAAAGTATATAAAATACCATATTCGGTCACGCTGTTTACGTGTGTGTGTGTGTTGTTATTTTTATTTTTCTTTCTTTTTTTTTACATAAACCGCAGAAAATGTGCGGCTTATGGTAATTTCTCAAGGAGGACAGCTCGAAGACAGGACACGCCTCGAAACAAAGATGCTCGTTAAATCAAATTAATCAACATATCTTTAGGGCATAAATACATAAATACATACTATACATATGTTCATATATCTATGGTTTTGGTCCCAAAAAATATATCCTGCTTCGGGGTTTATGATGCGATTCGATGCAATTCGTTAGCCGAACTCTTTTAAAATCCCATTTAATCCTTTGTGTGGCTGTGTAAACAGCATAAACCTCAACCAGAATAACGTAACTGAGACCCGAAAATGCAAAGAAAGCCAAATCCATCGAAGGGCTGCAGCAAAGAAAGAACCAAAAGAGAATACAAATATGCGAAACCCTTTTTTATATTTTACTTATTTTTGCGCAAAAAACACACACACAACGAAAAAGCGAAGGAAAAAGAGTTGAAAAGTTGAGAAATTTTTAGCATTCAATTTTGTTACCCCTTTTCGTTCCTGTCCAAAAAAGAAAAGAAAAAGGAAACCGATGATGGCAAATTTAAGGAATAATCGAAAAAAGCAAACAAAAACTGCAACTTTCACCGCAAAAAAAAGAAAGAACAAAAAGAACGAAAGAAAGGCGATAAAATGAAAGAAACGTGTGAAATTTATGGTATATCATGAAATGGGTGGAAACAATATTTCAACACTTTTAAATGGATGATACAAAATGAAAGGAGAAATTAATGCAACTCTTAATTAAGAATTACGATTATGGATCGCATTCAGTTTTGAGTCGGAACCTGAAGGAACTATCAGTTAGTTAAAACTAAAAAGTGATCGTTGTATTTTCAGATTGAAGAAATTATTAATTTTTGGTTCACTTGATTTACTTATAAAAATCCCCAACTAGAAATTATATAAATAGAGAGTAAGATCTTATAAGTGATCGTCGTATTTTCTGATTAAAGAAATGATTAATTTTTAATAATTTTTAGATCATTTTTTTTTAAATATTTTAAAACTCCCCAAATAGAAGTTATATAAATAGAGAGTAAGATCTTATAAGTGATCCTTGTATTTTCTTATTGAAGAAATTATTAATTTTTAATAATTTTTAATATTTTTTAGATCACTTGATTTACTTAAAAAATATTTTAAAAATCCACAAATATAAATTATATAAAGAGAGAGTGGGAAAGTGACTAGATCCCTAAAATGACAAACTGTATAGGAAAGATTAGCGATTGTCTTTTAACTGAATGCAAACTATATTTATTCTGATTGAACGGATCAGTTTAGACAGAATTGTAGATCATTTCATTTGATCTTAGGATAGATTTACGAAAGTTCCAGTATGTAAACTGATGTATCATGAATATCAGTTACTGGATGACACTAAAAGCAACAACTCTTTACTGTAGATCTTGATTTATCTTGATTGAAGAGTTCCTTACATCTGTTGATCGTTTTATCTATGAAGATCAGCAAGGATTCTGATTGAATAGACTAGTAGAATTTGGTCAATCGGTCAACTTAGAGATTAAGATCTTCATTTGATTCATTGGATTGCCATACTTTAAATCTTGCAGCTGACTATGCTGACAGCTCTCAAGTCCCTGAGATCAACTAGATTGATCTATGCTCATTAGGAAGTTTTATTTTTTTTTACATTTTATTTTATTTTTTTGGCCATATGCCACGGAGGGGAGGCAACTAATGTACGGGATCAGCACCTACTCAACGTTTGTAGCGTTTTTCAAATGTTTCCTGTGCGGAAGTTGCAACATTTTCAATTAAAGTATCTTTTTTTTCTTTCAGTCTTTTAGTCCTTTAGTTTTGTGGTTGCTAAAGAGCCGCAATTAATATTTGTATGGGACAGGAGAGCCAGGAAGTTGTAGCAAGTTGTGAGTTTTGGGTAATTAACGTGTCTGTCTGGTCAGCAAGTGTTAAAGCCTCTTGCCTGTTGCTGTCAACCTGGCCAAGGAAAAAGCCACGTCGACCCCTATGCGACATTCAAATTGAAACACGAAGGGGTAGGGGAAGGAAACCCGACAGCAACAACGACAGCAACAACGACGATGATCATTTCCTTGAGGGTAAAGCAAATTTAATAACTAAGCGATAGTTGATAGTGATCTAGACGTCATTTGGGTGTGTCCAGGAGCAAAAGGTGACTGTGGGAAAGTCTAAAATGAAAGAGATCACTTAGCCCCATGATGAAGTTGCATTACACCTTGGAGCTTTCAAATGGAGCTTAGAGCGAAAGCTTTGCTTTCAATTGATTAAAATGCTGTGAGCAAGTCAAGAATATCATTAAAGTCAGTGACTGAGTGAGCGAGAGAAGATTTGAGTCTTTATTCTTTGATATTCCTGAGCATTAATTTGAGCCCTTAGAAATGCGGAACTCTAAAATGGAGATGGAAATAAAGGACTTCAAACAAGGTTGCTTTCAGCATTATAATAAGTTAATTCGAGAAATATAAACACAGAAAAAAAACTATTCTGAAATTCAGATTAAAATTTCTTGACTTTAGCATCAGTTTTTAATTTTTTAAGTATGTATTCGGGATAATATTGTTAAATTAAAAAAATATGCGTCTAAAATAGCAACGACTCAACATTAAAAAGTCATAGAGGTATAAAACATTTGGTCTATCAAAAAAAATTTACATAACCCCGAAAATCAAAATATTGCTGAGAAAAATTGTGCTTGAATTAAGTATTTTGTACTTGGCTTAAGAAAATCCGCAATTATCGCCTTTCTGGTCCGCATTGGATTGATTTAAGCTCAAACTTAATTTTTTTTATTTTTTCAGTTACAAAATGCAAATTTATTATACAAAAATTTAATTTTAAGTTTCATTTTTATTTTATAATTGTATTTAAAATTTTATCAACTATTTTTTCTCTCTGTCGACTATTAAATAAATAAAATAAAAAAATTTCGGAATCTCGGATTTTCATTTCTGTGTTTATTATAATATAATTTTATTTTGAATTTAAATTTTTATACTTGTATTTAAAATTTAATGAATTATTTTTTCTCTCTGTCGAATGTTAAATAAATTTATCCCAGAATCTCGGATCTGTTTTTTCTGTGTATAAACCCAGAGATCCCTTAGTTAAGAGTCAGGGCTGGAGCTTTAAAGTGGAGCTTGGGAATGGAGTTTAGAAGGCCGGAGTCTCAAAGAGAGCGCAGTAAGTAAGTGACTGACAGCCAGAGCGAAAGGAAGGGAGAGAGAGCAGAAAGAGAGGCAGAGTGTTCACCATGGGGTGCAAGGGTGCGCTTGCGCAACAACCCTTACCGCCTCTCTTGTTCAGCCGAGACTCGGCTCGACACTCGGCTAGACATTCGGCTCGACAGTCGGGTATAAAACGCAGCCCGCTACCCCGAACCGATTCAGTTTGTCAGCGAACGCCGAAAGGAGACGAGACGAGACGAGAGATCTGAGATCTAGAGATTAGAGAGGAGCCGCCAGCTCGACATCAGCAATCAGTTCAAAATTCAGTTCACAATATTTAGAGATTCGAAATCTATAATCCATAATCACAATGCTCAAGTGGACAGCATCGACACAGAGATTGCACGAGTTGCCACCGCAGGAGTCGCGTGTGGTGCGACGGCAGCGAAGACAGCGACGTGCCACAATTGCCAACAAGGAGAATGTGCCCAGTGGTGTGGGATACACATCGACTCCGATGCCGTTGGTCAGGCTAAGGAATAGTCCATTGGTGTTGGCCCCGTTAAGCGATATACGAAATGTGACACCCGAATCGGAGTTGGAGTCGCCACAGCAAACTGGACGTTTGGTGGTGCAGAGTGTACGATATGCCACAACCTTGCCACGCTACGAGGAGGAGTATTCCCCGAGTGCGGGAACATTGCCAACTGGACAACATTTGGCATTGCGCGGTCTGGTGCCACTCGATCCCTTCTTGGAGCAACCACGCTATATGGCACAGCAGTTGAAGAAACGCAAGCTGGAGGAGGAGTTTGTGGCCACCATGCAGGCGGAAGAGCAACCACAACAACTGGAGCAACCACAACAACTGGGGCAACTGGAGCAACAACGACAACGACAACGTCCAGTGACACCACAACCATCGACTCAGATGGGCGATCAAACGCTGGACAAGCTCATCGATGCCATACTCGACTCGGCTTGCAAATCGGATCCGAGTAGCCGAAAGAAGCCACGTAAATCGTTCAATTTGCGTCGTCGCACGTTGGTCAAACAGCAGCTGGAGTCGCAGTGTCAGGTTGCCATGTTGTCACCATCTTATGCCGCTGGCGATGATCCAGCCAGTGATCTGAGCTTCACTTTAATGCCACTCGCACCTGCCACACCGGAACCTGCCTCCCCAATGTCACAGCTGCCACATAGCATGCTCCTCCAAATGCCGACACCACAACAACAACAAGGACACTCCGATACCTTTTGCCTGGCAACTCCCGTGCGTCCCCTCAAACGCAGTCGTCACCTGGAGAAGCCATCAAAATTGGCAATTGTGGATTCTACAGTGGGGATTGAAGTTGCAGCTGCCACAGAGTCGCCTCTCAAGCGCTACAAAGTTGATGCACGCAACTATTTTGAGGTGGGACTGGCGCTACCTTCCTCCATATACGTCTAAAGAACTGAAGAATGAGTACAAGAGTGCAGAAGAATGATAGAATGAGAGAGAGAGAGAGAGAAGATCTAGCCAACGCTGACAAACGGGGAAAACGCTTAACTATGACGCTTATTTAGTTCTTAAGTTGCAGTTTAACAAACTACATAATTTTTTTTTTAACTCCACCTTGTAAATAAATTAGCTTGTAAGAACATATTTTTTTTTTTTTTACGCTGCTGTTATGTAGTTTTTGTAAACCAATTTTTTTCCCATATTTATTTATTTATTTATTTATTTAGTCATAAGCACATTTTTTTAAATCAACCAATTTTTTTCTATATTAATAAAACCTAGTGAAATCAACAAATTTTATATTTTTTATTTAAAATATAGATCTTTGATCAGATCTGAAAAATATGAGTTGGAAATATACTGGAAGTTAAAAAAAAACCACATTATTTTTGCAATATTTTTAAATTGTGAGCAAAGAAACAATTCATATGAAAATTTCCAAAAGTTTTTCCAAAACTACAACTGTTTGACTACTTCATAAATAAGTGACAATCTGAAAAGGTTCCTATTTCAAAACCTTATTTTCATTTTGGCATTTACAGCATACAACAAGTAGTTGTTTAAGCCAGAAAATTTAAAAAAATCGAATATTAAAAAAAATATCTAAAATATATTGCGTAATTTTACATAATTAATAACATTGGAGCTTAAGATGAATTTACATGATCGCTAAAGAAATTCCGAGTTCATCAGTTTAATTACAAAAAATATAAAAAAATTTAACTTTTTAAAAATTAGAGATGTGTACTTCCTTTAATAAATATTATTAGCGCATTTTGAATATAACTTCATTCAAATTTTTTATCGATCCGATAAAACGCAAAGCAAGCTCAAATGTTGAGAGTAAAGCTGCTTAATGAGTGAAAACTAAGTTGCGCTCTCTCAAATTCATTGGTAGTGAACTCAAGGAAGCGAGTGAAAGTTAAGCTTCGCTTTAGCTTCGCTTTAGCTTCGCTTTAGCTTACGTCTCGTCTTTACGTCTTTACACACGAAGCCTAGCTGAGTTAAGTGCAGCGCTGCTTTTGCTATTGACAGCGAGAGGTGCAGATTGAGAGAGCGCATAGGGAGCTCATGCATTCAAGTTGAGCTTCGACCAGTGTCAAGGCAAAGCTGCTGCTAAGCATTAAGAGAGAAGGGAAAGACAGGCAAAGCTGCTGCTAAGTATTTGAGAGAGCGCAATAGTGAGAGGAGAGCTTAGTTGAAAATTGAGCTGCTGTCAATATTGTCATAGGCAAAGTTGACAATATTTTTTTTTATTGTTGTTGTATTTAGCTGCCGCTTTGTTATTGTTATCGTTGTTTTTGTTGTTTCTGCTGTTTCTGTTGTTTCTGTTGTTGTTGCTTGACCAAGTGATTTGCTTTGCTTGTGTTGAACAGCAGGTAGTCGTACAAAGGGAACCGAAAGAACATTCTCTCAATAACGCCCCCGTTGCGCAGTAACAACAGCTGCAACCCGAGAGCTCTCTCTCTCAATCTATCAAAGAGCCGATCTTGTATAGTGTTCGGGATCGTGGATTGTGGCTCGTGTATCTGTTTTGGCTTAGCTCGTGCGACAGCTTGCAACCTTGCAACAAAAGAGGCCGTCGACCATTTGACATGACACTTGTTAACACTTTGACGCCCTCGGAGCGTGTGTTTCATTTTCGCACTGTAATTCGTTTTGAGTGTGGCACGAATCCATTTAAGGGTATGAGTTTTGGGTACGGACAACAGGCAACAGACAACGGCTTCTGTGGAAAACCCGCAGCGACCCGCTTAATCCGCAGCAGCGCACAGGTTGCATGTTGCATCGACTGTCCGGACCAACTTGTCATCAGCTCTAAAATTCTTGTGGGTTTGCCTCTAATTTGTAGCCCATTTAGCTTCGCTGAGCGGACGTGAGCGTTAATTGAATTATTTTTATTGGACATTTTCCGGGTAAGCAACATTCTCGTAGTTCCTTTCCTGTTTCTTGCCTGCATGTTGCACTTGCCACACCGTCGCCAGCTGTGCTCGCTGCTCACCCGCATCGTTAAACTAATTTCCTAATGTCGCTGACGCGGATGAACACACCTTACCAAAAAAAGAAAAAGGAAAAAGGAAAAGAAAATGTAACCAGGTAGGCGGATCGTCTTTGACCTTTAACCCTTAGCCCTTAACCCGTTCATAAATTTACATTTCTTCTTAGCCGTGACAACAGTCGGCGCATTTCCGCTCCATCTTTCATCGTTTTCCTTGTTGTTTTCCGTGGGTGTCACTTGTCTCATCGATAAACGAATTTTCATTAATTTCTTGTAAATATGATCAATTTCAAATAGGGGGGAGGTTAAAGGAGGTGGGAGCTGGTCACAGCTGACGGAGCGTTAAAGTTATTCATGTTCAACCAATCAAAATTCATGATGAAAGCAACAAACAAACCCATTTTATCAAACAATTGAACAAATTTATGATTACAAGTAGTTATTCGATTTTTCTAGAAAATTACCTATTACAAAATGTGCCCAATTCCATGTGATTCATCGAGCAAAACGTTTACGAAATTAAAATTGGATAAGTAAAGAATCTCGAGAGAGAAGGAGTTAAATTCCTTCAAGTATTTTGTTTTGATTTAATTAATAATATGGTTTATTTAACACAAAAATCTATTACACGATTTTATTTATTATCTTTTCCTACTAATATCACTTTTAAGAATTTTTATTTATTTGTTTTTATGCATTGATTTGATTAATAAAAAGTTTACGAATTTACTGAGCAAATGATCTCGAGAGATGAAAAGCTTTCCTGTAAGAGCTTTAATTTTTTCTAAAAGAGAGAGTGAAAGTTTTCTTGAAATATTATAAAGTACCATTAATAGTTTCACAATTTAATACATCTAATTTTTAAATTTTCCCTTTGAAATAATTTTCGACTATATTTATTTATTTGTTATTTACTTTTTGCTTTCGATAGACTCGCAAAATATGCAAATTAATGAGAAAACGAATTCCAAGGACAATTTTGATTTCTGTTTACAAAAGTACGAGCCAAAAATGAAACCTGGACTCATTATGCAGTTAATCAACAGCTGGCCGCAAAAGGAAGTGGCTGCCACATTTGCCGCAAGGCGAATGCAATAAGGGATTGCTGCCGCATTCAAAGATTGCCAGATGCCAAAAAAAAAAATAAAAAGAAAAAATAAAACTCGCGATCTTCGCGCACACCTTTGATTGACAAACATGCTGCGGGCAATGGAACTGCTGCCTTTTACCTTCTTCTCCTTCTCTCACCACATCCACTTCCACATCTTTTACTTTATCATTACCTTTTAGCTCTTAGCTCTTACTTCTTACCTTTGGATCTACCTCTTGCTTTGCCTTAAGTCATTCAATATTTGCACTGATTTCTGCCCCGGGCGTTCAACTTTCGCCAGCTGATCAGGCACCCCCCCCCACACACACACACACTCACATACACACACTCACACACACATCCTGTCTTTGGTTTAAGCCGGCTTAGAGCATCCTGGCCACTGACTGTCAGCGGGTTTGTCGCAATAATTGCCAAATGTTATGCAAACAATGCCTATGAAATATCAAATCCACAGGCTCAGTCGCCGCGTGTGGCACTGTGGCAATGTGGCAACATATTCCAACAGCAAAAAATAAACCATTAATATTCAAATCCCCCCGCAACGTTGCATTGCAACATCGCTGCAGCAACTCGCCAGCACTCGACATGAAAATACCCTGTATGCAGTTTATGATCAAATGTGTGATTAGCACTGTAATTTATATATTTAATAAATTAATAAATACTTACTTATAATGTACAAATTAAATTTGTATATCAAAAAACTATATTGTCAAAACTCAATCAACAGGCGCAATGTAAATTTGAGCATGATTTTACCTCTAAATTCGTTCTGCATTTAAAATTGGTTCATTTTCAAAAATTTGGAAATTTCGAAATTTTTAGAAAATTTAGTTATCATTTTTCAAAAAATTTCGAAATTTACTTATAATTTTTCAAAAAATTTCGAAATTTTCGAATTTTCAAAATGAAAAAAATTTAAATGCAGAACGATCTTAGAGATAAAATCATGCTCAAATTTACATTGCGCATGGAAATTGATTGAGTTTTGACAAAGTTATGGCAGTTCAAAATTATTAAAGTTGCTCAGTAGCTGCGACGGCCAGAACCAAAATTAATTCTTATAAATGAATCGGTTACTAAACGGTTATTTCGGCTTAAAGAGCTTCGGTTTATGGGTTTCGGTATAGCGGAAAAATTTTTTTTGAGTTACGGTTTCAGTTACGGATACAAATTTCAATCGGTTTTCACCGGTTAAAGGTTACGGTTTCGGTTAAGGTTTTAGATTAATTGCTTAATAATTTATTTTAGATTAAATAAAATCGGTAGGCTAGTTTTTATAGTTTATATTTATGCAATTCATACAACTCAATGAGATTTAGAGTAGATTTTTATTAATTTATTGTTCTGGTTCTAGTCGCCGAACTGTCTCAGAAATATAATTTCAGTTTGAAAAATGACGGGGTTCGATTCCCCGTCATGTTATTCTGAAATGTGTTTGAAATTCCTTGGGAATAAAACGCATTTTACAATACGTCATATAAAAAAAAGAACCAGCGTTTTTTATACTTTTAATTTATAAATTTGAAACTATTATTTTCACTTGATGTATTTGTACTAGATTTTATATAAGGTTTTAAATTTATAAGTTGTATTTTATGTAAATGTATGTATTCTATAATTTACTTATTTTAAAAGTAGTTTGAGTTAATTTTTTTTAATTTTAAAAAACTATATATAATTTTGTTTTAGTCAAAAATAAATAATTTTCGAAAGTCGAAGAAATAAATAAATTTCTTGATATATTTAACTGATTTTTTGGCAGTTTAATACTGAACTTTATGATCAATTAAGAAAGAGTGATATTTAAAATAGCTATGGATTCTGATGATAAATTTTGGAGTAATAAAGCAGAGACAACTATTTGTAAATATCGTAATACTTGTTTCGTTTATTTTCCTAATTTTCATTAGCAATACTTTTATGCAGTCTGCTTACAGACATTTACATCCTTTGAGCATGCCCTCTCCATGCTTTGTGTTACATGCAGGGTATATAAAAAAAACAGATCAAGGGTAGGGCTCAGCAGAAGGAGAAAGAGAAGCAGCATCATCATCGGCATCATCGGCATCAACGTAATTATAATTCATTTTCATTTTAATTTTCATTTGCCTGCGCCAAAAATCTGTTAATGATAAACAAATTTTCCAGGGAGAAAGGGTTGCATGTTGCTGCCGTCAGCATTGGATGTTGTTGCCACCGATGTTGCCGTTGTCGTTGCTGCTGTTGCAATTGGCAACCGCTGCGTTGCCGTCGGCGGTTTGCAAATTCTCTTATTTTTTTTGCTAATTAGCTTAGCGCCCCGATTTCAATGATGCCACATTCGATGACGTTGCAATGCGATGTGTTGAAGTGGGCAGTCCGACAGCTGCGTCACACGTCGAGTGTCGAGAGTCAAAGTGCAACATACTGGACAGTTGTTGCAAGTCAAAAGTGGAGGCATGCAACGATGACGCGGCAACAACAACAACAACAACAGTTGGCCAGATAGTTGGAGAGGGAGGGGAAGGTAGACACGTGCCAGCAGCTGCTGCCAGAGTTGCCGCCGGTCATTCACAATGCAAAAGTCAATGCAAATTTGTTCCTTGGTGTGCAACAAAGGAATAACGCCTCAGCCTAATGATGATGCACCATGTTGCAAGCCAAGTCTATGAAATGCACATTTCCAAAGCTTTTCCCATTTTGTGCACCCCAAAAAAAAAAAAAAGCGAATATTGTAATATTACATAGGGTTGTAGCCCTTCATTCATATGCCACATTTACGCATGCGCCGAACAATAAAAAGAAAAATGAATAAAACTAAAAAGAGAAGAGTGGGAGAGCGAGAGAGAGAGAGGGAGAGAGAGAGAAACGCTTCCGGGCGATTACACGCGTGCCACATTTTCAGAATTGGGTGAAAATTTACATTTTTTTCGGCTTTATGAAAAACAAATACGAGTTCTCGAGTGTGCAGCCAAAGGGAAGGGGGAAAAGCGCTTCAATGTTTCAACCTAACCTCACTCTTCATCAACTTGCTGTGTGCGTGTGTGTGTGTGTGTGTGTGTGTGTGTGTGTATTTGTTGTTGCTGCGCAGTGAAGTGGACAAGCGAAGCATTGGCGCAGCTTAAACGGTTCTCTAAATCGCCTGACATTTGCCTGTCACTTTGTCATCTGACGACAGTTCCCCAACTGACAATCTGACAGTCTGGCAGCCCGACCGTCTGTCTGTCTGACAGTCGGTGCAACATTTTCCGCAGGGTGCAGCGATTTTTGATTAATTTTTTTTTTGTCATACCATTGGAAATGCATTAAAACGAGTATTATAATGTGGCGCAAATTTATGGAACCGAGAAAGGGAACGAATCTTCGACTTTTGAAAAGCTTATACTATGTGTGAAAAAGCTTTCTTGAAAGTGTGTGAGATTTGGGGAAAACCAATAATTATAATTATTAATTTTTTTTTTGAAAGTAGGTTTATTAATGCATTAAAACGAGTATTATTATTTGGTGCAAATCTATGAAACAGAAAGGGAAACACATCTTGAACGTCAGAAACCCTTATACTATGTGGGAAAAAACTTTCGTGTAAGCGTGCCAGATTTGGGGAATGCTAATTATCTTCCAAAAAAACTTCTTTACAAAGTAAAAGTCTAGTGACGAAAGTCCTTTCCTGCCCCAAAATTTCTGATATCCCATTTTGTGACGAACAATATTAAATTTAATATATAAATAAAAAAAAAGTTTGGCATTCTATAATAATTATTTTTATTTTTTTTTTAAAGTTGGCTTATTAATTAAAAACATTATTAAACCTATTATTAAAAAAAAAAAAGAAATTCAAGTTCTCCAAATCTTGCACTTTAACACAAAAGTTGTTTTTCACAAATATAAGCTTTTCGAAAGATAAAGTTCTCTCTAGGCTTATATATACTAGGCTTATATTATATCTATAAATATGGATATAAACGACTTCAGGTCCATCCAAAATTTATCCAAAAGTTGCCAACATAAATAAACATTTTTATAAATATTTTAAAAAATTTCAACTCAAGCATTGCCTAACCGACCCACTGTAAAACACATGTTTTGTAAGCAGTATTAAATAAAGAAAAGTGTTATAAAGTATATATAAGTATAGAAATATCGAAATATCTGAGTGCAGGGTATCTGGTAGTCGTAGTCAATACTACAGCGAATTTACTAATTTTTTTTAATATAACGACTCTTTCGCTCTGATTGACATGATTCGCACTTGACTTGCTGCGCTGCGTATTAAGTGAGCAGCCGTCGCGACTCGAAGAGTTCGCTGCGTTTTTAGGAACGCCCCTGCGCTCGCACACTCGCACACACACACACACACATACCAACACACACATACGAACACACATACTTATACCGAATCGCGGTGTTAATCGCCTAATGAAGCCAAAACGTTTTGCTTGTTGTTGCGCCGACGCACAATGGGCACTTTACAGTGGGTAAAACGTACTGTACGTAGTGCTAAAAGTTATTTCTCTATTGAAGTATTTTTAAATATCACAAGATTATTAATCATAACCATTCCAAATCACTTATTGATTTTTGTTGTATGCTTCAAGAGCAATTGTAAATTGTTTATCGAAGGCTTATCAATTATTTATCTAATATAAGGTCGATTTCGTTATAGTTAATGGTTATTTAAGAACAAGATATATAGGACATATACAGCAATGTCACAGATACGAAATCAACCGAAAAATCTCCGAAAAATGTTTGAAATATTGAAAGATTTCGTTTCGATTTCTGTTGCACTCCTGATAGACTCGTAATTCGATAATTATCGATTATAATTATTTACAAATAAGAATAACTTTTGTGCAATATATATAAAGACAGTCCTGTTTACAATAAAACTTTAATTTGTTATTAACAATTATTGATAATTTGTATATTGTCAAGTTTCCTGCCCTTAACTCGATAGCCAAAGTTATCGACAGGAAAGTGATCGATATACATTTAAATTAGTACAAAATGTATTTTCAAAATTTATTTTAAGCCACAGGATTTTTATGCATAATGAATATTTAAAAATTGTGTGAGAATTCTAATTAAAAATTAAAAACATCGATCGATTTAAATGTTATCGATATGCATTTAAGTACATAAATTCAAGTATATTCTCAAAGTAATATTTTTTTTGACTAAAACTTTAAATGCAGAATTGCTTATTGAATATTTTAATAAAATGTGAGAATACTTGGCATACATTTTAAGTAATTTGATCGATTAAAGGTTATCGATATGGAATAAAAATTCAAATTAATTGTAAACAGATCAGATTAATTTTGTATTGCCATTGCAAAGTGTTTACGCAATTGTAACATTTTTTCCCACTGTGCACTCGATGGGCGCCGCAACACGGCCGCGCCTGCGTCGGTAGCGTCTGGTGTGCTTACCGATCAAAGGGAAGGGGTAGAGATGTATTGGTGTAGAGGTGTAGAGGGGGTACATGGCCAGTGGAATCGGGGTAAGTTTTTGGGCAACTTTCAGGCGCTAAGCTGAAACAGGGCCGGCGGCGCATGGAAATGCTGATTTCTATCTGATGGGCAAACAAAAACCGCAGTGGGTGCCCTTACAGAGAGAAAGAGGAGAGGGAGGGGAGGAGGCA
This sequence comes from Drosophila kuntzei, assembly GCA_035042165.1. Taxonomy (NCBI): domain Eukaryota; kingdom Metazoa; phylum Arthropoda; class Insecta; order Diptera; family Drosophilidae; genus Drosophila; species Drosophila kuntzei. The sequence continues at coordinate 852,095 of JAWNLU010001467.1, forward strand.
ACCCACCCCATGGGCAGAGATTGTTGTTTTTTTTTTTTTTTTTTTGAATGTGAATGGGAATGGGATTGGTTTAGGCGGCACTTAGCACTCGTATTTACATGCGACTCGCGCAATGTCATTGCCAAAACAAAACCCGCCGTCATTTATGCTAATTTATGCGCTATTAAATGCGGCGCGGGGCACTTAACTCGTTGCCCCATGTTGCAGCAGTGCTTTTGGGCTAATTTCTGCCGCCGGCTTCAGTTACACTTAATATTTTTTTTCTATTTTCTGATTTCCTGTAATTGCCTGCACGTGATGCGTCCTTGTTGGAAAGGATCACAAAAGTCTGGACATATGAGGACGCGTTTCGAGCGCGATTAAAAAACGCGCTCGCGACTTCTCTCATTCATTTGTCGTTGATTGGCCAAGCTGTCAACGGAGCGACGCTAATGAGAATACGACTGAGAATCTATGAGAGAAAAATAAAATGAGAGAGAGTCCGATTGCGATTGATTTAGCCACCATGACAAATTAAACGGCGCTCGGCTAATGAGCTCAATGGTTAGCCAAAATGACATTGGAAAGTGAAAAGTGAAAACTCAGCGGTGCCTTCCCCCCTCCCACCGAACAATGGGTGAAAAACTGTTGAAAAGCCGCACATAAAAACACACAGTGACCAAGTATGCCACAAAAGGCGCAACAAAAACCATTTTTCTTCCCAATGAAAACAAAGCGACGATTTGAAAAAAAAAGTGTCGAAAAAATGTTGCCAAAAATGGAAAAATAAAAAGCAATTTATTTGGCAAGAAAAAAAGGGAAATTCGTTGTCTGCGGTCGCCAGCGCAGGAAAAACCCTTGCAAAAAGTTAGTTTTTCTTTATGATTTTTTTTTGAGGGTTTGTTTTTGCCATTCTTTGTAAGACAAACAATGCAATTTCGGCTGTTTTTCAATGTCGACAATGAAAATGATGCACAAATGAAGCGTTGCAAGCGCCCTAAGAAATGGGAAATATTACTTGACATACTACGTGCATGTCTCAGTCATAGATCAGTAGATCAGCAGATCATCTGAACGATCAGTTCAGCAGCTGTGGCAGCCTCATCTCATTGAGGGCAGACTATCCCAAATGTGCCTGCTATTCCATAAATATCGTATGTCTATAGTCATTTTTTATTTAATGATCCTTTTGATTGTACTTATACTCCTGGGATCCATCGATCTATCGATCATCGAGATATTTGTCTAAAGCTGTATTCATCACTCGGAAGATGCTTCATTAATAACTAAATGATATCAATACTTTTCATTGTGACTGTTTGTTTCTTTTTTTTATAATAAAAAAAGTAGTAAAATTAAGATATTAGCTTCAAAAATTTGTTTAAAAATTCTTGTATTTCCTTAAGTAGTTTTTTTTTAAATAAATTATTTCATAAGAATATTTGTAGTGTTTAAAGCAATTGTATTTTAATATTCGCAGTTTTTAGAAAACTCATTGGGGTGGAATAATGTTTAATTTATAATCTCAAGCTGATTTAACTATTCATTTAATCCATAACTGAATAAAAATGTGCTTCAAAAACAATATAATGTTATCAAAATCTTTTAAAATTGTTTCTATTAGTATCAATAAGTTGTCAGAATATTGTCAAAATAGTTTTAAGAAACCAATTTACTATTTATGTACATAGTTGTAGTTCCTTTCTTAAAGAAATCCTTACTTGTTTAACGTATCTTTTTCATAAAAAGGTTTTCATATCCTATTGAATAGTTCTGATCATATTTAACTGATGTTTTATCTGGTCTTGGGATAATTGAATATCAGAAAAGAGAAGTTGAAAAAAATCTTAATTTGTATCTTACTCTAAAATTCTCTATTTTAACATTAAATCAATTGATAGAGCGTTAAATAAACTTTAACTAAGAACTGGAATTTGAAGATAGGGAGAAAGACATATTATCTAAAATTTTAAAGCCATAAGAAATACATTATTTTCAGTTTTATTCTACGAGATACAAAAGATTTCTTTAATCTTTTAATGCTGTATCTTTTATACTATTTGTGTTGAAAATTATCTGGAATCATTAAAAGAAACCTTTATTCCAGCTGATTCGCAGGAGTCATAATAACAAATTACTTCCCTCATTTTTCGATTACATTAAGAATTACAAAAAGATTTGAGTTCATTTGAATGGTATTAGCATTTGCATAATTGCTTGAGTTATTGATAACGAATCGAATGAATAGTCTGTGTTGATTGCACTCGATTATTCGATTGTAGATCATCTTTTTTTGGACAGCAGCTGCTGGTTGGGCTATTTGTAGATCCCTCTCTGAGATGGCCATGGCAAAAACCACCAGCTAATTGCATTGAGTGGACAGGACAACGCCCATAGTACTCAATTGTTGTTGTTGTTAATTGTTGCAGTTGTAGTTGTTGTTGTTGTAGTTGTTGTTGTTGTTGTTACTTGATTGCTTCGCTTGTGTTGCAGTTGCACGATTGTCTCTCTATCGGACGTTAATCTAAAACGTTCGCCTTGTCCGCGTTACACTTTTCATCTTTACACTAAAAATGTGTGCGGTGCGGTTGTCAGCCCTCTAGTACGACTCACTGGTGAGCTCACTGGTTACCACTCACCACCATAGCTTACCCGTCAAATTACATCAATTGGTGAATTTAATTTTGCGGTAAGCACTCGACATTACCAATCACCTATGAATTCACCAACATCCACAACACACCAGTAACCAGTGAATACTATTCCTTGGTGAATTCACTGCTTAAACGATTCTGCATTAATTTCGTTACAAAAGTGCACTATACTGAACAAAAGGATAACTTTTAAAATCAAGAATATTCATCATACATATTTTGTTCTTAGAATAATACCATTTTAAGACCAATTTACTAATACTAAGAATATTAATTAATATGAAATTGTTAGGAAAATATAATTATGTCATATTTCCTCCGAGGGTTCGAAATCCTCCAAAGGAAAATCTTATATCGGAATCTTTATAAAAAAAATGTGTAGAGAATATCAAAACAAAAAAGTTTAAATTTAAAACACCTGCCGTATTTTTTTTGAGTATTTAAAATTGTGTGGTCTATAAATAAGAACTTGGTCATATTTGAAATATTTTTAAAATCAAGATGTGTTTTCTAACTTTAAGAATTGCATGTTCTCGAATCATTTTTTAGACCAAAATTCTTAGTTCTAAGACTTGATTTTAAAACTTTTATTAGTGGATCGTTGATGAATTCACTGCTTCGTTTTGCATGGTGAAATCATTAACAATATTTTTCGACTGCTACCAGCTGTACTAGAGGGTCACTTTGGTGTGTGGGCATTCAACAAAACAAACGCCGACGCCTACAGCAGAGCACGAGGCAAAGAGGAGGCATAGGGAATGAGGAATGAGGCATGAGGCATGCGGCATAAAGGCTATAAGCCATGAGGCACGTGGCACGTGGCATACACATAGAGTACATATTGTACACACACATATTAAATGTACATATGTATGTAAAAGCATGCTGGTCGAGTGACCGCAACAATGGTCGCGTTTAATTACAGTTATTGTCGCACCCTTCGTCCGGCGCATTTGCATTTGCATTTGCAAGGCGGCAACGGGCGAGGGAGTTGCATGCCTCATGCCGCATATGCCACATAATTAGCATAACAGTTGAGTGCTGCAATGGACATTGGCATTGCGACAATTGCGCATTCCGTGGAAAGCTGAACGCGTTAAGCGTTTTCCTTCGCTTTTCCTTATGCTCTCGATACTGTCTTGAGCAGCCAGCAATGAAATTTATGTAAATTAAATTAAAACTTCAACAAGCGGAACCAAAACCTTGCAACATATGGCCCTCAGACTTACACCTAACCAGCGATCCAACGATCCTCCGTTCTCAGTTCCCCGTTCCTCGACGATCCTCGACAATTGCGGATGAGTTACAGCCACATAAATTTTCCGAACCCTTCACCCAACCAAGTGTCCTACACTTGAGATAAAGATCGCCAACGATCGACCAACTGACACACCTTTCAGCTACTTTACTAACTCCATATACCATAGATAAGTAAAGGACTTTAACAAAACTGAAACGATTTTTATTGTGAATGATAAATTTAAACGGGAAATTTAATTTTAAATAAATTACTTTCTTTACATTTTACATTTCTGCTTATCAAAACTGACACAGTTTCTATGGGAATTCTAAATTTAAATATATTATTTTATAATCCAACGATGCACATATTCTTTTAAAATATATATTCGGAAAGATTTAAGAGAATTGGTAAAACAGTTTTATACTTTAAGTTGCTGAGTTTCTTTCAAAGAAATTCATGTCGCTAGATATTTTAGCTTAAAATGAGTTTTTAGAGAGCCTTGAAAAAAGCATAAAATTTTCAATTAGTTTCCGTGCTAACTCATCATTTTAAAATTGAATACAAAAAATTTGTAAAAAATTTTACAAATCAAATATAATATGTGAGAGAAAAGTAAGGAAATTTAAAATATCTTAAGCATTTTGGAGTAAAGAAGATGTAAATAAAAATAGGAAGATCAAAAGTTGATATTACATTGAAAATAAAACTAAAATTAATTGAAGTATTTAAATGAAGAAGAGATCACCATGAAAATGATTCTAAAATATATTAAACATTGCTAATTATATAAGACAAAATTAAGAATATGTTAAAGTTTAAAGGCAGATCATTTGCAATGAACACTACTGATCGCAATGAGAAGAGAAATGTTGAATGGATTGTTAGGGAAGATGATCATTGATGAGATATCACTATGACAAATCGAAGTATGTATGTAGATCATATCTGTTGACGACAACCCACGAGCAACAAGAAATACGACACGAAGTCAAACTAAGCGAAACCATAAACGAACTCTTTCCACTGATCGGGTACTTGAGATAGAGATCGTTCGAATTTTGACAGCCTGTAGTTAGACTATAATTTTTGGCATCGTCTCGAAATGGTTTGACATTTATGAGGCATAAATTTCGTACACTTTCTGCTTTCACTGCCAGGCCAATTAAGTGCAACGAATCGGGGACGGGGACAGGGACGGGATTGGGAACGGGAACGGGGACTGGGATTCGTCATAGACTGATGTGGAATTTGCGAAAATTTAAATACAGCTCGTCTCCCAGGTTTCAATGTTGAAATAGAGAAACAGGGGTGGCCCATTGTCATTTATCGGTCTCTCGGGCTGCCCCTGAGTGTCATCAAAACAATGTTTGCCAGTTAGTTTATGAGCTGTGCCTCATTTCTCAGCGCACATCTCATCTCATTGCAATTTTCATTTTCCGTTCACATTTTCCTTTTTCATATGCATTTTTCGATTTACCTTTTTTTTTTCAGTTTCAGTTTCAGTTTCAATTTCACATTAATTTCTTTTCAATGCGTTTGCATGCCAATCACAATCATAAAGAGAATTTTTGCCTTCGTCATTATGCAAACTCGCTGACCGCGGCGAAATGTGTCCACAAAATTGTGTAGAAAGTCATAAAAAAGTGTGGCAAGAATACAATGTACACACACACACAGCTGGAAGGGCAAATACACACACAAAATACACGCAAAATACACACACATCTTTTTGGGGTCATAAAAAAACCAACAAACTTATTTTATCATTCTTCTTTTTGTTGGTCAAGCGCAACGACAGGGGGTCGAGGTTGCAACGGGGGTCGTCATCGTTTAGGCAAATGCCTGGAATTAATAATAAGCAACATCGAATGAGATGATCCTCAGCCTTATATGATCATCTTTGATCAGCGGGGGGCCTTTCCTATTCTTAACATTAGTTTGTTTATCTCCGCTACAAACACAACAAATTTAAATCAGGAAACTTTTACATTCAGAGGGAATCTTAACATTATCACAGTATTATGATCACCAAACGATCACAGCCTCCTATTTCTGAGTCTTAGTATGTATAATAGAAATTTCTATATATTCATCAATCTGACATCTATAGAATGGGCCTTTCCTATTCTTAACATTAGTTTGTTTATCACCGCCACAAACACAACAAATTTGAATCAGGAAACTTTTACTTTTAGAGGGAATCTTAACATCATCACAGTATTATGATCAGCAAACGATCACAGCCCTCTTTTTTTTTGAGTCTTAGTCTGCATAATAGAAATTTCTACATATTATTTTTTATTAACCGGCTTAGTTGGTATAAAAAGTATTTCTATAATAGAAGTGGATCATATTGATTATGTCTTGTAATGTTTAACTTTTTATTTGAAACCTCTTAATAAATCTACGTTTGAGTAACATTCTAACATCTATAGAATGGGTCTTTACCATTCTTAACATTAGTTTGTTTATCACCGCCACAAACACAACAAATAGAATCAAGAAACTTTTATTTTCAGAGGGAATCTTAACATTATCACAGTATTATGATCACCAAACGATCACAGCCCCCCATTTCTGAGTCTTGGTTTGTATATAGAAATTTCTAAATATTATTATTCATTAATCGGTTTAAGGATCATATTGTTCATAACTTGTAATGTGTGATTTTTTCATTCGAAATCTTTTAATATATCTAAGTTTGACTAACATTCTAATATCTGTAGAATGGGTTAGTCGGTTTAAGGATCGTTTAAATCATATCTTGTAATGTGTGACTTTTTTAAATAAAATCTTCTAATATATCAAAGTTTGAGTAACATATCTAGTATCTATAGATCATGTGATATTCTATAATTCTATATTCTATATATAATGCTGATCGTAGAATTTTTTTTATTTTAACTCTCTTACTATCAAAGTTTGGTTGAATAATAAGATATTTAGTAAATGATCTATAAATCACATATAATACTATCTTTTATTTTCTTAATCAGCTTCTAGCTCATATAAACGCTTCTGTGAGATCATCAAATTATTTAAAATTTGTTCCTATTTCCATAACAATAGTTCATATAGTTTAGAGTTTATATAAATAGTGTTAATAATAATTTAGTGATTTGATGTTGGGTATGCTGTATTTGAAATGATGTAGATTTGGTAAAAGGATCGTTAAATTCAATAGACTTTGTCACGAAATTGAAAACTCGCTTATCGATCATCTATCAACTGGAAGTGTGCCACATTTTCTCAATTAACCATTCAATTGCTATTTGTTAACCCCAAACAATTTGAATTTAATAAATTTGCGGGTGTTATGCAAATAACTGATCGATCGCTGTATTGATTGATGAATTGTTTTTGATTTCCAGTATGAAGTGTTGCGACCTCCACCTACAGGGAACTATCTGTAATTAGTTTTTGCCATTTCCATATCCTACTTGAACTTGAACCCAAAACTGTCCGGCAATCATTCAAATGAAGTGTTGCAATGTCTGTTGATCCTGTGGCAGCTCCTGCTGATTTCATTTCCACTGTCAACGTTGCACTAATTATAATGTCCAGCTACCCACACACACACACACACACACACACACACACACATGCAGACGCTTGACGGATTGATCAACGTGATTAATGATGCGGCTTGTGGCATTGCGTGACAAGTTTGTTAGTAAATTGAACGTGCCACATGGATGTGTTGCATGGGGTTTAGGTCAGAGCATTGCTTGCTTTTTGGTTTCGTGGTTTGCCGTTTTTGTGGCAGCCGCTACTTGCAACCGATTGCATCATTAATCATCAGCAACTGTACATCGACTAGTCGCTTCTCTTAATTTCAGTTTCAGTTTCCGTTTCATTTTGAGTTTGAGTCGCATCAATTCCCACGGCGATCGGGATAAAATCATTTTTAATGAAGTTATCATAAACTGGCCGCTTGGCATTTGTTATTGGGTCCATCAATTGCCAACCGATCGTGATCCTGTTCGTGATCCTGCCAAAAATGTCATAAACTGTCCCAAAATGCAACCGTGCGTAAATTTCGCCGTTGACCACAACAACAGATTGCAAATCAAAGGGAAATTTATGCAACGATCGTGCGACCAAACAATCGAATAGATCTTCAACAGATCGACCCTCTTTTCCTCTTTGCATATCACAAAATTCTATACTCTCCTCTACTCTCCTCTCCTCTCTCTCTTCTCTCCGTCGCATAATCTACCTCAAAGATTAATGAGATTTCACCGCAATTTCCTATGGATGATTTCGTTCTTTTCTTTAGTATTCTTTCATTTTTTTTATGTTTTCATTTATCTTGTTGCGTTTTTTCTATAATTTTTTTGTGGATTTTTTATGGCTCGTTTAGTGATCGGTAAATAGGGCGCTTGTCTCGTAATTTACATGAAATTGCTTCATTTTCGGTAGGCTGTCTGAGGTTTGTATTTTCTTTTTGTCCCTGCGGTAACTAAGCACACACAAGTCTTGGGAATTTGCATTCGGACAGATCGTGATCGGTCATCAATATCATGTCAAAGCTTCAGTTTTTGAGCAATCACTGAAATCGGTGTGGTCTTTTTCACTGTGCAATTGCGCAGCTGCAGCTCAGCTGCTTTCAAAAGGGACACGCTTCCAATTTGCCATGAAATTTTCATTCTGGACATTGCATTTCTTCTGGACATTTGTCCTTTATACTTGCCTTTCTCTTTGGATCTAGAGTTTTTGGCTAGAAGCGTGCATTATGCGGCCCAAAACGATTGTGCAAAATATGAATTTTCCTTTTTAGTTTGAAATGGTTTTTCAATTTCCTGAATGAAATCTTTGACTGCAGATTGCGTGAATGAAAAGATGAAGCTTCGCTAAATCAACGGAAAAGAAAATATAATGAAATCAATGCAATTTGTTCAACTGATCTTTTAGTGATTATTAATCTGGTTAAACTGATTTTGATCGTATCGTTAATATCATGAAATGTAACTGATTTAACTGAAATCTACTAAAACTAGTCTTTTCAAAAAGTATTTGAGTTCTATGCCCAAAAGCTAATATTAACTGATCTTTATATCGTAATTACCTCAAGTTGAAAGTGATCTACATTGATTTGAATCTCTGGACAGCGACATCTCGATTATTTTTTGTTTATTATTCAGCTTTTTCTGAAACTGATCTTAGCTTATAAAAGCTGATCTCAATGGAATGCAATCTCAGTTATTAGCCAGAGAATATTGCAAACTTGTTAGCTAAAATGATCTCAGCTGATCTTTATCTCAATGATTGGCCTAAAAATGTCGAAAACTTGAGAATTCTCTGATCTGATCTTAAGAAGATATATGTCTAGGCATAAATCTGGGTTGCTGTTAGGGTTTCTCATATTTTTTTTTGTTTTTTTGTGGAGCCTGAGGGGACTCGTAAATCAAATCAAATGTCATTTAGTGACTTGACATGCTGCATAACAAGTTTATTTTTTTGTTCTTGTTTATTTTCAGATGCATTTTTTTGTGCTGCGTTTCTGTTCTTTTTTTTTTGTATGTTTTTTTGGCTGAATGTCAAATTACTTGAGGGCGCCGCAATGTCTGAGAAACTTTTGTGGGTTCTGCAGTTGCAGCAAAGGATCATCGGCATCTTCCTCATCCGTTAACTGAAAGCAACCCACGGGCAACTGCAACGCAGACAACGACGACAACTTCTTTATTTTTTTTCAACTCTTTTTTCATTTCGGTTTATTTTCCTTAATAATTTTTCGGGTGCCTTGGCAACAGTTAAACCCGAGACCCGAAGACAGACGCAGACTGCACACGGCGAGAGAGATAAACCTTTTTTTTTTTATCATCAGCTCTTTTTTCTTCTCATTTCTGCTCTGTGTGTTTTTTCTTCTCGCTGAGCGCTGTGAGAAATGCAAATTCGGCGGCGGCTAAAAAGTTGTTAAATTTGTCAGCAGATCGCTCCGAAAAACTGGATGTTGGGCAGCCCTCGAAACGGAATATACAAAAAAAAAAACGAGAGAAGAGTTGAGATAAAAAAACTGCACTAATTTGATTTTCTAGCAAGCGACATGCAATTGTCAGTTCTGGGCAAAGGAGCAAAGGGAAGGATCGCAAGGATCTGCCTCCTGCAGATTGCATCTGCATTTCGCAGTCTCGTGGACATCACAATGCACTAGCTCATTAGTGTGATTGCTAAATATAACGGACTGTTGTCAAAAGAACTGATAACTTACACTTTCATTTATAAAAAACGTCAATTAATATTTTTTTTTCTAAATAATATGCATTTTTTTTGTCAGGATCCAAAAAAATATAATAAATAGAAAAAACATTTTGATTTTAAGACTGCTTATCTTTGAATTTTTTAATTTAAAATTTACTTAATAAAAAAAAATTATTTAAGACATAAATTCTCGATTTTAAAAATCGGTGTATTTTTATTCGTGTACAAGTTTTACTAATAAATTATTGTGCTAGTCACGAATTACATTATGAATATTATTAAGGCTTTTTAAATTGACAATAAAGATTTTGATAGAAACAATTGAATTAATTCATATTTATTATACGCAAAATGATTTTTTATATGTATATTCTCAACCATTTGTCGAGTAATGCTTGTGATCTAATGATCGAGTAAATCTAATGATCTGTGATTTTTAGTTGATTTTAAGTCGATACACATTTTACACACTACATATTTTGGTATATACTTGTATTGGGTATATGTATGGGGTATCTGGAATCGGAGTTCTGGAATAAAATCAATCCAGAAGTACGGTAATCCCGGATTTTCATAAACCAAGTACAAAATATTTAATTTAAGCACGAATTTTCTCACCAGTATTTTGATTTTCGTTCTATATTTTTTTAGTTAGATTAAATGTTTTATGAATTTATTCATAAAATAAAATATGTAAAACAGAAGTTCTCGATTTTAGAACAAATTTTTATCCGTGTACAGGTTTTACTTATAAATTATTGTGGTAGTCTAGAATAACATTACATTTTTTAAATTGACAATAAAAATGTTAACGATGCATAGAAATAATTAAATGATTACTTCAAACGAATGGATTGATTTATTTAAAATTTATTTATATTTATTATTCGCAATTGGATTTTTTATACTATCTTAATTTTTTAGCCTGTGATTTTTAGTTGATCTCAAGTCGATACACATTTTACAAACTACATTTTTTGGTATATACTTGTATAGGGTATATGTATAGGGTGTCTTCAAATAATGCCGTTGTAGAGGCAAAAAGGCAAAGCTGCCATTTTTTGGTCATTTATCAAATTTCAAGCAAAATCTACAACAATCGTCGCGACGACCAAAGCAGATCACATTTTCATTTTCATTTTCATTCTCATTTTGATTTTTTCAATTTTTCCTCATGTACTGTGAAGTGAATATCAAAACAAAGACTTGGGATACGGTGACGGTGACGGTGACAGTGACGGTGTGCTCTTGAAATTGTTCGAATCTATTCGTTCGATGGGATCCTTCGATCCCATTTTGTCCTTCGGGCGCGCGTTTTGTGTCTCCTTGTCAAGCTGTCAATCAAAAGGCATTTTTCATGTGCCTCATGTTGCCAGTTTGGTTCAGTAAAGGACACACACACACACTCACACACATACATTTCTTGACTATTGCTTACTCACTCGCACGCTAAATGCTTGCCATCTCGCTCTGTTCGATTTGCATAAATCGAGAATTGCAATCGATTTGCATTTTTAATTCCAAATGCAAATCCTATAAAAATCCCACATTGTTTATCGCTTACAAGCAAAAATCAAGTTGATGCTAATTTTCGTCTATTACCTTTTTCTGCCTATTAGGCAAATGGCAAACACACACACACACACACATAGAGAGAGAGATGACACGTCAAGGGGTTGTCACAATTTGTGATCCGATTTCGGCCGAGTGTCAAATGCATTTGCAATTAGTTTGCCAAAATCGCCAAAAGGGGGAAAAATTAAATTTATAAACGATTTAGATAAATTTGCAATATGCCTTAACAACAACAACAACAAAGTGGCCCGCACACGTTATCAACCCTCTAACCCTTTTTATTTTTCCATCTCTTCAGCCTTCTTGTTTTTCCTAATTTTCATTTTAATGAAGCGCGAATAAGAACTAAAAAACGGAATTCAAATCGTATCAATTACATTGCCCTGGCAATATTGCAAAAGCGCAAATATTGTTAATAGATCGAAAGATAAAAGAACCGACATTGATTTGATATATCAGAGTGAATTATATGCATTTTATGTAGATCGAGAGTCTGATAGAGAGTCGAGACATTTACTATCGCAAATCTACCCTCTGATTTATTTAACTGAATTCCTTTTTAAATGAAACTTTCTATTTCCCACCGTTTCCCACGCACTTACCTCAAATTTCAATAGATTTATATACAGTATGTCTAGTAGTTGTTTTGAAAAATTGTATTTAATCTACATCCGATTAGTTTTTAACTCATTTCTAATAATTTCCATATTGTATGAGAAAAAGTGTATAACTATTCGCAAGGTGTATACAACTTTTGTGATCCTCTAGAACTAGATTCCACTTTTTTCCCTATGAAAATTCATTAATAAACACAATTTTTTAAGATCCAGGATAAAAAAAATATATATATATAATATATAGCAAATAATTCCGGGATAAAATCAATCGTATGCGGTGTCAGAAGTACGGTAATTCCGGATTTTCATAAACCAAGTACACCATTTTTTATTAAACACGAATTTCCTCAGCAATATTTTGATTTTCGGGATTCTATATCTATACTATTTTTTTTTTTTTGGTTAGATCAAGTATTTTAGGTTTTTTTGTCTTTTTATCCGCATATTGTCTTAATTTCACAATACTATCCTTAAAAATAAGAAATACATGTCAAAATCAAGAATCTTAAACTTGAATTTTAGAATAGTTTTTTTGTTTTGATTTCCTACCAAATTGCAACCTCTATTGTTGTAGGAAAATTCTATTCGACGACTTATTCTGTTATCCGATTCAAACTAATTTTTAAGGTCTGATTTCAAGACAAGTGTTTAAAAGATTTTAGAAAATAAACTCCCAGTGGGAAGAAAAGACTTTTCAATGGACTCAATAAAGGATCTACATGAAAATTGAATCGATAATAAATATATTAGTCTAGGAAAATCCACCTTTGTTGATAAGAAGACTCTAAGAACTCTATCAAAAGGTAAGAGTATGTAAATAGATTGTGTTTAGTTTTAGGAAGCTCAATGGCTTTTATGGAATAACAGTTACTACATGAAGTGTCCACAAAAGACAGATGTGCACTTAAGGTGAAGTAGCGTGACTTGGATGGTGTAATTCCTAGGAACAGCTCCCTTTCCACTCTCCACTTTTCCGATGATGATCCCACGCTAAGTAATGAGTATTATGTTGACTCGGGCAGCCCATTGAAAAGTCATTTGGGCGCAGTTTGAAAGTTGGCTTGCTGCTCGTAAAATCTGAAGATCGACAACAAAATGTCGCATAAATTTGGCCAACAATGAGGCACGAGAAACGGCTGCTAATGAAAGGCACGAGACGAGACGAGAAGAGATGAGATGAGAAACAGGACGAAGAAGGTCAGCATCTGGACAAATATTTATCGAAGCTTCTTCTATGCTCGTAAATTGCCAATTGCCTCGTGTCCAGCCGCCTACATACAAAAGATACCAAATACAACAAAAAAAGAAACCAAAATAACGAAATCCGAAATCAAAGTGAAAGTAATGACCGAAAAAATGTCGCAATGTCCTTTCATGCGATCGGAGAGAAAGATCAACGCTGGACAGAGACATTAGGCTACCGGTATTTCAACTTAGTTCCTGCTCCCGAAAACTCCTGAAAACACACACAAACACACACAACACGAGACAAATCTGGGCTAAGACACCTTGCAACGTTGTTGTCGTTGTCGTTGCCGTCGTGTGGGTTTTTCTTACCTTTCTTTTTCTTCTTTTTTGTTAGCTGTTTAACTGTTCGGCAGCTGTTGGCCGCTTTGTCTGCTCTTATTTGGCAACGCAAAGGCAAAGCTGGCCTTAACAAAAGGACACACAGATACACTTATGCATGTGTAGTAGTGACAAATCTCTGTAAGGACTTTGCAGGTAAGCCGACAGAGATAGAGACAGTGACAGTGACAGTGACAAAGACAGAGACAGAGACAGAGGAAGAGTAAGTGACAGCGAGAAAAGGGAAGATAAAGAGAGAGTGCTCACTTAAATGCTCTTAAATGTACAACTGGCGCACGCTAGCGGCGAGTAGCGGCAACTAGTGCAAAATCAGAGCAACTGTTGAGCCTATTAAGGTACTTTAAAAGATAGACAATGAAAGAAGAGTATAAGATTTTACCTATATGAGGAATATAATTATGAGGAATTATAATTATATTATTATTGTAATAAATACTGTATTTATAAGAATTCTTTTGATATTATATGATGCAAGAATAAGGCAAATATTATAATTTGTGTAGATATTTTATATGGTAATACTTCTTAGATAAATATCATTAGATATTTGAGAGTCTTATCAAGAGTTTAAGGATAGACATTGATTATACTGTACTTATAAGATTTCATTCGATTTTATATTATATAATGAAAGAAAAATGAAATATTATAATTTGCTTAAATATTTTATGGTAATGATTCTCAGATAAATATCATTAGATATTTAAGGGTTTTGTTAAGAGTTGAAGGATAGATACTGTCCTAAAACGATTGAATAGTTTATAATAAATAAGAAATGTATTGGAAATAAATATAATAATATATTCATGCATTTATTAGATAATTGCTAATAAAATAAATATATATTAATTTTTAAATAAACCTAGAAGAAATGGAACTAGAAAATTACATTGTGAAATATATAATTCTTTATTATATTATAATTAATACTTAAGTTTTACCTATTAAGTGTTAAGAATTTCGGCATAGAGAAGATCCACAGCATATTGGAGTTAAATAATAAAGATTATGAAAATGCTTGTGGCATTACTTGTTATATCTATACATATATCAAGGCGTAAAAAGAACTTGAACTACATAAATATCTCAAGATTATCAAAGACATTAAATGTGGTTAGACAAGAGTTTGTTTATGTGAATACTTGGGCAGAGATACAAATTTATCTGATAGCCTGCATAGTATCATATTTAGTTAAGGGTTTGTTTAGCTAGATCATGAAATAGATCATTTGGATATCCAAAGATAAAATCAACAGCACACTTCTGGCTATGAAAATGAGGAGACAGAGAGTGACAAAGAGAGAGAGAGTACTCTCTTACACACACTTTCCCTGTGAAGACACACTCTCTCTCTCTTTCTGTGTCTGCCTTCTTGGCGAGGGTTGCACGTAGCACGTTCGCCAAATCGTTGCTACCGAAACCGAAGCGAAACGAAGGTAACCGAACCCATAAACGATCTCACCGCATGTTCAGCTCGTCATTTCCGTTTGTTGCCTCGTGCGCTGCGAACGTAACGCGAAGAGTTCCAAAAACCGAAATCGAAACTAGACAAAATTCTACAAGTAGATTGAACAGAACGTGTTTAAACAGTTCTAAAAGTTCTTTCAACAAATTTCAAGTTATTTTTTTTTCTGGTGTGAAAAGTGCAAAAAGTTTTCTTATTTTTTTTTGGAATCAGCTGTAGCTTCGAGCAGGAAGTTGGTCAAGGATCAATCCTTAAGGAAGGAGGAAGCAGGAAGCAGGAAGAAAGTTGCAGCTCCAGTTACACAGTCGGGTAAGTGTTGCACGTTCATGTTGCACGTTGTTTGTAGTTAGATCGTATCGTTATTTTATTTTCGGTTTAGATTGCAAGTAATCGATAGCCTTATATATTTTTTTTTGGGCTGTTGCATTTAATCTGATCTACGACTAATCGCAGTCCACACCTGGAAACGCACACACACACACACACGTGTATATATCTGTTTCTGTGTGTGTGTGTGTGTGTGTGTAATTGCGCTCGCACCCATGTGCCTTGTGTCTTATTTGTCTTTTTGCTCTAGCTCTAATTTTAATTTCGCCAAAGAAGGTAAACGGAAAAAGAAAACGGAAAAAAGGTTGCTGGAGAATACAAAACCCTAAGTCCCTAACCCCTAGACCCACACACGACATATATAGATCGGCAAGAGACCCACAAGAAGCAACAGAAAGAAAATATATATGAAATAAAAAAATAAAAATAAAAGGGGTGGTGTGTCCTCTAATGCATTTAATTTGTTGCTGTTTTTTGTCGTCCTCGTCTCCGTCCTCGTCTTCGGTCTCGGTCTCGTTCTCGTTCTTACCCCCCGACTACCCCCGGTGAGCTGCTAATCCTCGGGGCACATGTCACACACATTCCCGTTCCCGTTCCTGTTCCCATTCCCATTCCCATTTTCAGATTTTTCCAAATTCCGATTCAGATCGAACTTCTTAAGTAAATGGAAAAACTATTTTCTTTGCTCGCCTCGCTTCGTTGCGTTTGCTCTTTGCGCAATTTTCCACTTTCCATTTACAATTTCTCAATCGGGGTGACGTTTATGGATTACATGAAAACCCATTTCTTATTTGGTTGTGCGTGTGTCAGTTTCCTCCTATATATATATGTATATGTGTGTGTGTGTGTGATTGCCTGGCAGCTAGAAAAACAGAATGATCGCCTCGTTCCAGTTGAAGATCCTTTTTCTTTGCCAGATCCTTTGGCTTTGCCGCTTTTGTCGTTGTTTGCAAAAAGAAAAAAAAAATGGCATCATTATGCTGGGGCGTAATTGTTTCCACACACACACACACACACACACAGACACACACAGACAACGCAGATCCTTTTTGGCAAAGGACTCGCTCAATTTTATGGTTTGCGGCTGCCGCAAAAATACATAAAAAATGAATCTGTTCATAAATTAGCATAAGTATAATTTGAATTTGAATTTAAATTCGAAGGCAACAGAAAAAAAAATAAATAAAGAAACCTGAAATTTGCGTCTCAAGACCAGAAGGACAACGATCAGGACTTGCCGCAGGACGCGAGTACGTGAAAAACTCGTTTGTTGCAAAAAAAAAAAAAAAAAAAAAGGAAAACAATTTGCAAAAATTTCTTGCTTTCTGGCCATTGTCTATGAGACGCTTCAACAAACATCAAGAACCATACAGATATCCAGATATATTCCACTCTCATATACAAACGTCTATCCAAAGTTGTCTATCAGTTTCCAGTTCCAGTTTCCCTGTCAGCCCCCCCAGCTGTCTTCCCTTGTCCAGTTGATCAGCCCAACAAAATGCAAACCAACATTCAACATAAAAATTAGGCTTGAAATAAAAAAAAGATGATAAAAAGCCCTACAAAGTTAAGCAATGTGATGATATAATATGATGGTATCTCTAAATATTCGAATTTATGCTTAAAGTTGGATTATAATCAATTGGGAAGCTTTAAAAGTATCATAAGGAGACAGCTTTAAAAATAGTTGACAGCTTTAGATTGTTAAAAAAATCGTTTTTATTTTAGAGAAATCATAATTAAGAGTAAAGATAATAAATTAGAGTTTTAGTACAAACTGGAGAACAGTTGTGAAAAACCACAGTAGAAATTTAAGATTTTAAGTTCGAGAGCACTTAGAATAATTTGTAAAAAATGTTGATAGTATTATTTATTGGACAATTTATTGAGATATTATATAGAGCTTGGGAGTAACTAATTCAAGATTTGGAAGAAACTTTTAGATACTCATAGTCTAATTAGATACAGGATACAATATGAAACGTAGAAGAAAGTGAGGAAATCAAATGAAAGAAAGAAATTAAGAAGAATTTCATGGAAATGTGAAATAAAAAGAATTTATAAAGCAGCGGAAAAAAAAGTATTACAAAATAAAAAGCTTAGGGCATTAATCACAGCTGATAAATAGTTTTTTTAATTAAAGTATAGAGAAGAGTTTGAACTTTTGAAGCCTAAGAATAAAATGAATATATGGGATTAAAGACTAACAATTAGAGAGAATAGTGTAAAGAGAGAAAAGAATAGGTTACGATACTTCTTTGAAATATTAAGAAGTACTAGTTGAAGAATTTTAGATACTCCTTGTGGTGACCTTTTTTTGATAGAAGTAAGAATAAGAAATTAATATATGGGATTGAATATTAAAGATTAGAAAGAATAATGGGACGAGAGAAAAGAAGAGGCTACGATACTAACTTGAAATATTAAGTATACTTGTTAAAGACATTTTTTAGGAAATCAGGGAGGAGTTCTAAACGATATTGACTGCTGTTTTCCTTACAGGTTGACATGCCTACCATGACACGGATGAATCGTCACTCGAGCTCCAATGCCGTGGAGGAGACGCGGGGCAGACGTCGCAATGCGAGCGGCGATGCGAACAAGGAGAATTTCGGGATACACTTTATGAGCAGTCCGTTTGGCAATAGCAGCCTGATTGCTCTCCAGGATCTGAGCAATGTGCATGGCAAGAGTCCGCAGAGACGCAGCTTCAGTGAGGGAAGTGGACCGCGACAGGCGACGCCACAAATGGGGGCGCTGCGTTGCCTGCCACGCATTGGAGGCGCCACAACAATTGGGGGATTAGGAGGAGGAGGAGGAGGAGGTGGAGTCGCCGGTCTGGAGGATTCACAATTGTCATCGTCTCGCATGGGAGACACGACATTGGATCGCATGCTGGATGCGATTATCGAATCGGCGCGTAAAGAGGTGCGTTGCAAGACTCTAACGGCGACAGCGACGTCGACTGCGACGGCAACTGCGACAGCGACGGCGACTGCGCTGCCTGCCACAACGCTGGCTGATGGCGAGTGGAGCGAGAGCAGCATTCATGAGATGGAGGTGCGAACACCAACACATCTCAAGCGACAGCGTGTGGTGCGACGCAAGAATCAACCGAAGACGGCCAGCAACAATGCAACCACCAACAACAACAACAGCAGCAGCAACAGCAGCACCACAACAACAACAACAACCACAACAACCATTACCAACAACAACAACAGGCAACGTGGTTTGCGGCGTCAACCAAAGCAGCCTAATCTCGAGCATATTCCCAGCATTAAACGTTGCCTGAGCTTTTCCAGCTCCACCTCAAGCGATCTGGAGGATGACGAACATTTTGCTAAACGCAGTTCCATGGCCTCCTCTGCCTCTGCTTCCGCCTCTGCCTCTGCCAGCGCCTCTGCCAACACCACGCACAGTGCAGATTTTAGTTCCAGGGGCAGCATCGATTTGAGCATCGCTTACAATGTCCATCAACAACAATTAAATGTACATGGTGAGTTCCAGAGTCCCCCCCCCTCCACCCCTCAAATTCCACTGCTTGATCCACTTTAGTTCCACAAGTTTGTGCAACGTACGATCCAACCTTCCTAAAAAAAATCCCCTTTTTATAAAAAAAAAAGTAATTTATTTCCTTACAGAAATTATGATTTTCAAAATTTACATGTTTTTTTTGTTCATAAATTTGAATTTTTATTTAGCGGATAATTTTTAATACAATCAAACTTCCTTAAAATGAATTCGCACCATACAAAAAAATAATAGTTGTATATTATATCATGATTTTCAACACTTACCTTATATTTGTTTTTTTGTTTTTAAATTTGAATAATAATTCATATTTCGGAAAACTTATTTTTTGTCTATTCTAAAACAGACTTGTAATTTAGGAGTATTTATTCCCGACTTTATCCCTACTCATATATAGTATTATAGTGTTTCTTACTATTTCCACTTTACTATTAAGCCTTATCCAAAAAAGAGAGTATTTATATATAAAAAATATTGAGATTTTTTTTAATCCGTCTTTAACTTTATTAATCAATTTTTTTGAGATATTATTGTTCAAGTAATTCGAGTATTTTCTTCTTTAAGAATGTTCCTATTAAAAATTACTTTCTACTCAGTTCTCTTAAGTTTTGTAAATTTGTTTATTATTGAGAAAATCTGAACTCAAAAATAGAACAATAAAAGCTGTGGACTTGAAATTAATTTATAATACGAGAAACTTAATTGTAAAGAAATTCACTGAGGGGAAGTTTTTTATAGAAATTTTTCAACTTTGACTAAATGAAATGCCAAATTTACAAAAATAATTATTTTTTAATAACATATTTGAAGTAATATATGACAAAAATAAATTTTCCTAACAATTAAAGATTTTTATTCATATATTAAGAACTGCGACTTTTTAGATTAATATTCTTTAGATTAATATTCTTCTTATTTTAATAACAAAATATGTCAGATGAATGTTCTTAATTTTAGAAATTGATCTTTTCTTTAGGTTAAGTGCAATTTTGACATGGAATTTGTAGATTTTTTGACTTTTACTTTCGACTATTAATATTTAAAACAGTGGAACGAAACACGAAATTGTCATAGAACCCAAATGGATAAAGCACGTGCCCCAATCTGACCATAATATATACATACGTATATAACTCGTTATATCTATAACTTTTGATATATATTACAGTTGTACGCTGTCGCGATCTGCAGCGCTCTCATGGATCCGGCAGCATCAATGCCTACGTCAAGGTGGCACTGGCAACAGGACAACAGCACCACCCAACCCACCAGACCAATAGCAGTGGGAGCAGTGGGAACTGCTCGGGTCGCTTTCAGCGCACCGCCGTCCATCGTCACTCGAGTCGTCCGTATTTTGATGAACGCTTTAACTTCCATGTGGAGGAGGGCATGTTGCATGCCACATCCAACCATCAGCAGCTGCAGCTGGCCGTGTGGCATCGGGATCGTCATTTGAAGTGAGTACGAGTAAGGTCAATAGCAGACAGACAGTATGCTCCCTAAGTATTCATGTCATTCAACCCCAATTTATGCGAAACAAGCAACTCACAGACTGACAAAAGACTAAGCCAAGTTAAGGATACAAAAAAAAAAAGAAATCAGGAGAAGAGTTGCAATCTCTGCATTTGGTTAAGACATCTCTCAGCCTAATTGTAACGTTTTTCCTGTAGCACACTTTGCTTCATTGTGCATTTCCCCCTCAGGGGTCGAGGAATGGGTCGAGGAATGGGTCGGGAAAGGGAAAGGGTAAGGGTAAGGGATTGAGTTGCTTCCACATATCCAGAGACACATCCAGCGGCTGCGCATTGAGGTCCAAGTCCAAGCACGTCTCTAGGCCACTCTCGTAGCGCTTTCCAGAAAGTAAAAAAATAAATAAAATAATACTGTGCCTGGGCGCCACTTTGCTATACACTTGCAGAGGGTATAATCATTTTGTCACCTTATATGTAACATGTCAGAAATCATAAATTATATATTTATACAGTCGAGTCTGAATACAGTGAACATCTGGCATAATGAACAACTGGAAATAGTGAACAAACTTAGAAAACTGTTCAATAGCTGGAACAAACAAAAATCTCAAAATTTCGGTCAACATTTAAAAAAAAAAAATGTAAATTTTGGGTCTGACAAAATCGAATATCCATACGACATTTTATTTAGCAGGAAAAATCAAATTTCAATATATTTTTTTATTATATTTACGTATACGTTTTAAAAATCAGAAAAAAAATATAGGAATATTACTATTGGGTTAAATAGTTGTTAGAAATTAAAAACGAATATTTGAAGTTTTCATTTAACTGAAGAATTGCCTGACTAAATTTAGTTATCATACGGCCAAAAGTAAATAATGGGTTTGAAACACTGTCTTGATATATCCTAAATAAACCCAAAAGTTAAGTATTTAATAATATCTCTGCATTAGTCTTAAAACATTCTGATCAAATAGCTTAATATAAGACTCCGAAATTGATGATTAAGCTAGTTATAGTTATAGTTAGTTATAAAACCTATACCATGGGATAGGAAACGTATTCTACAGCCTACTTTTGGACAACACTGATAAAAAAAACTTGTTTTTTTAGAAGGAAATTACTTGCTTTGAATTTATTTAAAAACATTTAAAAAATTTCTGCAGTGCTTTGCAAGGGTATCAAAAAAGCAGGGTACCGAAGATAACATTACCTTATTGTTGTGGTTCGTCTTTGGTTCGGTTCTTTGGGGTTCAGTATCGGCATCGGCAACGGCAACGGCATCGGTATCGGTATCAGAGACGGGGCTCGTTTTCGGTTCTCGTCATGTAGTGGTGTGTGCTTTATGCGGAGCTCTCAGTTCGAGTGTTAAGCTCGCGCGACGCAGACGCAAAAACGGCAAAGGCTGGCAACGCTGCGGACCGCCAACAAAATCGACGGCGTGTAAACCGAAGCTGGCCAAACAACAAATGTTGAAAAGTGTGTGTGCGAGTAAAAAAAATGAAATAAAGATTGAAAAGCAAATACAAGAAATTGCAATTAGAATGCACAGTAACAATTTTGAACATAAACATATTTTTTTGTCACAATTTTTTATTGTTACTATATAGAGTGATGAGCGTGTGAAGTGTTGCACATGTACATACCCTGTGTTTATTTCATGAAACTCATGAAATTGTTTGCTTGTGTTGGCAGTGCTGTCGACTTGAGTTGAGAATTTGTGCTGCCAGCCAAAAAGTATGCAACACAAAATTATATAACTCTGTGTTGGCGTGCGAGTTTCAATTTGTTCTGTTCTGTTCCTTACTTTTTTTGTAGCATACTTTTGGGCATGCTGTTAAAAAGAATTTATGACTGTGTTTGTTTGCATGTGTACGTGTGTGTTTGCGTGTGTGTGTGTGTGTGTGTTTGAATTGCTTTGCAGGTGCGTGTGAAATGTAGTTTTGAAAGCGCGTTTCACAAGTGGCTGAGAGCAACATTAATTGAAATTCAAGGACAACTACCAAACTGGGCAGCTGACCTGTATCCTGGAGTTATTGCCTACACACATTCATTCATTCATTTATTCCGTCAGTCATTCCATATTAGTCAGTCATTTAGTCAGTGCTTATGTCAAATCGATAAGAGCATTTCATTATGCAATGGCCACAGGTCAAAACATTCCTATGACATTATTCCCGTAGAGTTAGCTATCTAATTGATATACTCAACTAGCTAAATGCACGCCAGGGAATCGCAAACACACACACACACACACACACACATACACATATATATTCTTGGCGCATTTGTTATGCATGCATAATGAAAACATTTCGAAAATAGTTGTGTATTTCCAAATGCCTCGTTAGGCATTTTAAGCAAATTTACTTAACGACAAGTGCTGTGAATTATTCATTGCCTACTTTTAGGCTCGTGTATGTGTGTGCTGTGTGTGTGTGCTGTATGTGTGTGTGTGTGTGTGTGTGAGCTTTGGCAACAGTTTCATTCGTTTGAGTCGTTTAGCAGCTACGCAGCTTGTTACATTTTTAATGCACTGGCCCCATTTTTGAAATTTACTCAAGGTGCTCCAGGTGGGTGGTCCCAAAAAAAAAAACACCCCATTAGCCCTTTTTGCAGACCTTTCTCTCCTTTCTCTTACCATCCCAGCACTTGAACACAACGACTGTCAGACTGTCAGACAAATAGGCGATTGCAATCGCACAAGTTTGGCGCTGCAGCGACTAAAATCAATAAAACTGACCCAAATACGCGGGCAAAACTTCAGAGCCGGACATAGGGAAGAGAGGAGACAGTAAAGTGGAGGACAGAGCGGAGTAGAGCTGCAGAGCATATCAAAGAAGCAGACGTACACCGGGAAAAATATTGGGATTTCCAAAAAATTTTCCAAAATAAAAATTTCAATTCCAAACTTTGTTTAAAGTTCGCGGATCTCGGATGTTCTTAATCCGAGTACAAATTGCTTGAATCAAGTACGAATTTTCATTAAAATTTTAGCAGACAATTTCCAAAAAATTTTAAAAATTAAAATTTCAATTCCAAAGTTTTCAATTGTAGAATCTTCTTAAGCCGAGTACAAAATACTTGAATCAAGTACGATTTTTCATTAAACTTTTAGCAGACAATTTCCAAAATAAATTAAAAAAATTAAAATTTCAAAAATACATCTAAAAATCAGAATTATTTTTTTCCTGAACTTAAATGATTTTATTTATTTTCTGTGTAGTAGCTAGAGAAGCTTCGAGCCTTTCAGTACAAAGTGCATGAGATACAAAGTGCATTTCCGGGGCCAGGAACATGGCTCTTAGCTCTTGGCTCTTGCCTCTTGGCTCAATAGCTTTGTGGCCCACAGTTTTGTGGCCCTGTTGCAAACTGGATCTATGGAAATGCCATCGCACGACGACAGCTTAGGCGCTAATTGATTTATGTCACGTACGGGCAGCTGCTGCGTGTCTAAAGCGGAAGTGTGTTAGACAGCAGAGGGGATGGCTTAAAGGGGGGGCTGGGAATGAGGGAGGGGAAGAATTAGTTAGGTGTGTATACGAATAGTAAACAAAATGTCAGTGCAACGTGACGCAAAAGCCTCCAAAAATACCAGTTTATTAGACGTCAGAAAACGAAAGCGGAAACGGAAGTGCAGCCTTGTCAGTTGATTTCGAGTGGCCTTTAGATATATTTATATATATACATTACATTACATTACATATATGTTATGTGGTCAGTGGGTGTTGGTCGTCAAGTGTCTTGCTGATTTGTTGTGGCTGCGGAAACTTGCAACTATCGTTAAGGTCAAAAGCTGATGTAATGGAATTGCAATCAAGATTAGCCAACTTCATTTTAACTGTCTTAGTTCTTCTTATAACCGGTACAATGTATGTACCATACCCAAGCGGAAAAAGGAGGCGTGGCAGACCCAATTAAGTCAACACGCAGCTCAAACTTTAACCGCGCCCCTTTTCGCCACGCAATTCAAGGTGCTGAACATTCCCTTTTATCATTATTAATCATAATTATTAATCCCTTCAAGTTATGTCAAATATAATCGTAGTTATGACTGTTGTAAATTGTGTTCAGCGCCAAAATGTATGCTGTAGAATTTATACATTTTAATTTAAAATTTAATCAGCTGTGTTCCACGAATCTGTAGAGATTATAATGGGAATTACTTTGGCAAACTACTTTGGGATATTTTTTATATACCTTTAAAAAATGAATTTCAATTGTATTCTTTACACTTTTATTCAAATAATAAATAAATTTCGAAAATTTTAATTTGATTAAATCTTTCAACTTATACAATATTTGGAGATTTGAAAGGAATCAACGTTGGTTTAAGGAATATTGATTGATTATGGGTTGTTTTGATATTTATAGATACCACTAATTATTATTGAATAATAATAATCTACTGAATATCAAAGTTTATAATTTAAAATTGGCACAATAGAGTTAAATAATTAGTTTAAATATCTATATTTAAAGTGTATAGCATTTAATATTTATATTTTTATGATTTTTTGCAGACGTAGCGAGTTCCTCGGTTGCCTCACATTTCCATTGAGCGCTTTGGCCGAGCAGTCGAGCTGCAGTGCATCGGGATCCTACAAGTTGCACGCTCAGGGATGTCTTCATAGCTGGCGCAGTCAACAGCACGTCCCAATCAACGTCACGCCCACAAGCCGTCCACAGGAGCAGCAAGAGGAGCAGGAAAAGGAAAAGGATAAGCAAAAGGAGGAGCAGCAACAGTTGCAATTGAAAGTGGAAACTGAAGAAATCAACGAGATGACAACGATGGCAGCAACAGCAGCACTGAAAGCAAACACCACCAACAACACAAGCACAGCTGATGACGTCATCAGCATCAGCATTGATTGTAAGCCAGATGAGGCACAGTTGCAGTTGCAACAGTTGCAACAACCACAACAACCGATGGTGTTGAGCAAAAAAGCGTTGCATCAACGCGACGCCGATGAGAATTTATTTTTACGCTTTCTGGAATTGGATCCACCTGCCGATGGGAATGCGAATAATACGACGACCCCGGGCAACAACACGACATCCGGCGGATCGGGAATTGTCTCCGGCGGATTAACAGTTGGAGGTAGTGGATCATCGAATGCGAATGCGAATTCGAATACGAATGCGAATGTGAATGCAAATTCGAGCAATGCGAATCATATGAATGGCGGCAACTCGACGCGACGTTGTTCAACACTGGCCGGACGTCAGCCAACGGGACGGACACCGTTTACGATGACGAAGCGTCTGACACGAACGGAGGAGCGAGGATTCGGTTTCTCCATCGTGTGGACACATCCGCCGCGGGTGGAGAAAGTCGAGGGGGGATTGTCAGCGGATCGTTGTGGCATTTTGCCGGGCGATTATGTCATCTTTGTGGATAAGCACAATGTGGTCACGATGCCCGAGGCTGATGTTCTGAATTTGATACGATCGCAGGGCTCGTCCTTGACGTTGGAGATATTCAGAAGGTCAGGCGCGGGCGCCAACATGGCCAGCAACATCACAGCAACAACAACGGTGACGGTCAACAGTCACAGCTCGGCCCAAACGCATGCTCAAACCCATTCCCAAGCCTATTCCCAAACTCAATCCCAGCCACAGGAGCATGCAACAACAGCAGCAGCAGCAGCAACAACTCCAGCAGCAACAGCAACAGCAGCAACAATGTTGTTGCAACGCACCAGCAGCACACGTGCCCCATTTAGTGGCAAACATCAATCTCGGCCAGCCACCGCCTGCTCCGGCACCACATCCTCCATTGAGGCGGCCAAGCGACGCTTGCATCTGCCTCAGGTGACGTTCAGCAAGGAGGTAGGCAAAGGTGTCATTGTCTAAGTGCCACAAACCTCTCACCCCTCACCACCTGCCACCTGCCACCTGCCACTTGCAACGCTTTCCAATTACATTTCTTTTGTCATTTTTTCTTCGCATTTCTTTTTTTTTTCATCTCGCTTTTCACTTTGTAAATATCTTTAGCGCATTATTGTTAAGTTTTTTTTTGTAACGTTTAAGTTTGTCACACGAGCTTATTTTTACATATATACTATGTATACTATATATATTATTATACACTTTTTTTTTGCCCTGCCCTGCGACCCCCACATTTAAATATTTAAACCCCACGCTTGACAATAAAATTACTTTTTTTCGGTCTTATGTGAATTTAACTGTTATTTTATTTGTTTTTTTTCTTTATTTGGGTTCGTTTTGTGTTTTTTCTGGGTTTTAAAGTCAATTGTAGTTAGTCTCAGTTTAATAACTGAACGATATTTTGACGAAATTTGTTTATTAATTAATGTAAAATTGATTATATAAGTGAAGTTAATTCTTTCGGTTTTTCAAAGCTATTTTATTTGTCTTGTTACAAAATTTCATATTAGAACATATTGGACCTTTTCCAATATGTAGATCGTATGTAGAATCTTATTTGAAGCATACTTATAGGATTTCTTAAAAATTCATCATAAATTAAAATTAAATGGAATTCCTCTTGCATTTAGCATTCGGTTTGGTCTTGTTATTTTTTATTATACTTGTGTTGTTATGATACTATTTTTGCACTGTACGAATTCATCGCATTATCTAAAAAAAAAAAAAAAAACAAAATCCAAAGAAGCCATTAATTTCTAAACCCAATGGGGATTGCAACATTTCTTAAGTACCATTCAGTGCCTAACTCTTAATAACATGTGAAGATAGATCAATAGTCATCTTCAATATTCTTAAGAATTTTTCCTTAACTCAAATTTCGACATATCTCCAAATTTGTAATAGCTAACGAGAAGAAAATTTTCTGATATTTCTATAAAAAGTTCTTATTAGAGTTGTGCATAGAATTGTGGCCGATAGATGGCTGGCATTGCCCGCTCTTAACGCTAGGTGGCTTTCTCTGGAAACTGTTTGATTTACTTTCTCTACTTCTCGCCCTTCTCCGATTGCTCCGTAGTCCATTGTGCCCATCACGGATAATCGTCGGCGTTTCCTACTTCAGCTCATCAGTCGGGAGCAGAACTTCACAGCGGCTATTCACTTTGGAATACAGCGTTTTGTGCAACCTCTGGTGGAGCGTAAGGATCTGATATCGCCGAATGATCATCGCACGTTGTTCCAGAACATCGATGAGCTGCTGCGAATTGCGGAGGATATACTGGAGCAGTTGTGCAGCAATGAACAGGATCAGGAGCCGCACATGAATTTCGCCTCGCGTGTCTATCTGTCCAAGACGACGGCGATTTGTGCGGCGTACAAGAAATATTGCAATGGAATCAAGCGGGCGGATTGCGTCCTGGTCAATAAGTCGAGACAAACGGGCTCCGAGTTCATAGCCTTCATCACTGAGCCGGTTGTGCCGCGCAAGCGTCCAGATCTCACAATGTTCATACACCGTCCGCTGCAGCATTTCCGAGAGATTCTCAAGTTGATGCAGCTCCTGGCCAGCAATTGTCACGTGGACACTGAGGAGCATAAGAACTTCAGTACGGTGATCAATGAACTGCAGGCCGCCTATCGAGAGATAACCGTGAGCAGTGGGTTAATGGAACCCCTGGGCGAGGGACGTCCACTATTGACGCTGCAGGATCTCGAGTCTCGTATGGTGTTCACCAAGTGCAAACCCTTCACATTGGCCGTCCAGGGTCGTCAATGGATATTCGGTGGCGATCTCTCACGCGTCGAGGGACGTTCGATAAAGCCCTATTGGACGTTGCTCTTCAGCGACATCATTGTGTTCGCCAAGGTCAGTCGGGACAGGGTGCTCTTCATCACCGAGGAGCCCATACCCATTGCCAATGTGGTCGACTCCTGCTTTCATATGCGCAAGAAAAGTGAGTTACCCCCTTTCCCCTTTCTCCTATCCCATTTTCCAATATCAACTCGATATTTATTTAATTCGAATCGTATTCCATCTTGCAGCTACTGAGTTCCGTCTGACTGTCGATCCGAACGGACGTCTGGCCGAGAGCCCAACAGGCTACTGTGCTCCTGATCTCACACGGACTCCTAAGCGAGGCGCCAGACGCAAGAGTCTTATACTCCGTGCTCCCTCCCTGGAGCTTAAGGCTGTCTGGCAGAATCTCTTGCAGCGTCAAATGTAAGTCGACCTTTTCTCTGGTCTTACCTTTTCTAGGTCTTACCGTATTGGCGGCCTAATAATCAGTCAGTCAAACAAACAGTTTTATATCTATAGATATGAAGAGTTTCCTCATCTTTAATGTACATACATAAAGATGTTCCTTAAAAACCCTTTAGATCTAAATCACCTGTCCTCTTCACTTGAATTATCTAGAAAGATCGATGGGGTTTCGATAGCTCTGTGCTCCTTATTCTTATTCTTTATCTCAATATATGTGCATATTCTGCGGTTTCTATATTACAAAAATAAAACTTGTCCTTATCTTAAATGTATGAAAAGAATTTTGGGCTCATTCTGGACGATTTAGTTCCTATCCTCAGCTTAAATGTACGTGAAGTTCATCGGTTTCCTTTAGAGCTTTTTTTATACACTTTCTCTTTTCTCCATTTAAGGTAATTTAGGTAATTTAGGGTAATTCTCTTAAGACCTTTAGTCCTTTTCTCACCCTTAATATATAATACTGTATGTGGTGAAACTGAGTTTCCTTCTGAACCCTTTAGCCTAACACGACATCCGAGATGCATGAGTTCCTTTCATAACCCCATATGTATATGTAGATTCCAAAGTTCAATCGTACCCCAAATGCATGTGGTGATCATTGGGCTCCCCAAGAACCCTTGCTAGTAACGTGAAGTTTCTGAGGAATTTCAAGAGTTCTTATACTCGACCTTCATCTCAGATACTATTGAAATCAATAGTGTCTCAGTTGTCCCCATTCTTAATACACTTTCTTTACCTCTATGGTATGTGAAGCTAATCGGATTCCTAAAAAGCTTTTCCTAATCCTAAATATATAGCCTTAGGTTCCTCCAGAAACCTTTAGGACTTCCCATGCCGAACATATGTAAAGATCCCATTAGATTTTTGTTCTCATCTGAAATGAGATGATGATGATTTCTCTTATGTGTGCCTTCTCTCTTGAATGCCTTTGATTTATCATTCTAGATTTCTGGTGAATGCCGCATTGGGTTCAACGCCATTGTCCAGTCCGTTGGACTCACCGGATGTGCTGAACACGCTGGTACCGCTGAGCGATATCGGCATGACCTCCGCATCGATGGGATCGATGAAGCTGCCATCGCTGGACAGCATCAATCTGAAGCAGCAGAAACAGCAGGTGCGTCTCTTTCGCAGCAAGCGCCTGGACAGCGCCGATTCCTATGAGAATCTACAGCGTTTGGCCAGTGCGCTGGTACCGACACCCCAAACGGGTGGTCACGTCTCTACCTCTTCTGCTGCCCCCTGCATTACGGCAAGCACACAGACCCCACAGCAACTCTGTTCCGCATCGTTGCCCTCACGCACCACTTCACCCGCTCGTCGTGGTCACGCCAGCAGCTGTGGTGGCTCCATGCCAAATGGTGTAGGTGGTGGCGGTGGCGGTACCGGAGGTGGTATTGGTATTGGCATAGGTATTGGCATTGTGGGTGACAATTCGCTGCGTCGCTACAATACTAACAGCTCCTGGCTGAGCAGCAGCGCCAGCTTGACCGCACAGACGCAGACACAGACACAGATCTCGGCACAATCGCTAGCGAGTGCGAGTAGCAAATGTTTGACAGCCATACCGGAGGCAACCGCTGAGCCGGCGGCGTCGGTGGCATCGATAGCGTCGGTGGCTTCGGTAGCGCCAAGACATGCACATAAATTATTAGAGTTTAGCTTGAGCTCGGTGGGTCGTTCCTTTATCGATGAATCGGCGCATGTGACGCAACAGGTGTCGCTGACCACGCCCGAAACGCCCACGCCGAATATATCGCCCAGTTCGCAGGTGTGCAACTCAGATGCCTTCTCCAATGACTTTGTGCCGCCGACAGCGACACAGACACAGACACCGACAACATCAACGGTCACCGTTGTGGCATCCACAACAGGACGGTCCGTTAATGCAACCATACCGCTGGCCGAGTTCGGCGGCTCTTGGGATTTGTTGGAGTTGGATCTGCAGCTCAATGAGGTGAATTTGGATCCGTGCTATGACACGGATGTCGAGGAATGCATCTTTCTGGGCGATGGTGTGGGCACTAACGCTGGCGGATGCATTCGCCAAATGGACGACGACGACGACGACGACGATGATGATGATGATGATGATGATGACGATGATGATGATAGCGTTGTTGTCGACGATCCCTTTGGCATGCTGCCCACCAAGCCGACGCCGCCGGATTCATTGGATCTGTGATTTGACTTTTGGCTCTTAACTGAGACGGACACGGAAATACGAACAAAGACGCAAACGAGAACGCAGACGCGTAGCCAAGTTATTGACAAGCCACAGCCTCAGCCACATCCAGTATCTGTATCTGTATCAGTATCAGAAACAGAGCCAGAGCCACGCCCCCCAACGCCCGCCCCCCGACTAACACACAAGCACAATCTTTGAATAAATGAGCTTAGACAACCACCCAACTGATAAAAACTAAACTAGAACAAAACGAAAGTATCAAACTTCGGATAATCGAAGTTTCAATGCCCTTGCAGATGCTTTAACTCATCCGATTCTAATGAAATTTGGTCAGAATATATAAAAGTTACTTTCAGTCAGATGTGCCAAGTTTTATAAATATATGACAAGTCGTCTAGAACTTATAGAAATTATACAGATTGAACCCAACTCTAGCTGAGATAAAAATCAAATCTGTAACAAGTTATATTTAGCATATTATTATGGGATATATTCATCCGATTCTAATGAAATTTGGTCAGTATATGTAGAGGACGTTTTTACTGAAATCAG
This sequence comes from Drosophila kuntzei, assembly GCA_035042165.1. NCBI lineage: Eukaryota > Metazoa > Arthropoda > Insecta > Diptera > Drosophilidae > Drosophila > Drosophila kuntzei. The sequence continues at coordinate 883,644 of JAWNLU010001467.1, forward strand.
TTGAGTTTCGTCAAGATATTTTAATGTTTATAGAACTTGTAAAAGTTATAGTTAATCAATTAAATTTTTTTGTGAGCAGAATAATATGCAAATAATAACTATGAAACAAACTTGTTTCGAGGATAATGGAGGATATATGGTCAGTAAGTCAGATCTGATATATGTATGTATAATAGAGGGAGGTATATGTATATAGTATGCGATCCTCTCTGCAAGGGTTTTGAGCTCTCAGAACTCTCTCTTCAAGAAGCTACCTCGTTGCCAAACGTGCTACTTTTTTGCATAGAATTTCTTGTCCTTGCCTCTCTCTCTCTCTCTCAATCGCTCTTGCTCTTGCCCTCTCTCTTTCTCTTTCTCACTTTGCTCTAATTGCCAAGCTTGCTTTGACTTGTGCTTTAAGTAGAAGCTGAGTTCCATCCACGCTTTTGCCAATCCAAAAAATGATCAATTGATCCAACGAGTATCTAGTAAGCAAATGAGTGTGATCTATCTAACGAATGCCTTATGGGGTAACTGTAACTCAAAAACGGAAACTACACAAACTAAATAAAAAATCGAATGAAAACTGATGAAAATTAGCATAAAGGAAAACACGATCCCTTGCTTACAAATTGATTCTTAGATGATCTCTGAGAGAGATCTCTGCGAATATGTGAATACAAGAATATAAGAATTAAATTGAATCTTCATCTGACATTGGTATTCAAATCTTTTGTATGATCAAATTGTACAAATTTTTTGATAGACAAATACGAGTTGAATTGAATCTTTTGTAAATGCACAACTAACAAAATATAAAGAAATTGGTTAATTATAGTTAGTAAAATCATATTACGAGTGTTGCCTTTGAATGCACTCAACATTCGCATTATTCACATTCATATTCACATTGCGAATTGAGTGCATTCATTGCAGCACTTGAATTTACGATTTCGATTAATATATTTATACTCGTATCTCTATATACTCGTCTTGTACTCACTCTCGTATTCGAACACCCATATTCATTCACAAAATTATTGGATAATTGGGAAGATGAGTTGAGTACACGTATGTGTAAGATTCTAGTTAATATCGTAACTAATTAATTAATTAAATAGTTATTTATAGTTTAGTCTTTATTAGCGTAGTCCATATGTCATAGATAGTCAAATATACACACATACACACATACACAACACATGCCGTTATTTATATGTACATATATATATATATACATACACTTACACTTTGTTTTATAATCGTATTTACATATACTTCTATATACATATATATACGTATATCTATTCATATTAATCGTCTCCGTTAATTCGATTCAAATGTTTTTGCCAACACCTTTAAAAGTAAACCCAAAAAATATTCGAAAACTCGATAAAAAAAGAAAATGCTTCCATTTTGTAGCCAAAAAAAAATAGAAGACGAAGAAAGAAGGAAATGAAAAGAAAAGAAAAGAAAAGAAAAATTGAAACTATTGTTGTTAACGTTGTTGTTATTATATTTATTATTCATTATGTCCATTGCCTAGCTATATAGTATATGTAGATACGTCTTAGGCTAGTCTCTATTTCGATTAGTATGCTCCAATTCGGTTTTATTTAAACTTAAGTTAACCGTTAGCCAAAAAACGCTGCCATTTCAAAATTTTGTAGGTTATAAACGATTATTCTGCGCCAATTTTCGATTGATGGAATTAAAAAAGTTCTGTGTACATAAAAACCTTCCTGACATATACATACTTACATGCATAAATTCATATATAAGTACATATATACGCAATATAATCTATATAACTTTAACTGTAATTGTAATTGTAACTGTAACAATCTTTGCTCAGTCTCAGGCACCAACACCTACATACATATATATAGTATGTTGACCCAGTCTACAGGGCGGCTAAAAGTATCATCAACAATACGATACAAACTAATTATGTTGTTACCCTTTCTTTATATAGGAATCTCTTGAACAGTCAAAGTCAATTATTTCCAGTTATGACTTGCACTTAGTTGCCTTTTTAATGTAGTCGTAATATACACACACACTCACACACACACACACACACTCACAACACACTCCTCTGAGTAGTTGAGACTCGCACAAGGACAGATTCTCGAGAGGAAAGAGACTCTTAATGAACATTTGCATATTGCATGTCAGATACTCGTACTTTGTAGCTTTTATTTACGTTCAGTTGATTCCTTTTCCTTAAATAGTCAAGTTCCGCATTGCAATTACTCATTAATTTCGCTAAATTCTACATAGTATACTTTTAGGCGATGACTCGTCCTAAATTTCCATTTTAATTACAACTTTTAATGGAATTAATGACACGAGAAAATATTGAGAATATAATCTAGAATTTATATTATATACTTGGCTTATTTAAATTATATTTTCATGTCTTATAAAATATGTTCAGAGTTCAACAAGCACTTATATTTAACATAACATACTTTTAGGACTTATCTTGACTTGAATTTATATTTTAAACCGAATATTTAATGGAATTGGGAAATTTAATATTTTTATTTATTTATTTAACGTCAACTAAGAGCAGTATATACCAAAAATGAAATTTAAAAAAATTACAAAAGACAGTTTAAAAAGTAACAAATGATTAAATACTTATATGTGAAGGATACAAAATTTAAAAACAAATCAAAGGATACATACAATTATATTTTTTACATATTTCTCATTTGAAGTCATCATAAAATAATAAGCAAAACAATTATTTTAGGAATTTATTTGACTTGTCTTAAATAGGAAAATTGTTACAAATAGAAAATAATTATTTGTATGTTCAAAAATTAATTTTATTCTTTTTTGGTCGATTTGGAAATATTCAAATTGAATTTGCACAGATTTTCATACTGTGTCAAGCCACTGTACGTCCTCAATTACTGTGCCGCCCTGTTAGACTGCTGTGGACTTTTATAAAGCTTGATTTGACAAAATCGGAGTAAACACAGACACATACAAATACACTGGTCTTTCAAATTAATTATATAAAGTATACGCCTCGTGTGAGCGGTGCCCTGCTGAGCAAATTTGTGTTGCCGTAGACGTAGCTTAATTCTCCTTTCGCCCCTCGCATTAAGCTATATACCTATTATGTAATCACATATATAATATTTATATACACACATATATAGATAAGTATGTGTATGTGATGTATTGCCGATGCCTTGAGAGGCAAGAGACGCCCCATGTTATCGTACTTGTACTTAGTATGTGTGTCTAGGATTGTTTATAACAAAATATTTGTTCGATTATTATTATTATCATTATGATTGTGATTATGATTATGATTTTGTTGACATTTTGCCTATGATGAGAGAGAAGTAAAGTTGCAAAATGATAGAAGATAATTTATATACATATATAATGATGGTGAGATGAGTTTGAGAAACGATGAATAATAAAAACAAAATGATTCTTTGACTAAAAACGCTTGTGATGTTCTTTTTATTTCAATTCCTACCAAAAAAAAAAAAAAAAAAAAAAAAAAACAATACAAATTCTCCAACCAAATGAAAATAAAAACCAAAAAATAAAAACCCCACCGAGCACTCACTTTGTACCACTCTGTACGTTGCCCAAAATGTTATTTATAACCGTTCCGCATACAAAAAAAAAAAATCTCTCTTCCCGGTCCCGGTTCATCCTGCGCTTAAATTGGTTGACCAGAAAAACCAGAAAATCTAGAAATTTGATCAAATTAAAAATTGTGATGGACTCAATTTTAGTTTAGTTTAGTTCAATTGCAAAACTTCTTCTGTCGCTTCTTTCATTATTTTCAATAAATATTCGCTTATTTATGTTATCGTTATCGTTATTGTTATCGTAATTTGTATTTGTATTGTTGGTTTCTTTATAAGCGTTATCGTTATCGTTGTGTGAACCTCCTAAAGTGCAAGCGTTTTTAATCAAAGATGGCCAAAACCCGCGAGTTTTTATTGTTTCTGTTGTTTCTCGAAAGCCAAGTCAAATGCAAAAGCCAAGTCAAAAAAAAATAATGAAAAATATAAATAAAATCAGTTAATCTAATGGCCAAAATGCCAAGGAGCAAACTCAATTCTACAAATCAAGTCAAAGACAAGAACATTTTATGCACAATATTAAATCGAAAATTATGATCGAAATTAATAATGAGCCCATCACAAATTTTAATTCGCAAGCAACGTCGGGCAGCTGCAGCTCTGTGTGTCTGGTTTCTAGTGTCTGGTGTGTGGTGTGTGGTGGGTGGTGGGTTGGGTCTGGTGTTGGGTCTGGTTATG